>CM076570.1:1213483689-1213805615 GCA_034641835.2 Pinus albicaulis | reverse complement strand
GAGAAAACCTTAATGTGGAGGATTAAATATTTAAACCATGATTATTAACACATAATCATATTTATTAGTGCAAATCCACAACATTAATGGAGATTCAGATAAGTGTGGAGTTAGCGCATTAAGTGTTCTTGATTAGGGTGTTAAATGCACACTAATTGTCAGATCTCCAAATTCAAGGAAAGTCCCATTTTAACCCCAATTAACTCTATTTTTCCAAATCATAGCGAAGGTTTCCTAGGAGAAACTGGAAGAATTCATAACTTGTGCAGTTTTCGACCAAATTAAGCACAAGAAGAGGCTAGATAGCCATTTTCAAGCATTCTTGACTCATTGGTGTAGGTTTTAGAGGTAGAGGAGCACTTATGGAAGTGATTATCTAGCTTTAAATTTTTTTGAAGCAAAAGAGGAGGCCATATCTGCTTCACCTGAAGACTAATTCAAGAGCTAGAAGAGGCTACTTAGGGGTTTTTGCATGCCGTGAATCCATTGGTAGCCTCTGTTTACTAATTTCAGCACATATTCAGGGTCACATTTTAGGTTTGACAAACAATTTTTATGGATCAATCAGATGCTTGAAGAAGTTGAGCATGGAGGAGGCCTTGTAGGGGTTTTCCAAATTCTAGAAAACTTTTTGCAACAGTTGTGACCAGCATGGTTCATCTCTGGTTTGACTTATTTTTTCATGAAGTTGTTTATTTCATTCTTAAATGTGGAATTGAACAGTGTATGTGAGGGGCTTCTAGTTCTCACCGGTGAAAGAATGTCATCTCTGTAGGAGATATGTTGTGTTTTGTTATTGTGAGATTTCTTTTGAGAAAAACATTACCTTGAAGGGATAACAACCACATGTTATTGGCAGCAAACTGATATGTACTTTTGACACCGAGTACAAGAGTGGTCTAGTTATGTTGACAAGCCAAGAGATGTAGCCCAAGAGGGGTGAACTCCTTCATCATTACCTTTTGTCTTGTGCTTTGATGCATATTTCTTTTCAAGTGTTTGATGATTTCATGCTTTACAATTTGTTCTTGGAATTACATTGCTGAAATACACTTAAAAGAAACCATTGAAGTAATATGTTGTTCAGATTAAATATATACACATAAGAATCAAGCATGCTTAAAATATAAAAGAGGTACTTAGCATAGCATTCACTAATACTCCTCCATTTAGATCAAGTAGGTATCAGAGCTACAGGTTTATTTTTAACTTGGGTTGCTTGTGAAAAGAGGGTTTGACTATTTGCAGGGTGAAAATGCTTACAAGGTTAAAGCTCTAGAGAGGAGAAAGAAAACTTGTTGGTGTAGATTCCCAAGTTGTAAAAAGGAGAGGGAGGCCAGAGTTGCTACAAGCTCCACCTCAAGTTTTATCTCCAGAGATTTTTGAGGCTTCAGTAAGCATGTCTCAAGGAGGAGAGCATACAACTCTGACAAAAGATGAAAGCTTCAAAAAGGCATTTTGGGACATGTCAGAGATGGTGAGGGTCCTTATGAAGAGAGGAACTCACAACTTCAAGGTGAGGGCTCTAGATATTCAAGAGGAGAAGTTTCTCCAATAAAGGAAGAAGGTAAACAAAATGGTGATAAACCACCATCTTCTCCACAAACTTCATATTTTTCTACAACTTTGATGCAAAATGCTATAGAAATTTCTTCCAAGATGGAAGATGGACATGTTTGTGCCTTTTGTCCACATTATGCGGAGGATGAGGTTCAATCAAAACCTCATTTTAAGGCGCTGAAGGAAGAGAACAAAAGAGTCCAAGAGGACACCTTCAAAATCATAAAGGAGTATGAAACCATATTTGTACCTCTATCAAGAGATGAGACAAATGGTGAGCATGCATATACTTCTTATTTACATGCATATATTAATGTAAATTATTTTGCAGCCTTTGAAAGACACAACAGAGGCATTGGGTCTAAGCTCTTGAAAAATATGGGTTACAAGGAAGGCTTAGGTCTTTGTGTGAATCGACAAGGCATCAAGAACCCAATAGAGGTAAAAGAGAGACCTAAGTATGAAGCCTTGGGTTATGTTGCACCAGAATAATGGTCTTATGATGACAAATATTGTGTATCATGCACCTTTTTTCACAAAAGAGGACATGAGAAGGAAGGTTTTGGACTTTACATACGAAACTAGTACCTGCTTGGTTCTCCAGATACAAAAGATACTTGAAGGTATCTCCAGAGAGAGATGAAAAAGTTGAAGAAGAAGTTCATTAAATTTATTCTTGTCATGAAATTTCATCATCTAGGAAGCATAAGCCAAAGGACGCCAAGAAAAGGTATACTCATCTTGTTCATTCAAATTCTTCTCCTAAAGGAAAACAACCTTTTGATTGGAGTGACATGTTGAGGAGAATGTCCCCATGCACTTTTTTCTTTTCTTCTAACCATTGTGCAGATGAGTGCGACAAAATAAAATTCATCATCAAGAAGATGTTTATGTCTCTTGAGATTGAGAATGAGAAGAGTAAAACTCAATCAAAGAAAAAGGCATTTGAGCGAATAAGACCTAAAAGGAACTTTTACACTCACTGTAATATCAGTGGGCATTGGATCGAGAAGTGTTGGAAATTGTTTCCACAACTTCATCGTGGTAAGGTAAAGAAAGTCATGCAAGCACCGGAAAAGGAAATAACAAAAGAAAAAGTGGTGCAAGATGCGACCATTCATGAAGCAGCTTCAAAAGAAGGAAAAGTTAAAATAGAGGGTTCACTTACCATGTTGGGTAAGAATTGTTCGGACAATTTCTTCAATTGAGATTGTAAGTCTTTGTTTGCACTAGTTGCATATCCCCATAGTGGGTAATTTGTAGAAGTGATAATTCATGAATAAATCACTTACATGCAACAATGTTTTCTTTAGCATGTTTATGCTAGTTTGGTTTGGTTTTTAGTCAATGGAAACGAAAAATTTGGGTGTCAGGGTCTCCATGTTGTAAAATGCATTTCTCTTTGATTATGTTAGAAAGCATTTTGAAAACTGTTGTATGAGTAGTGGCAACATATTTTGTATGTACAAATTTGTTCAGCACTCAATTTCTACAATTATTCGCCATGTGCAGCTTGTATTGGTTTATGTCAAAGTATTTTGGATTTTATCCTCGATAAGGATTTTTGTAGATAAACACCATCGAATTCTTCTTTTGGAGGATGTTGTTATGCATGTTCATAGAAACGTGGAAAAGTCAAGAATAAAGACCAACTTGAAACCTTTGGTCAAGTTATAGTTCAAGTTTAGCATGAACAAGGGCTGTCAGAGCACTTCAAACTTCGATTGGATCGAGTTTAGAAGAATGATGGAACTGTACCTTCAATTACTAAACAACTGAAAATGAAATTTTGGAGACCAAAAGTATTTTAGTGGGGAGATATGATCAAGAGCTCAAATTTAAGCCCAAAAATCAAATTTCTCAGAATCGTTCGGAACTTGAATGACCGCGAAGTTCTATTCACCCTAAATTCGGCACACTTTGTTTCATCGAAAACCGACTCTATATGTGAAAGTTAGAGCTTATTGTCCATTTTCTCAAATAGGCAAATTTTAAAAAATGATAGTCAACTGCCTAGTCAACAGTCCATATTGTTGATGTGGCAGCTGACTATGTAGGGTAACATTTTTGTCAATTTTGTTTTTTTTCTAGTTGAATGAGGAGCTAACAAGTGTCGGATGGTGGTTGGTTGAAATTTTGGTTCGTTGTCAGCATTTTATTAGAGGTTGAATGATCAACTAGGTGAGGACACGTAGTGCAGTCAGGGCCGCCACGTGCCCCCCCTGTTGTATTATACGATAGTGCAAAATTTATATATTAGAGGTTGTGTGGAGCTCGGGTTTGACCCCGTGACCTCCCCCACAGTACATGCACAAAATAACCTCTCACCTACCAAAATTCCTTACAATACATAGTCATTGGTTTATATTTATATTAATACAATTTCAATGGCAGGGGTAATCAGGGGCTAGCCCCTAGTCCACGAGACCACCAATCATGATTTCCGGCGAGAGAAAACCTTATGCATATGATTAAATATTTAAACCATGATTATTAACCCATAATCATATTTATTAGCGGTAATCTACAACATCAATGCGAATTTGGATTAGTGCGGAGTTAGCATGTTAAGTGTGCTTAATTAGCACGTTAAATCCACTTAAAAGTTAATTTCGCACTAATTACCAGACCTCAAAATTTGGTAAAAGTGTCAGTTTAACCCCAATTAACTCCAATTTGCCAAATTTAGCGGAGGTTTCCTAGGAGAAACTAGGGGAAGTCATAACTTGGGCATATTTTGACCAAATTGAGCACAAGAAGAGGCTAGATAGCCATTTTCAAGAATCCCTCACTCATTGGTGCATGTTTCAGAGGCAGAGGAGCACTTATGGAAGTGATTTTTCTAGATTTAAGATTAAAGATGCCTAGGGCCACCAAAAGAGGAGGCCATATATGCTTCACCTGAAGACTAATTGAAGAGCCAGAAGAGGCTACTTAGGGGTTTCTGGATGCTATGAATCCATTGGCAACCTATGTTTACTGATTTGACCACATCTTCAAGGTCATATTGCAAGTTTGACAAGTAAGGTGTATGGATCAATTAGATGTTTGAAGCAGTTTTGGAAGCAGTTGAGCATTGGGGAGACCTTGTAGGGGTTTTTCCAATTCCAAAAAACTTTTTGCAATAGTTGTGACAAGCATGGTTCAGCTCTGGTTTCAGGTCTTTATTCATGAAGTTTTTTATTGTATTCTTCAGTGTGCAATTGAAGGGTGTATGAGGGGTTTCTAGCTCTCACCGGTGAGAGAATTTCATATCTGTAGGAGATATGTCATGTTGTTGATATTGTGAGAGTTCTTTGCAGAAGAAAATTACCTTGAAGGGGTAATAGCCACATGTTATTGGCATCAAATTGATATGCACTTTTGACACTGAATGCAAGAGTGGTCTAGTCATGTTGACAAGCCAAGAGATGTAGCCCAGGAGGGGTGAACTCCTTCGTCATTTTCTTTTGTCTTATGGTTTGATGCATATTTCTTTTCAAGTGTTTGATGATTTCATGCTATACAATTTTTTCATGGAATTAAATTGTTAAAAGACACTTAAAAGAAACCATTAAAGTAATTTTTTGTTCAACTCAAATCTATGCACATAAGAATAAATTATGTTTAAAATTTGAAAGAGGTACTTAACATAGAATTCACTAATACTCCTCCATTCATATCAAGTAGGTATCAGAGCTACATGCTTATTGTTATCTTATGTTTCTTGTGCAGAGGGTTTGACTATTTGCAGGGTGAAAATGCTTACAAGGCTAAATTTCCAGAGAGGAGAAGGAAAACTTGTCGGTGCAAATTTCGAAGTTGGAACAAGGAGAAGGAGCCTAGAGTTGCCACAAGCTCCACCTCAAGTTTTATCTCCAGATATTTCTGAGGCTTAAATAAGCATGTCTCAACAAGGAGAGCATACAAGCCTGAAAAAAGATGAAAGCTTCAAAAAGGCTTTTTGGGACATGTCAGAGATGGTGAGGGTCCTCTATGAAGATAGGAACTCACAACTGCAAGGTGAAGGCTCTAGATCTTCAAGAGGAAAATCTTCTCCAATAAAGTAATAAGGTAAAAAAAATGGTGATAAACCACCATATTCTCCACAAACTTCATATTTTTCTACAACTTTGATGCAAAATTCTAATGTATAAAGTCCTTCTAAGATGGAAGATGGACATGTTTGTGTCTTTTTTCCACATGATGTGGAGGATGAGGTTCAATAAACAGCTCATGCTAAGGAGCTGAAAGAAGATAACAAAATATTCCAAGAGGACACCTTCAGAATCGGAAAGGAGTATGAAACCATCTTTGTGCCTCAATCAATTGCAAGGGACCTTGGGCCCTTAACCATTCCTTTCCAAGTGATATGAAGGCGGTAAAAAAACAAAACAAGAGGATATTCCTTCATATCATGGGAAGTCTTATGTATTTGGGTCTATTGATCTTCAAAATGGTGACCAAAAACGTGAAATTATTCAGGGAGGCTTGCAGGATGACAATAATTTGGAATTGCACGAGGAAATTCTACCTAATGGTATTGATGAGGCAGCCTCCAATACAACTGAGTCCATAGATCCCTAGGGAATGTTCGTAAAGAATATGAAAATTAAAGTATAGTGCATATATGTTCGACAATTGAAGAGAATGAACAACATATTCTCTTCACAGATGGAGGAGACCAGGGAGATTTGAGTGAGGAGCCAGCCATAGTGAACTAGCATTATGAGCATGATCATGAGGAGAAACATGATAGACATAATGTGAAAAATGAACCATTCCCATAGAGTTGGTCAAAGGCTCAAGTTAAAGCTGTGTTATGGGCCTTTGTTTTGCTTGAATAAGTTATTGTCATAATTTTGTGCATTCTCAGAGATAATAAGTAAGTATTTGCTATTCCCTTGTTTTAACGAGATTTAAACATTAAAAGAATCGTTAATAATATTTTGTGTGTTTGTAGGTTTACAGAGTTGATTATATGCCCATTCTAATAGAGGCCAAGTTCCTGCACCACGTGTTCTTGTACCATGTATCATTGCTACTGTACCATGCATTCCTGCACTAGCTGGTGTTTCCTGTCCCTGATAGCTCACCAACCATGTGGATCTTTCATTAAAGATCAGTGCATCACGAGTTGGGCTCGGAACGGGATAGAAATCAACGGATATTAAAGGTTAGGATTTCGGCCATATGCCTCAGATTAGCATTTTGTAATAGCTAAAAGTCTTAGTTTAAAGTGTTGTTATGTTTTTGTTACGATCGTAGGCCTAAGGGCTTGTATTTAATGTAGAACTCTGATAGGAAATAGGGGTGATTCTACAACAATTTTGCGAATTGAAATTGTTTTGGTATCGCCCAATTTCTGGGCTAGATTCGGATCTCACAATGTACATTTTCTCTTTTGGAATATAATACAAAGGATTGTGCCATGTTATTCTATTTTCACGTTTAAATCTTATTGTGATGCGTTTTTGATTTACTGAGTTTCTAGATTTCGTAACAGGGAAACGAGTTGGTTGGCTAGGGCCCAACCAACCTTGCTCGTTCTCCCTTTGTTAAAGGTGTGTTAATTTAATTTAAGTGCAAAATGTGAAGCAGATTATATATATTTTTTTCATAAGTAACAAGATTTAATTCCTTTACAAATCATATGTCACGGATCCATGGTGTGTGGGCTTGATTGTATAATATTCTTAACTTATACATTTTTCCTGTTGATGCTTGTTATATTTCTGCGAGAAGAGTACAATTACGTTGTCCGCACTAGTGAATTCTTGTTTCTGCAAGTCAAAGTTCCTTGGTTTGTTTCTGTAAGTCAAAGTTCCTTGGTTTATTTATGCAAGTTATTTTTATTTATTTTTGCAAGATCTTTGTTTATTTTTTCTAGTGGTGTTTACTTCTGAGTGGAATCATTTTTAATATTTAGATTTCAGTTAATGATTAATTTGCGTCGATAAACTTGGAATGAACATTGTCGCAATACAAAGATATGTGCTTGCACTTAATAATTTTATGGGAAGAGTTGAACTTAATACTAAATCCTTAAACAAAATTTTGAGTTAAAACATTTTTAAGTGCAGATCTAAATCATACGGTAAACATTCATCTCAGGGAAAGCCCATTCATACATGGATTAGTTAAATTCTTTATTTTCATGAGGGAAGTTTGTTGTTTTATAAAGATTTACTTTGAATTTTAAAATAATTTCTTATTTATGAATCTAAGAGTGGTTGAAGAATATTTTAGCTTATGAGGGTTTACTTTCAAGTTCTGTTTGCTTTGCACTTTATTTCTTTAGTTAAACACGCTCTTTAATTTTCGCAAGTGATTTGGAAACCAAGTATAGTAATAATGGTTTTATTTTACAGGAACCTCTGTTCTGGTACATGAACTGATATCCTGGTACAAGAGCAGAGTGCTCTCGTACACAGATTCAGAGCTCCTATATGAAGGTCAAAATCTTCAGTGCAGGTACCGTAACATACTTCTAGTGCATAAACTTCATTCCAGTGCAGGAACAATGTTCCTATACAAGAACGTTGTTGCAGTGGAGGAACAAAAATTTAGTGAAGGAAGGAATATCTTTGAGGAAGACAGATATCCTGAATAGCCTAATCATTGCTTTGTCTCATAACTACACTGAAGATCATCTTAAATGTTTACTTCAGTGAACAATATTGTTCACAATGAATGGAGAGTTCCTTTTATTTAAATTTTTTAAAATTAATTCCTTTTTCTTCCAGTTTCCAGAATGGTTTGGTGTCATTGCATTAAATAGTGCATGTTGTTGAAGTCCTTCTCTGGAACTTCTAGTGCTACGCCTCTAAGTTTACGAACTCTCGGATTGACAATTAAATGTTAGGTTGTTTATTACGCTCAACATTTTGGCGTCGTTGCGGGGCAGGCGCCTAGGGTATTGACCTTGATAACCTGTTGCATTTTTGTTTTCTCTTTACGTATTTTTTATCGCAAATTTTATTTCCTTAGAATTGATTCTTTGAATTTGTTTCTTTCCTGCATTATTTTTAGGGTTTCTCATTTCTTGGGTGGTGTAAGAACCCCCCCATCTATTCAACCACGTGCTAACAAGATATACCAACTAGCTTCTTGAAAACAGAGAAATGTCATTTCGAGGCATTTTTCAATGAGGAGCTTGAGGCTAAAATCAATCATCCAATGCATGTATTTCACTAATCAGTTGGAAGGAACATTTGCAGAAAGGAGTCTCGAAGTAGTATATGTAGAACCTCTATTCATTTGGTAACAAATGTCAAACATTTTTACTTTTGAATTCCCTATCAAATATCCAAGATTGGCACAAATGCATAGTATTCCCCCATCTTCACTACTAGAATTTCATTGTTTGGAAAATGAAGACCCCAATATATTCTTATTTAAGTTTGAAGTACTTTGTAGAGGATATGGTTATTTTACTAATTCTCAAAGGTTTCAATTCTTTCCTCTTACTATAAAAGCAGCAACTCTCCAATGGTTCATGAGCCTTGGAGGGAACTACATTCAAACATGGGAAGACATGAAGAATGTATTCTTGAAGAAATACCAAGACTAATTCCATTCCGATGAAGATATTTTTGGAATAAAACAAGGGGAAAATGAAATTTTGGAGGACTATGTTGAGTGATTTTGATACAACCTTCTAAAATCAAAACATAAACATGATTTGGAAAAAGAGACCTTGAAAACACTCTTACACAAAGGAATTAAAGATGATTTTTTAGAACCTTTAAATCTGATAGGAGCAAGTGATGTTTTTCACTTACCATACAATGATGTTTGTGAATTATGCATTAGGTATTCAAGGGGATTCACCAAGATCAATAAGAATTCTCGAAAAAATTCTTCTCAATTTTTGGAATCTGCTACAAAAATAGGAGTTACAAAAGCTTCTCTAAATTTACAATTAGATGATTCACAGGAAGAATTGAAGCAATGCAAGGAGGATCACTTAATAAATTTCCTATCATTTCTAGGTTTACAACAAACATTCAAGGAATCAAGTGAGGAAATAAATCGACAACTAGGTATAACTCAAAACTTGCCATCATTTAATACTTGTAATAATATTTATTATCCTCAACAAGTTCCTCAGAAGATCTATAACCCTACCATTTCATGGAATACTTATAATCCTCCTCCAATTCAATACCCCACCTTATGGCCACATTGGACCTCTCCCTCGAGCCATATATTCCCACAACCTCAAGGATGGTTTGGAGCCTCCTCTCTAGGGAATTTCTGTATGCAAACTCCATTACCTATGCCACAATAGCTACAATTTGTGTCCAATGCACCACCATGTTATCGTTCTCTATGTTCCCAATCATTTGTGCAACCAAATCCTAATTTTGATAATCAAGTTTCACATCAATTTAAAACACCTATTTCTCATACTCACTCCCCTACTGAATGTAATGCCATATCTTTTAGAGAGGGGAGAGGAGTGAATTCAGAAACTTCCCCTATTACCACCCAAAATTTACCACGGGAAGAAACTTTAATCCATAAACCATTAGAGGAGAAATCTATGATTGGAACTTGTTCAAAAACCATTGTTAAAGCTCACCAAGAAGAAAACCATAGGGTATTTCCCTTAACCATCATTGTCAATCTAAAGAGAGTAAAAATCAAGTTTTGGAAGATTTGTATCATGAGATAGCTTCACGGGGCAAGGAAATAAGTAAGGAAGGGAAGAAAGACCCCCCCAATAAGACCTTATTGAACCGATAGGGAACCAAAAGAAAGGGACAACTCTACCCCTCAACCAACCCCCTTGATGGAGTGGGAGAACCTTGCTAACTCACCCTGTGGGATAGAAGCGTTAGCGAGACACGCTTTTCCACATCAATTCCATTTTCGGGTGATAAAAGGAGTAGTAAACCTCATCAAGTACTGAATAGTTTCACTGTGGCTGACTATATAGCTTTCCATTCCCGCACCAACATAGTTTATGCATGTAGTACACATAGTATAGGTCATGTAGTATAGGTTATGGAGAACTTGGAATGAACATGTCTCCTTCCTGGGCATGATGGAACGAGAACTAGTGGTGCCACGTAGAACTCCATCATGTTCACATAGGCTAATAGTATAGTCCGGCTAGTGTACAAGTTGGAGAATCATCAATATGTGGATCTCATTGAATCCTAGTTTCAAACAATCATAAACACACATCATTCCCTCATCATTCAACTACTCTTAGTACCATATCAATCAAAGCAACTCGCTTCTCAAACTTTGGTATGTATCAAGGTTTATTCTTTAAAACTAAGTGTGAGTATATTTAGCATTATGTTACATACATGTCTACATTGGAAGTATGCCTATAATTAAAAGGGATTTTCCTCTCTTTAAAATAGGGTAGGGTAATGAATAAAGATGTCATATGAAATAAAATTGTTACAGCAGCACTCTTGAAACTGTAATTCCCTAAAGCATAACTTTTGAAGTTTCTATTATTATGCACTCTAGTGGTAAGCCTTGTCAGAAGAAATTTACTCTTAATGCCTCATATTTTATAAAGTGACTTTGATTATTGACGAATAAATATCATCCAAAAAAATTTTAAGATCCATTTTGAAGGTCTTGATGATAATCCTCTTATGGTGGACCAAACCTAAAAAACTATAACATGTTTTCACAAGAACCCTGGCATGATAAATTAGAGGAAGTTTTAGTTATTATCTAAGATTTTTTATTTAAAATGAGTCATCATGTCATCCCATGCTCTTAAGAAGCAGAATCGCCTACCCAACTACTAAGTAACCTATTTAAGGTTGATTATAATCAGAGTTTTTTTTATAAGATATATTAATTGGCGGATAGGAGGTCTCATTACGAGCCAAATTACCATGATCATGGGTCCTAATGAGAACGACATTACCGTACTGGTTGCCAAGCCAAGGTAATGGCTTTTAGTTGAAAATATGGAAGAAAAGAGGTCACATCACGAGCCAACTTGTTATTTCTTGTTAGTTCTTGTGAATGGAAATGTCGTTAGCTGGTTACAAAGTCGGGATAGTGGCCTTCAATTAATTTAAAAACAATGTAAATTATTTCAAATAACTCTAAATATATATCTAATAGATGGGACACAGGCATTTCGTGGGTTAAAAGGCATCCCCGTCGAGGCTATTGACGCATGCTAGCAGTAGTGCCATGGCTGTGGTATTAAAGTTAACTTTACACTATTATTCACTTGGTTTTTTTGTCTTTCCCAAATTCATTATCATATCTCTTTGAGAATGGCTCTAAGATCCTTCTGGTGGTATGCCTTGGAGTTCTATATTTTTGGAATAATTTGTTTTTATGGATGTGGGACCCTTAGTGCAGGTAATTCACCTTGCCTAGAAAAGAGGAGCTTCAACTATATGTAGATAATGGTAACATGGTCACTGTGGGAAAGTATTATTATGATTATTTTTAACATCATGGCTTTCAAATGATGTCACTCATATTTAAAATGAGGATATTAAATTAAAACTTCTGATCAAGGATGCCCCAGAGATGTTTGTGGAAATTTTAGTAGTTGGCTATTTTATTCAATAATAACATCGTCCTTGCAATTTGGTATTCCTATGGTAGCTTTTGTGTTATATTTTCTTGAAATCAGTCGAAATAAACAAGGAGTTCAACAGACACTCTATTTTTGGAACAAGCTCTATCTAGTGAAGGAAATATTGATCGCACAGAATTGCAAGAACATTATTACTATTATTACTAGTATCCATAAATGTTTTAATCTTGTTTTTTTGCAAGGGAGCAAGAATACAACAATTGATTTCCTTGCATGAGGACATGCAAGAAGTTCAACATGGGGGGAGGTTGGGCCTTTTTTTTGCCTTGCTTTATATCACCTTTTACTTGAAATCCCTCATGCTTTTGTTTAGCTTGAATAAGTTATTATCATAGTTTTGTGCATTCTCAAAGATAATAAGTATTTGTTATTCCTTTGTTTTAACGAGATTTAAGCATTAAAAAAATCATTAATAATAGTTTTTGTGTTTGCGAAAAATATACCACGACACTGGAGGAAAACCCTAGTGGATGCTCTAAGGGCCCTACTCCTTTGCAACCCCAGCCCCTGGCTGCTGCAAGTTCTGCCATCACAGACCTGCCAAATCTCTTCGAGTGTTCCTTCTATGGAGTATGATGGAGGCCCGAAGGCTCCATCCTTCCGAGATCAAGTCAGGGGGACCTCTCATTGGCCAGGAATCTCCTTCTTCACACGTCTCACTAACATTTCTTCCTCCCCTCGCACCGGCCTAGAGTTGCACCCCAAACTCCTTCTGCAAGAGCTCGATCATGCTACTCCAGTCACTCAGCAAAACAATACCATAGCAGCCACCACGGAGGCCTCCCAGGACTTTGAGCATGCAAATCAAAATCCCCTCCCCTCTGCAGGGACAGAGGTAGAATCGACCTCAACTGCTAATGATGTCGCCAAAAAGTTGAATGTGTGCAACCCAAAGGCAGAAAAAATCCCCAAAATAATCATTTAGGATCCAGATGTCATAGTGTACAGAGAATACATGCGATAACATGCGATAATCTACAAATTCATGGGCATTTGGGCCACGGAGAGAGCTCTCAAAGGATGGCTCCACGCCAAATGGAATCCAAATGGAGAAATCAAACTTCAGCTAGGATCCAAAGGCTTCTTCACAATATTCTTTGCACTCCTGGAAGACAGAGATTGGATATTTGAAGGAGGCCCATACTTCTTTAACTCAGCAAGGCTATACATGAGATATTGGAAGGAAAATTTCACACCAGACAAAGAGGATTTAACAAGGGTTCCAGTCTAGATTAGGTTATAATCTCTTCCCATGGATTACTGGGCTCCCTTGGTCCTAAAAGCCATTTTGGATGATCTCGGAGAATATATAAAGATGTCGGAAGGCACAAAAAGTGGGCACTACATCTCCTACACCAACATCTGTGCCTACATCGACGTCTCTGATGCCTTACTAGAAGCCATCAAACTAAATTTTGAGGATGACATATGGACCCAAACTATGGATTATGAGCATATCCCCTTCCGCTGTAGAAAATTCCATGAACATGGGAATCTCTTCAAAGATTTCCCGCAAAACAAGTCCCCTGCAAAGGATGATCAAGTAAGCAAAAAAGATGAACATGGTTTCACCAAAGCAGGAAGCAAGCACAAGCAAGGAAAATGAATGAACATAAGGAAAGATCCCCCAAATTTCACCCATCAAAACAAGTTTGATCTCCTATCCACGCTTCAAGAGGACAAAGGCCAACACGACAAGGAAAAGGAAAATATTACAGAGCAGGAAATGCCAATGAACATCAATGACACAGAAATGGACACTACAATCTCTCTTACACATGAAGGCAATCTTCCTTAAGATGACATAGACATGGATACCATTCAGGACATACCCACGCCCGAGGAAAGAGCAATTGAGCAAGTCTTGATGGGAATGGACCCGCAAAAAATAAAAAAATATTGGAATGCAAAAGGTATATAAGGAGTGCCCGCAGAGCACATATAAATAATCGAGGAGGCATACCTTCTACAGCAAAGTCTTCATAAGAAAAGAGAGCATCAAAACGAAGGGAAAAATCCAGCAGGCAGAATCATGGCCAATCTCAAAGCCATCCAACATATCACCAAAGGGCAGTCTCAGAAAAGAGGTAGGAAAACCAATAACCAGTACCTTCAGGAGCTCGAAATCCGCCTAGTCAATGAAGGAAAGGTAAGGACACACTATCTCTCCCCCAATTTGTTATCATGATTTTCACCTCCTGGAATATAAGTGGACTAAATAGTCCCAGTAAGAAAAGGATCATGAAATCCAAAATGGCATCAGAGAAGCCTAACATTGTACTTCTTCAAGAAACCAAAAGAAACTTAAATGACATGGACTCCATCCAACATTCTTTCTTCAGAAATCACTATAGCCATCTAGCCATTGCAACCTCAGGCACTGCTGGAGGCCTTGCCACCTTCTAGAAGGACTCCATATTCCACTTATGTGAATCTCTGGAGGCCTTGCCACCTTCTAGAAGGACTCTAGATTCCACTTATATGAATCTCTAGCTTCCAAGCATGCTCTCACCATAGTCCTCCAAATCTCGGACACTAAAGAAAATTTCTGCATCACTAATGTCTACGCTCCCCAGTCTACCTCGGAGTGGGTAGCCTGGCTCACCTGCCTCAAGAAACACCTCAGTTCCCTCTGCCACTCCCTCAGTCTTATAGCCGGGGATTTCAACATGATTCACAATCTTGGGGAAAAGCGAGGAGGTCTCCGACGATTGGACACTAACTCTGCTGCCTTTCAAGCCATGATTGATGATCTCGGTCTCATAGACACCCCCACCAAAAATGGCAGCTACACTTGGAATAATAGAAGAGGAGGGGACAAACAGATAGCTCAAGGCATAATCACTTTCTTCTCTCTGAAGATCTCTTACTTTCCTCCCTGGAAATGGAGGCTAGCATTTCACCCCAAGATGGCTCAGATCACTGGCCTATCGTTCTAAACATCAAGCTCTCTGAAAGACCTAAAAACTCTCCTTTCACGTTTGAAGCCTTCTGGATCACCCATCTAGAATTCCAGGATTAAATGAAGGAGTGGTGATCCATCCCCCTCCCCCTGCAGGGAAACAAAACGTATAACTTCCAACAAAAATTAAAGCTCATCAAACAGGAACTGAAAGCTTGGAACAAGAAAATATTTGGAGACATATAGCGAACAAAAAGATAATAAAGCTAAAAATGCAAGCTATCCAACAGAACATCATCCACCATGGAATGATAGAGGAAAAAAAGTAGGAGGAGATTGAGCTTCGAAAAAATTGGGATGCTTGAGAATCTTAGGAAGAAACGTCGTGGAGGAAAAAGTCCAGAATCAGTTGGCTCAAAGATGGTGAAAAGAACATGGCCTTCTTTCATAGATCCATGATCCAACACAGAAAATACAACAGAATCATTAGCCCAAAAAATCAACAGGGCCTTATGCTAAGCACTCACACTGAGATTGAAGCTGAGCTCAACTAGAATTTTGGGACCATCCTTAAGGAGAACAACCACGACAATGAGGAAGACATCAGGAAAATCACTAGGAACATCCCTACTATCCTAACCAGAGAGCTTAACCAAATGATGCTAAAAAAGATAACTATGGCTGAAGTGGAAGCAACTATCCATTCCAAGCCCAATGGCAAGGCCTCGGGTCTGGATGGCTTCACTATTGATTTATACAAAGCCTGTTGGCCTTTGATCAAAGATGAAGTTTATGACCTAATCGAATAATATCATCTTAAAAGGTCCATCCTAAAATCCTTCAATGCCACCTTTCTCACCCTTATCCCCAAGTTTGATAGAGTAGACTCCTCGAACCAGTTTTGGCCTATATCACTCTGCAATTTTATCTACAAGATCATCTCTAAATTCTTAGCCAACCACATCAAAATTATCCTTTCTCTCCTCACCTCGCCCCACCAAACTGGCTATGTCGAAGGAAGGAAATTTCTAGATAGCATCATCCTCTGTCAAGAAGTCATCCACTCCCTCAAGGATCAAAGAAAACCTAGCATGCTCATTCAATTGCACATGTCCAAATATTTTGACAAAATCAATTGGAATTACATAAGGCATATGTTGACTGCCTTTGGGTTCATCAAAGACAACATAAATTGGATCATGGATTTGGTCTTGGGGACGTTCTTCTACGTCCTCCTAAATGGCTCCCCTTCTACCATCATCAACCCCTCTCGAGGTATCAGAAAAGGTGACCCTCTTTAACCCTTCCTTTTTTTGATCATGGTAGAAGGCCTCAGATGAGCCATTTCTGTTGCTACCTTATCTGGCTGGACCACTCGCCTCAACATCTACCCCCCCAACCCTCCTAACACTCACCAAAAATTCGCGGATGATACGCTCCTCATGGGTACTCCCTCTGCCAAAGAAGCCCTTGCCTTTCGGGCGATTCTAGATGATTTTTCTCTGGCCTCAGGTTCCTTTGTTAACAAATCCAAGTCCAAATTGTTTTTCCTTAACAATTCCAATGCCATTCAAACTAACATCGCTCGCATTTTTGGCTTCTAGCTTAGCATCTTCCCATCGAAATATCTAGGTGTTCCCCTAACTGAAAAACCCTTAGCCAAAGGAAACTGGGAACCCCTAATCTCTAAGCTTTAAAAAAAAAAATCCAACTGGATCTTTCGCTTCCTTAACTTCCCTAGCAGACTGGTCCTTGTGAGTTTTGTCCTTCAAGCCATACCCCAATACCAATTCTAAACCATTGTGGCCCCCCCAATATATCTCTAACCAAATTAGAGCAATTCAAGGAGATTTCCTTTGGAAGGGCAAGGAAAATAAGGGAAAATGGGCGCTGGTTTCCTGGGATAAACTATGCAAGCCCAAAAAAGTTGGTGGTCTCGGTCTCCGGGATCCTGATCTCCTTGGCAAGGTCTTGGGAGCGAAAACTTGGTGGCAGTGGATTGCCAATGCTACCACCTCTTGGGCTACGCTTTGGAAAGCTAAATATGCCCCTACGCATCATCCTGCTTCCTTGATCAGACTCTCAGGCAATATCAAAGGTTCACCGATTTGGAACCAGGCTTGGGACAATAGATATCTCATTTAAGACAACTGCTTCTAGGAAGTGTGCAATGGGGAAAGTGATCTATTCTGGGACGATGCTTAGGAGAAATGCCCCAAACTCAACACTGACACCTTCCTCCCCATTAGGATGCAAATGGAAAGGCTTAACAAAAGGGTTGTTAAACACTTTTGGAAAACTGCAGACAACATGGATTGGAGGGTGTGGCTAGACCTGAATGAGATGGCTCAGATTAACCACCACCAGTCCACTGCAATTCTATCAAAGGAGCTTAACAAGAGACAGATTCAAAGGGATGTGGAGCCAGACAAACTCAGGTGGGGTTCTAATGTAGCTCGGCACTTCAATATTAAAGAGGCATACAACCTCCTTTTGGACCCTGATCCCATTCCTCTGGATAGAAAATGGAAAAGGCTCTGGAACCAGAATCATTGGCCTAAAATCTCTCTTTTTCTCTGGCTAGTCATGCACCAAAAAATTCTAACATGGGATAATCTTTAAAAAAAAGGCTTCATAGGTCCATCTATCTGCACTCTTTGAAAATCCAACCCTGAAATGGCCAATCACATTCTCAATGAGTGTCATTTTTCCTCCACTGGAATTGGCTGTCCCTTGTCTTCAAGGCCTCTGACCGTAATCCATCTTCCATCCTCATTTCCCTCGATGGTTGGCACCCCTCCTTCTCTTCCCAGCTCCTCATCAATTTGGCTTGGAATATTCTCCCTGGCATCATATGCTAGGCTCTTTGGAAAGAAAGGAATTCTCGCATCTTCAAAAACCTGGCTAACAAGGAAGAACAACTTCTTCACCTCATCAAGAAAACCTTGCGTGAATCTGTCTCCTTAGCCAAGCTCCCAGACCCCTCCTTCCTCCTGACCAGGGAGGACAACCGTATTCTTTCCTTTATCAACCTCGCTCCCCTCTTCCATCTCCCACATCCCACTATTTCCCCCGCTTCCTTGCTGGAGATTGTTTGGCTTCCTCCTAATCCCAACTTTATCAAACTCAATTACGATGGCGCTTCCAAGGATAATCCAAAAAATGCGGGTTTTGGAGGAGTCTTTCACAACCACAAAGGCACAATTCTATGGATCTACTATGGGAACATTGGTTACACCACCAACAATGCAGCTGAACTCCAGGCACTGGCTCACAGGCTTGACATTGCCAAACATCATAATTTTTGGCCCCTCCTGGTAGAAGGAGACTCTACCATCACTACCCAAGATTGTCAGAAAATTTAATAGGGGCGCAGTGTTTGGCAAGTCTCCGATTTCTGGCACATCAGAAAAATCCTTCAAAATATCAAGCTCAGCATTGATAACACCAGATGCATTTCCTTCTCGACGGTCCAGAGCAAGGCCAATAAGCTAGCGGACCTCCTCGCAAACACCGGCATTGGAGATTCCAACAGACTCACCTCAACTGACTGGGATTCCATAATGGAGCCAACTGCCAAAACTGAATGTCACCGCATTAGTGTTCTAGATTTGCAGCAAACCGATTTGACCTCCTCCTCATTTCCCACCCCAATCAATTATGTCATCATGATCACACCACTAGCCTTCCTTCTCACGATTGATCACTCAGGTGGCTCTCCGTCGATCCATTCCCTGCAGTACGATCCCACTCCGAACATCAGTTCCTCACATGATTTGGCTAGCCCATCCAACACACCTACCAGAGGCTTCCCCGAGTTTTCATACCTCTCAACTGCCTATTTCAACTCCCTCTGCCTTTCTCACTTCTCACTCATGATTGTTCGGCTTGAGAACCCTATAACTAGTCAGCCTCCCCCAAAGCTGTCTCACAACGCCGCCCCCAATCATCTCTCCATCTCGACCTCCATTCTCCATCATTTCCCTACCTCAATGGCCCTACGTTGTTCTCACCTGCCTTCTCTTGCTCGTTGTGGCCGTCATGCCTTCTGGCTTAACCCTTCTCGCCCTCTTGTTACTCAGGCTGAGACCACTGCCAGAAATTTAGCCCAGACCTATGTGGACAACACCAAACCTAACATGCAGAGGCATATCGCCAACATGGATTCGGCAGCCCACACCAGTGGTAGAGCAATTCCTTCAGAGGCAGTCGATGCTTCTCTTATATGGATCCTGGATCCTGGGCTAAACAATCCTTGAGAGAACTTGTGCAACAGAACTATTGACCTGCATTGGCATACCAAGACACTCCTGGCCATTGCCCTTCAGGAGTAGAGGAACATCAACAAGGAGCTTGAACATGAAATATATTCCTTGAATGAGAAGTTCATTTCATATGTGAGTGAAGTGCACCACATGCGCTTCATCGACCACAACTCACCTCACTATGCTATTCTGAAAAGGAGCTTTGTGGCGCGCCATCATCAAAGCACCAAGATTTAAGAGGAGGCTCATCACCCTTCAAAGGCTGACTGCCAGGAAGCTGGTCCCTCCATGCTTCGCCGCCAGATCTTCGGCTCAGAGGAAGGGACTCTAGATAGACCCATCAGTGTCGACGACTACCCGGATGACGACACGGATGTGCATCACTCCCCTGGCCCCTAGTTCTTCTGCTTTGGGTTTGAGTTCTTTTGTCTCTCTGTTTTTCTCCCTGTGTTCGAGGCCCAATGGCCTTTTTCCCAAAGCATGTATGTACCTCTGTTTTTATGTTATTCTCCTAGTTTTGTATACAGCTTTCTCCCCTCTGAGCATCTCCCTATATTTTCCTTCTCAGAGGGCGAGATATATTTGTGCTGACGGCTGTTCCTCAACCTTTTCTAGTCATTTTGAATATTTGCCTCTTGAGGCTATGATGTAATCTATGTTTCTTTTATGAATGTGAATAGACCCACTTAATTTACAAAAAAAAAAAAAAATATTGTGTTTGCAGGTGTACAGAGTTGATTATATGCCTATTCTAATGGAGGCCAAGTTCCTGCACCATGCATTCTTGTACCATGCATAATTCCTGTACCACAGATTCCGGCACGAGTTGGTGGTCCCTGCACCCCAGTGATAGCTCGCTAACCATGCAGATCTTTCGTTAAAGATCAATTCATCACAAGTTGTGCTCGGAGCAGGAGAGAAATCAGTGGATATTAAAGATCAGGATTCCGATCATATGCCTCGGATTAGCATTGTGTAATAGCCGAAAGGCTTAGTTTAAATTGTTGTTATGTTTTTGTTACGGCCGTAGGAATAATGTCTTGCATTTAATGTAGAACTCTGATAGGAAATAGGGGCGATGCTACAACAATTTTGTGAATTGTAATTATTTTGGTATCACCCTCTTTCGGGGTTGGATTTGGATCTCATGATGTACATTTGCTCATTTGGAATATAATAAAAAGGAATGTGCCATGTAATTCTATTTTTGCGTTTCAATATTATGATGATGCATTGTTGAGTGACTGAGTTTCCAAATTTTGTAACAAGGAAACGAGTTGGCTGGCTAGGGCCCAACCAACCCAACTCGTTCTCCCTTTGTTAAAGGTGTGTTAATTTAATTTAAGTGCAAAGTGTGAAGCATTATATATATATATATATATATATATATATATATATATATATATATATATATATATATATATATATATATATATATATATAAGTAACAAGTTTTAATTCCTTTACAAATTGCGTGTCACAGATCTGTAGTGTGTGGGCTTGATCATGTAAGATTCTTAACTTATACATTTTCCCTTTTGATGCTTGTTATATTTTTGTGAGAAGAGTGCAATTACGTTGCCCGCATCAGTGCATTCTCGTTTCTGCAAGTCAAAGTTCCTTAGTTTATTTCTGCAAGTTATTTTTATTTTTATTTTTGCAAGCTCTTTATTTATTTTTTCTAGTGGTGTTTATTTCTGAGCGGGAGCATTTTTAATATTTAGAGTTCAGTTAATGATTAATTTGCGTTGATAAACTTGGAATGAACATTGTCACAATATAAAGATCTATTTTTGCACTTAATAATTTTATGGGAAGAGTTGAACTTAATATTAAATCCTTAAATGAACTTTTGAGTTAAAACATTTTTAAGTGTAGATCTAAATCATATGGTAAATAGTCATCTCAGGGAAAGCCTGTTGACACATGGATCAGTTAAATTATTTATTTTCATGAAGGAAGTTTGTTGTTTTATAAAGATTTACTTTGACTTTTAAAAGAATTTATTTTTTCTGAATCTAAGAGTGGTTGAAGAATATTTTTTCTTATGAGGGTTTACTTTCAAGGTCTATTTGATTTTCACTTTATTTCTTTAGCTAAACACACTCTTTAATTTTCACAAGAAATTTAGAAACCAAGTATAGGAACACTGGTATTCTAGTACATGAACCTTTGTTCTGGTACATGAACTGATATCCTGGTACAGGAACAGAGTGCTTTGGTACACAGATTCAGAGCTCCTGTATGAAGTTCAAAATATTTAGTGAGGGTATAGAACACACTTTTGGTGCATGAACTTCATTCGAGTGCAGGAAAAATGTTCCAGTACAAGAATGTTGTTGTAGTGGAGAACAATAGTTTTGTGTAGGAAGGAATATCTTTGAGGAAGAGAGATATCCTGAATAGCCTAATCATCGTTCTGTCTCATAACTACAGTGAAGATAATATTAAATGTTTACTTCATTGATCACGATTTCTCACAATGAATTGGGATTCCCTTTTATTTAAATTTTTACAAAGTACTTTCTTTTTTTCCAGCTTCCAGAATGGTGTGGTGTCATTGTATTAACTAGTGCTGGTTGTTGAAGTCCTTCTCTAGAATTTCCAGTGTTACGCCTCTAAGTTTACGAACTCCTAAATTAACAATTAAATGTTAGGTTATTTATTACGTCCAACACAGTGGTTTTTGGGCATCCGGTGCAGATAGGTACAGAGACATTCAATAGGGCATTAGAATTTCCAGTAGAGGAATTTCGGGAAAAGATCATGCATTTCCAGACAGATCTTATGATGGTAAAGCAAAGAGTCTCGACAACCTAAGACACTGTCTTACAAGAGAATAGGAAATTTGAGGATCTCATAGGGGTATGTGTCGAGTCAATGGCCAAGTTGTATAATGTTGAGGAACGACTCAAGTCCCTCACAAGGCAACAAGAGGAGTATAATTGGAATTTCCAGAGTAGCCCTCTACAAGGGTATATAGATAAGCCTTGCAACACTACCAACCCACCTTTATACATTGGGAAGAGCTAAGAAAAGTTCTCAAAATGCATCATGTTGGGTGGCCAAGTGGAGCAGCATGAGTTGAGCATCGAGCAACATCAACATAGTATATTTTTAGGTATTCATCCTTCCCAATGAATTGGTGAGAGATTATGAGTTGGTACTCTATTGATGGGTTGATTCCTAGGAGGATACTCACAGCCAAGGCCATATTGCAGCTTCGACCCTTTGGCACGAGCAGTGATGGAGGTTTGAGATGGTACCATAACCCACAGGTCCGAGGAATTAGATGGCATTGGGATCCAGGAGAATCCATTGGGGGCAGGATTTGTTGGAGGATTGTTTGGGATCCAGGTGAATCTATCGAGGGAAGGATTGGTCAGAGGATTGTTTGGGATCTAGGTATCAAAGGATCCATTTAGGATTATTTAGCATGCAGGTATGGAATAACGTACTGGGTTGTATGGGATCCTGGTATCAACGCTTCTGTTGTGGATAGCAATGAATTTCTTGAGGACAAGAAATCTTTGGGTGAGAGGATTTGTAATATTTCCTTTTTTTATATGGTCAAATGGATGGAATTTACCCATGGTATTTACTGTGGTATTTTCCCGTGGCATTTGCCGCTAGTATACACCTTTGTTTCTTGGGGAAAATAATAAAATAAAGGCATCTAGAAAGTCCATTGAGCTTATAAAAAAGGACAATAGCTACGCCATTGGATCAAATTGAGTTATCTATCCTATTATTTTTTGTTGAGAACTTAGCGAGGCGAGTTCTAATCTGATTTCAGGACGAAAACCCTATGGAGACCTTTTCTTGGTGGATCCATCTAGGTTCTGCACTTGTGCTTTAGTATCTGTGGTTTCTTATATGATGAGAAACTGCACGGCATGCATATTGTTACGCCGATAGGCATACCCCTGTTGGAATTGGCTACTTTAATGATTTTCTTAAAAAAAAAAATTATCGGCTGATGTAAACTTCAAGATGCCAGTATATTATCCTCGTATCCACTACATCAATGGTTGAAATTCACACCACTAATTTTCTTGCATATCTAAAATATATGTTTAAACCTTACTAAAATTATTTTTTTACAAAACACGATTAAAATTTTACTATGCAAGTTAATTGTTACCACGTATGAAAATTAGAGATATGGAATTAAAAATATAAATGTTGAAACTTACATTATTGAAACGTGGTTGATTTGAAAACTATTTGTTTCAAAAAACCTAATGGACCAAATATGTGTCCTCTATACACTGGCTTCATTGATTGCAATTTTATCGAACTCCCAAAATATTAACATGGTTTTATAGAAGAAAATAATAGGTTTAAGTTATAATAGCCATTTTAAATTTTAAATTGTAATATAATTTACATATTTTAAGTTTTTAAGTTTAATATAGTTTATATAATATTAAATTATAGTTTTGCTAAAATAATACATAATATTATATTATATTTTAATATTAAATTTAAGATAAAGAATGTGCTTATTTGAATATTTTAAATGCCTCATTTCTTCTTAAACACCATTTATTACCTCTTCAAAATATGTAGTGAGTTCTTTTCTTTTCTTTAACCATGTTTTGAAAAGATTTATTTTATTTAAAATTAATAAGCATATATATATATATCAGTGATTATGTAATTTTTTAATAAATATTTTTTGTATAAATTAAAACAATGTAATGCCCTCATGCTCTTTCATTTAAGCACTAAATTCATTTTCAAAATAAGTATGTTATACCATCATATTTTTTTTTTTAATTACCTCAAGCACAAATATTTCAGTTTATATAAATATCACACATTGGTAAATATGGTTGTAGATGTATTTTATATATTCCTATCCACCTATATCAATCAAATTGGTAAATGTGGTTGTGCTAGTTTTCTATTATTAATATAAATAAAGAGTTGCAACATTTCTAGATAGCTTTTGTGTCCATATTGCTTGTTGAAAGTTTTTTACTTAGAACACTAAAATGTGATATATTTACTGAAATTTTTGATATTTGGGATGTTAAGGCTTCCCTAGACTGGACCAAGCCCGGGATACCAAAATCCATTCCAAAAAACAAAACAAAAAACCCCTCAAGATAAGGGTAGAGAGTAGCAAGAAAAATGAAAGGAAATCAACACCGAAAAGGCATACCGTGTCCCAGGATTTTCTACATAAATTGCATCCTCCTGGTCCACTCGATCTTTGTCGGTAAGCATCATTCTCATATATCCCATCAAATGCAACCTTTCACAGCACATGCCCATGCTCTTCTAGATAGCTTCTCCATAACCTCAAAAAACATGTTTACCCAAAACCCTTCTCAACCATATGGAATTAGAGCTTGCTTCCTTAGCTGCCCTCTCTAATCTAAATAGGACATGATCATTTCTACACATTGTGCCATGCTCTCTTCAAGTAGTCTTCACTAAACTTAGGAAATTCTTCGACGAGGGCATCCTCATAGTATTTACAATGGAACCCATACTCGTGTTGCCTCCATCGCCATCGTTCCAATAATATTACCTGCTTCTTAATGCACACTCCAATATCTAGTTTCGGGCCTCCGCCTACTTAGCCAGCTTCGCCATGTATACATACTCCTACAATGATTCCACCATCACCACTGCCACCATTTGTTTACAAGTATTAAAAACACGACTTCACTCTGGGTGTTCAATAAAATGACCACTGCCAGGTTTAGTTTCGCACCACAACCACAACATACACTATATATCTTTCCCAACCTGCAGAGCAACTTCAACTCTGCTACTCCAACACTAGTGCTTCATTCATATACATGTGATATGCTCATGAACCACATTTAACTAGCAGAGACACTTTAATTATCGTCACAATGTGGGGACGTTGCTTCCCACAGACTCAAACATGAACACACCTCTTCATTAGGGGAATTTTGAGGTCTAAAATGGGCCTCCTAAGGAAATTATAAAATAATAGTGCAAATAATAAAATAATATTTGATTACATCATCAAATTTCAAAGGGAAATTTTAAAAACTACTTTTTCAACTTGTATTTTGAACTTATCTCCCTAAGGTTTTACTCAAATTTTGAGCAGGAATACTAGTTGGATGCAAAATTTAATTCCCCATCCAAGGAGTACCCATGTTGCATACTTTTGATGGACTCTGCTACACGAAAAATGAGAAATGCATGAAAAATGTGATTGAAAACACGTTTTTCATGTATTTCTCATTTTTCGTGTAGCAGAGTCCATAAAAAGTATGCAACATGGGTACTCCTTGGATGAGGAATTAAATTTTGCATCCAATGAATACTCCCGCTTGAAATTTGAGTAAAAACTTAGTGAGATAAGTTGAAAAACGAGTTGAAAAAGTAGTTTTATTATTTTATTATTTTTAAATATTTTTACTTTTTTATTCCAAAAATGGTGAATCATCCCCCATGGTTGAAATCATCTATCTTTAATCCTATTGGTTCTCATAAAGTTTATTTTGGTTGTACATTTTTCTAAGGAGGCCCATTTTAGACCTCAAAATTCCCCTAATGTATACAAGATGAAAAGTTCCAATCGGAATGTTGTCCAACAAATAAGAACAATGCTTTTGATTAACTCCATTATATTTTGTTGTCATCTAGAAAACCTATTAAACCATGATTATGGCCTTAGGCTCGAACCCTTTGGAAATTCCACCATATCTGTCAGCGGTTGTATAGGTAATGTGCATGTTTTGGATGTCTAAATCATGTGTTACAGCTTTCAACTGGATTTTCTCCATAGAAAAATCCACACTATTCTCTATGCAGTGGCACTCCCCACATGAGTTGACCACCAAACAACTTTGTCTTAACTTTGTCTTCATGAAGTCTTTGTGATTTTTCTTCAACATCTCACTTCTTTGTGCACAACACGCTCGGCCAATTTGTTGGAAATTACTCCCAACCACAGCCTTGAATAAACTGGCAGCAACCATATTTGAGTTAAATGTTTTTGCAGAAAAGAACAAGACCAAATCCCCAAGCTTACATACTTCACACAATTTCCATAATATTCAGAAAATTGTGTCTGACCATCTACCATGTATTAAATCATTTCTCGCTGTATCACCTACCTTCTTGACCGCACTACGCATTTCGCAAACCTTAGCCTTTCCTCTTAACACATTGTCGAATCCTTCAAACTTTGCGATGCGATATGGTGGGACCCATTCTAATATATATTCCATAAAAACCTTTCTTTTCCCTGTTTTACTTTACCCTTGCCACTTCGCATTGTCAACCGCTTAGCGAGTCGCACATCATGCTTCACAAAGTTTAGTTCTTACCTTTCTTTCTCCATCTCAAACCTTGCGATGGTGCGATGCGATATTGCCATTGCACATCGAAATCGATGATTGTTTTGTTTAAAGTTAACACATCACAGTTGTTTGTTGAAATTTGCGATGCAATATCGCCATCACATATCGCAATTGAAAGCTTAGGAGGATAAGCACCTAGGTAAATTTTGAAACCATCGAAATACGTTGTGCAAAATGGGCGTGCATGCAATATGTTTGAAAGCTGGAACTTGAAGGGTTTCAAGTACTGTTGGAACGGGGTCTCCTAACAAGCTATGAAACTGGTCCATTTTGAATATTTTTTATTATATTTAGTCTAGTGCAGGGGTTTTGGGGTGGGTCAAAGCCCCAAAAGCATTGTAATGGGTGAAAGGGTAAACTAGGGGTCTAAAAACCATGGGTTGCGGACCATAGGAAAGTCTAGACTAGATTGTTATAAATAGAGATGCATTTTGTATTGTTAAGGAGAAGAAATGATGAGATATTGATGCGATCTATTGTTTAAGCTATCTGTTTGGGTTTTGGGGAAAGGACTCCTGTTGGCTATGTGCACGGAGATCCAAGCCCAGCTGTGTGCGGACCCTGCTGCTGTGTATGTAGGTTGGGAAGGGAATTGTAAGGAAGGATTGATGAATGAATGAATGCGAAAGATTGTTAGAGAACTGAATCTGTGAGTACTGTTGTGTGAATTACTGATAATTGTTGTTTTCTGTCTTTACGTTTCAAAAGATCTATGTATTGCGTTCTTGGATCTAGATTTGTTATGTTATGTTTATGTAATGTTGTGTTAATGTTATAAAAAGCATATAACTATAGATCTAGTGCACATGGATGCGAATATAGACTTGATTAACTCTGCAAAAAACAAGGTAGTATGGGAATCATGGGATCTAGCGTAGCTCTGCTTGCCTTACCCTTCCTTTCTCAGGGTTCGGAAACCTAGTTCCAGCACCCACCCATACTTCGGGTGAGACTTTGACCTGCGCAAGCAGGTCACTGCCGAAAGGGCCAGTAGTATAGGGGTTTGTTGGAAAACCTTGCACACTAAACCTAGGTTAGGACCCCTCAAGCCAACAAATGGTTCCGTTGTCGGGAACGGAGGAAGTTTGAGAAAAGGGATCAGGTAATGGCGTTAGAGATTTAACGCAGGGTTGCATGAGTGCTACTTTGGGTGAAAGCGCAACGCGGAGCAGTAAGTACTATCGAACCAGTCAAGTAGAGGATCGCTCTACTTATAGCTCACCGAGACCTATGCAAGGTCTTTCAGCTACCCCGACATTGGACCTCTGGGAAAATAAACCAGAGGAACCCATGGTAGCACACTTAAAATTACCTACCTTTAAGGGTGCAGCCGATGAGGACATGGAATGGTTTTGGTTCGTGTATGACTCTATGTGGACTGCGCAAGGGGTGGTAAACGATACTATGAAAAGGGCGCAACTATCCCTGGCTTTCAAAGAAAGGGCGCTGGACTGGTATATGCGATATATATCTCAAAACGGGAGCGCATCGCTTCAATATGTTAAGGACGCTCTAAAAAAACAATTCTGGAAGCCAAAATCTTTTTCTCAGTTGGTAGCCAAAGTGAAAGACTTCAAGCAAGGTGTGTCCGAGTCAGTATGGGAGGCTGATCAGTTGTTAAAGAAAGCAACCAGTGAAGGAGGGCTCAAGTACGATGATGGACAACACACGGAATGGTTCATCGCTATGTTGCTACCTCACTTACGCATACCAATGAGCCACCAGACCTTCGAATCGCAGGAAAAATCCTTGGAAGCTACCATGAAACTTGAAGCTACGCCTAAGGACAACACGTTGGGGGGAGTACAACAAATTTAGGAGCAGCTTGGAGCTATGCATATAGAAATACAGAACCCGCAAAAGGAGCGAGGAAAGGATAGTTGCGCAGATCTTTGGTGCATACGGTGTCAGGTTTCTGGCCATACCAAGGACCGGTGTCCTCTATTGGCGGATTACCTCAAAGTAGGAGGACCTAGTCCGTTGTGCCTCAGATGACTGTCAGGTAGCAGGACTGCATGACACAGCCCAGTGCCCTCGGCTAAGTATGGGTGAAATGAAGCAGCAATGGTGCAGGTTCTGCCGATCGGTAGGACATGATGAACAGAACTGTCATACTTATGACTTAATGATGGATCGTGGGAAATTATATAGGGTACAATCAGACCTTGCATCGCCAAGAATTTCTACGCACTTTTGAGGATCTCCGGCCAGAGGCAGAGGAGGTCAGGGAGGAAGCGCAGGGCGAGGACGTGGGCAGATAATTTGTTATAACTGTGGAGAGATATGGAACTTTGCCAGAGAATGCCCAAATCCCACCAGGCCATCATGCAAATATTGTAGGCAGCTGGTCCATGAGGTGGAGGACTGCCCAATTTTAATAGCCAAGATGCAGGAAAAGCAGCCCACCCCTACACAGAACATGCAAAGAGTTAAAACCAAGCTGAGGAAGGTGGATCCAAGTGTAAAATTTATGACATGGAGTGGGCTGGTCACCCAGGGAGAAAAAGAGGGGCTTGCCTCTTAGGAAAGAGTACACTTTGAGGAACAAGCACCATTGACCGGCCCCGCGCAGCTACCAAGGCAACCTCAGATAGAGGAAGAAGTTGAGCCCTTTTTAAAAGCATGTCTGAAGCTGCTACGAAACCCACAAGCTGTAGGAAATCTCCAAGCACTACTGAGTACCTGCGTAGCTCGGACCAATTTGATCCCTGAGACCAAGGATGTACACAAACTATACAGCTATAAGAAACGCACCACAAGAGAGATGCGATTAAATGCGCAGATTGGTGACTGTGAGATGGATTAGGTTATCTTAGATGTTGGGTCGGATGCGAATGTATTACCAAAGAAAACATGGCAACGAATGGGACAGCCTAAATTGGAATGGTCCACCATCCAACTGTGAATGGAAAATCAACAGAAGATCATCCCTCTGGGTAGTTTACCAAAAGTTATGGTTGACATCGCAGGGGTAAGGGTCCTAACTGATTTTGAAGTAATAGAAATTGTGGAAGATGTGGACCCCTATCTTGCACTCCTCGAGCTGGACTGGGCAATATACATGGGAGGTGTCATCAATATCAAGAAGCGCAACATGGTGTTTGAAAACAAAGGTACGTGTGTCATAGTACCACTAGATCCAGCATAAGGTGCGTGGTATACAGAGCCATCTTATGAAGAGGAAGAATTAGATCACATTTATAGATTGATTGCATAGGATGAAGACTGGGTTAACCCCATGGATGAAGGAATGCTCTACTGGGAAAAGTACAGTGAATTTTTTTCCGACTCTTATGAGGAGCTAGAAAATTGGCAAGGTCGGTTGCATGAGGTTTCGGCACTTCAATGTCTTCAGACCGTCAAGAATTTCCATCGCATCTCTACCAAGGAAAGAAACATGCCCGGCCAGGACGACGTAGGTGATATTCAGAATACTATTGAACCTAAGATTCCCACGGAACGCAAGTTAGGAGCACTACCATTAACATTGTTCGGAGCACCTACGCAAGGACGAGTTTTCTTCACTCAGGAGAAGTATTGGAATAGGGTGATCTTGCGCCTAGGGACCCCAGTTGCCAGATGGGCTCCGAGGTCAATCGACCTACACAGATACTTGCAAACATACCACACTCAAGGGTGCGATTCAACCTTGCCCAGACAGGCTTGCCAGGGTATCGCGGGCCTAGGCACGCGTTGGATTACGGACCTGCCTGAACCCACATGTAACTGGGAGAATTTGCAAATGCCTCAAGTAATAATTGGCATGAGGATGCATAACACATCTCTATCATGCAGAGGTGTCCCGACCAAGGGTGGAGCACATGGCTCGAAAAAATTGATGGCCAACCTGCAGAAACACCTCGTGGCGACCTTAATTCAGGGTACGCGAACGACACACAGGTATCATCCATGGTCTGACATTCTGTGGAAGCGACCTCAGGCATGAAGAATGATCGTTAGCACATTCTAATTTGATCAAAAATGAAACTTACAAGTACACAAAATAGGCGGTAGATCATCAATGCAGCCATTTATGGTAAGATTGATCCACCTGATCGATGGTCAGTCTCACGAATGGGTTACTCCACCATTAAATAGATTTGGACAATGTGCGGTTGGCTGGGTAACTTCGCACCAAGCTATTTATTCGCCCTACAACATGCTCCTACTATCTGCGTACTGGTTTTTTGTGCTCATTAACATTCTCTGGGAGGCCCGTTTTCTTGTTGCTAAGATGGACCCTAACCCACCGAAGGACTCGGTCTCAGGCCACTTAGTACCTACAGATATCATCTTAAGAGAGTTTGGGAATGTTGAGTGCAGTCATAGGGGTGAGCACTGGCTCCCGGCAAAAAGGATTGTCTGCGAGCCACGCACAGAAGGAACACTACGATACAGGGACATGTTGCGACTTCTCCACAACTCCAGAGCACTGCCCAACAGAAGCAATGTGTGTTCACTCCCTTGCATTGCCTTAGTCAACACCCCTGATCCAACTACTGGGGACATCCAAATAGATTTAGCGCAATTATCTTGCACAGAGCTACGAGGATTGTATACCAGAGTGTTGCACAAAGTTCGCCACCGTGACCGGGCCACGCAACAGCATTATGACATACCTCCGGAAGTACGGGACCAGTGGATTGTAGTGGTCACAGATGATGTTAGTGTCAGTCTTGTCATACTACCATCAGTGATCAAATATGCTCTTTTGCATTTGCATAGTAGGAGTCCCATACTATAAACTTTTATCACTCCATTAGGTCATGGATTCATTGATGATTGGGGTCACTTCATCAGTTTTCCCTCATGAAAATACTTGCTGATTCTCCTCTCTATGGTCTTCAGTCATGATTCATTTTCACTCTGCATTTCATTTCATTAGGTCATAGGGTTGATCTCATTAGGTTTTAGGGTTCCACCATGGTCAAATTAATGATGAAAGTATCAATAAATATCAGTAACGACATCAGGATGCCAAATAAACTCAAAGCACAGTATCTGGAAAAATCTAAGAAGTTGTTCTTTCAGTTGGATGTAATTTTCACTTCAAAACATGTTTTGAGGTGAAAACAGGGTACTTTGTTTTTACTATCATTTTTTATGTAATTTTATGTCTCCATATGTAATAAGTTGAACTTCAGAAGCTGCTATCTCCATAAAGCCACTGTTAGTTTTTTGCAGCCCGTCACCAAGGGCCAAAGGGGATTTTTCTCTGCCTGGTTTTCAAAGGTGTTCTTCATATGATCCTCACTGCAAAACATGTTTTAAATATGTCCATCAAGCGCAGCTCAGAAAGAGCTTTCCAACGGTATATCATACTCCCAAAATCACTTTTTGGATTGAAAAATATGCCCAAATGAATAAAAGGCTCCAAAAGCATAATGATGCCTTTTTTTCTATTAGTCTGCTGGCCCTTTAGACTTTATAATTTTTTTCCTTTACCATAAAGTTTTTACATTGCCACATCCTACAAAACCCCAGTACGATAGCCCATCGCCGATGCAATGCCATTGCACCATCGCATCGCAACTTCGCAGTCCCGCAATTCATTACTCCGCATTCCCGACATCGTCCGATGCGATAACCCTTCATCGCATCGCATATCGCCCATCGCATTATCGTTTTCCCCGTTGTGCCCAACTCTTCCATCTCCCTTCTGCCGATGTGATCTAATCTCTCATCGTATCACTCGATCGATAAATCCCGCAACACTTAACTGCGAACCCGCCATCTCCCTCCCGCCGATGCGGTATCATCGCAGCATCGCATCGCGCGATTTCTCCCTCCAGCAGTTTAACTCCCGCTCGCCCCATTTCTCTGATGCGATCATCGGACCATTCCCCCATCGCATATCGCAATTTCCCCCCCGCCATAAGTTATGACTGCTCCTCTTCTAAATTGCGATTGTGATGTCCCAGTCCCACCAAAAGTCTTTCTGCTCTGTTCCAAAGAAAATGGGCTTTTCCCTGTGTAAAAAGCGTCACTTTCATTTTATTTGTTTTAAAATGGTTTTTCCCTCCATCGCTGTGGACCATTCTCCATCGGCCCATCCTCCATCGCCCCCGCTCATCACTCATCACTCCACTGCACCATCGCCCCATCGCATATCGCGTTTTCTTCCACCAAGTATTCCCTTTTCGTCCGCTTGCGATTTGTGATTACGACTTCTGGGCCCACCACTCCTTTCGCTCTTTTTAAAGAAAAAAGGGGTTTTCTCCATTTCATGAGGCATATCCGTTTTATTTTTTAAAGGGTTTTTCTTCAACAAATGGTTAAAGGAAAAAGGTACATTCTGTTAAGGCCGTGAGCTAATTGTAAAAGCAGAGATCATTACAGCATCGACCACAGAACGGTAGAAAACGATAAAATGAGGGGGCCAGGGTCTAGATCTATTTTTATTTCCATTTTTTGGAGTAAATCTAACAAGAAATCTTCCAGATGGTCAAAATATACATTTTCCTCTCTTTCAAAGGCATCTTGTTAGGTTTTTCTATCTTCGGGTTTTGGTTTCAAGGCAGGTGAAACAGCTCCTCTTTCTACGGATTCGCCCCCTAAAAATTCTCTATTTAATGTAATTTTTCAGTCATTTGTAAGTGTGGAAAAATATTGGAATCACTGGGACGCTCTAAGCTTGATTGTACATATTTGTAACCAGTTTGGCAAGGAATTAATAAAGACTTGCAACAATTTTTATGGGATCCCTGTGGTATGGAATTTTAGCATAGTCTCTTCTTTTGTAATCATTTGTTAAATGTTATGTATGCCATTCATTCATTCCAGTATTTATGTTGAATGTTTTCAAGTTAGATAGGTAGAATCCATTGTTACAGTGCTATGCCTTGGGAAAATCATTCAATATTTTATGTTTTCTGCTGTTTGAGAAGGATCCATCTCATATGCCCTCCTCAGCTCCTCGCCAGTCTTAAACACTTCACAATCATAAAGTCAAAAGTTGTTAAAGTCCATGCCTACCTTTCCCTATAGAATACCCTGTATTTCTGATTTAATTCCCCAGACTTGAACTGCCCAGCTCCATCTGATCCAACAAACAACACCAGAAATTTATAAAAACATTTCGAGCTACTATACCTAGCTTAAAATCAATTTTGCAGTCATACTTCATTGAGATTCCTTACAGAGAGAGCCCTCTCCCTGCCTTGTAGGGCTAGCTACAAGGTTAAGCATGGTTTGTGGTTACCCTGGCTTGCCTTCCTTCAGCCTGAGGTTAAACTAGGTGATAACATAGTGGCGACCATACTGGGGAAAAATATAAATGAAATACTGATCACCCCGGTAATATCTTCCATATAAATTCTTGAACTCTGGATGATGAGTTTTAGAATTTGCTAGGCTGAAATAAAACATTGAAAATTAGAAATTCAACCACACTGGCTTCAAGGAAATACATGAGGGCCAATCCTGATCCAAATCCTCCTCCTATATTTGAAAATCCTAACCTTATTCCGCGAATAATCAGAAGACAAGAAGGTTAAGTAAGCCCTAGACCTATTTTCAAATCCCATTCCTGGCCCAGTGAGTGGTTGTTCGTTGAAGACCTCCCTTTTGATGAGTGTTTTGAGCTTTCTCTGTTCATAACCAAATCTAAAACTACACTTGATGACACAGTTTTAGATCCAGAGTTTCTAGTAGATCTTGAAGTTCAAAGGGAAAATAGATCAATTGGTGATTACATCTTAAATTCTTCTCAAACATCTATCGCTACTACCAATATCCCTGAGCCTTTAGAATCATCAGAAACAGCATCTGTTGCCCTCAATTCATCAGTATTCCCATCAATTTCAGAAATCAATTCTCAACTTCTGACTTCACCATCAACAACTCCCTTGAATCCTAATAGTTCAAACGTTGTTGTAAATCCACCTCAAGTCATGGCTACCCGGTATGCACCCCTGGTTTTACCTCAGAATCTGAATGACATGCCTACTGATTACCAAAGTAAAATACCTTTCTTTGATGCCACTCAAAGCATCACAACCCAGCAACATGTTGATAAGATGAATGACTTCTTTGACCTTCATGAGGTAGAGGCAGAAAATGTCACTATGAGATTGAGATTTGGAGGAGAAGTTCGAAAATGGTTCAGAGCCTTACCAGCAGCCTCTATCCATACTTTGTCGGAGCTACATAGACAATTCTTAGACCGGTGGGAGGTAAATCAAAACCCACTCCAAATTTTGTCTGAGTATGAAATTATCAAAAGGAATGTGGGTGACAGTGTACAAGATTATTGTGTGAGGTTTAATGTAGTGTATAATGCTATTCCAGCCAACCTCAAACCCCCCATGGGGTTAGCTTTGCTCAAAATTCTAGATGGTGTCGATGCTGATATATCATATCAGTTATGAGAATGAGATCCTACGACACTTGAAGATATGCAGAAAACTGCAGTAAGCGTAGAAGAAAATCTGCTGGCTAAAAGAGCACAGACGAGAGCTGAAAAGAGAGTGACTGTAAAAGAGGAAGCATCTCCTTTAGGTACTAAGATGGATACTTTGATCCAAATAGTGGAGAAGATGGTTGATCGGTTGACTATTGCAGATAGACCTGAAGAACAAATCAAGAATCCAAATTTCAGAGGACAACAACAACCCCAATTCTGAATCAAACAGAGGGAACATAAAGCGCAGGACCAAACAACACAACAACAGCAGATCAGAACTCCTTTGCAGCAAAATTATGTTCAGGGAATGGAAACAGATGATGATGATGATGATCCAGTAGTTGAAGCTAATCATTTTTTCACTGCTGATGGTACGCCCATTTTTCTGACAAAAGATGAAGAATATGTAGTGACTCCAGACACTCTAAAAGATGAAGATTTCATATTGGCCAATGATGTAGCTTTAGAGGAAGAGTCCGATGATTATCAACGAGGATATATGAACGCTTTGTCAGCACAGTAGAAGAATTATTCTTTGAGGAGCAGAGATGTGCCAATCAATCCCATTCAGGAAAGGAAAGAGTTGTTATCAAAGAATGACTCTTTAAATACTCAGAGGAAAGGGAAAGAACTTGTTGATCCGTCTTCCAGCAAAGCATCCTCGAAAAATAACATTGTAGGTGAGAAGAATAATCAGCCAAGTGAAGCGAAGGAGCAAGTGGAGAAGAAAGATCTTCCCGTCAAAGAGGTAGAAAAAGTTTCATCTTTTAATTTAGAAAATGAAATTAAAAAGCTGAAGGTATCCATTCCCTTAGTTGAGTTGGTGAATAACAACACTTATAAACATCAGGTATCTAGAATTTTGCAAATAGACTCTATGTCAGATATGGTAAATGTTGAAGATGATCATCCTGAACTCATTTTTGGTCCTGCCATAGAAGGTCAATCTGAAGATAGTGAAGTCCCTCCCTTTTACCTGAGTCTTAGATTGCATGAGTAAATTTTACACAATGCTATGTTGGATTCCGAGGCTTCTCACAATTTGATGCCTAAGGCCATTATGGAGAAGTTGGGTCTTGATATTACCCGAAAATACCATGATCTGTATTCCTTTGAATCCGGTAGGGTCCGTTGTATTGGTCTTATCAAAGACTTGGTAGTATATTTAGATCAAATCCCAGCCAAGAATGTTTTGATGGATGTGGTTGTTGCTGATGTTCCACCACGGTTTGGAATGATTTTTTCCAAATCGTGGGGTGCAAAACTGAAGGGAACTATACAACTTGATTTCTCTTATGCTACCATCCCCGTGTTCGGTCAATTGAGAAAACTATACAGGGAGAAGAAAATGAAATATATGATCACTAGCAAAGAAAAGCTAGTTAATCATCCAATCAATGTTGTCCACATAGATTTAGAGTCACTTGTATTGTATTCAGATAGTGGTTTGAATGATCAAGATGTTTAGTTGGTAGAAGTAGACGAGGTACCTGAAATTTCAAATAATTTCAGGGAAGTCCTTAAACAAGAAAAATAAAAAGCAACAAGCCTTTCTGAGCTTTCCACCGATCAGCAGCAAAAGGACAGTTAACAACAGAAAAATGAAGAAATCAGTCAAGGTAAGGTAGAGAAAGAAACAAAATTTCAGCATCTAGAAGAGGAAGAAGGCCTTTGGAGCATGGATTTTGATGGAGCTGTTGGTAAGGACGGTGCTAGTATAGGAATTTGGATTCAGAGCCCTGTTTTCCAGCCTGGAAGAGTTCCTAGTAATGTTAGAGTATGTGCTTATAAGTTGGCTTTTGACTGCTCTAATAATGAAGCAGAGTATGCAGCTTTGATTGCAAATATGAAAATTTTGAAGAAGTTAAATGCAAAAATGATTTCTGTCTATGGAGATTCAGAGTTGATAATCAAACAGGTAAAGGGAGAGTATCAAGAAAAACATCCCCGATTGAGAGCCTACAGAAATGTGGTCCTAGACATCTTAAGAATGTTTTCTGAATACACTTTGACAGCAGTACCCCGAATGCAGAATCTTATTGCAGATTCACTTGCCACTATTGCAAGCAATTTGAAGATTCCAATGAACTCCAGCAACAAATTTGAAATTTATATCAAACATCAGCCTGATGTTTTGGATAACTTAAGGTATTGGAAAGTGTTTTGGGATGACAATGAAATCAATGCTTTTTTGCAGAATGAAGGAAAATTCAAGGAAACTTCCATAGATGGTGATTATGATACCGATGATCAAGAGATTGAAGCAAATCAGATGGATGTGTTGCAGCTGAAAGATAATGTTATTCCTAGAAGTATCATACCTTTAGAGGAGATTTTTGATCAAGATGATGTTGCAAGGAAGCCAAGCTTGGTGCCTACTGATAAAGGAGTTGAGGATGTCAATCTTGGAACAACTGACAAGCCTAAGTTTGTGAAGTTATCAAAATCATTGTCTCCTGAGGTAAAGGCACAATATGTTAAATTACATTCTAAATTTTCTGATGTGTTTGCGTGGGATTATTCAGATTTGAAGGTATATGACAAAAATATAATTCAGCATACTATTCCCATCAAGCCGGATCAGAAGCCATTTAGACAAAAGCTGAGAAGGATCAATCCAAAGTTGCTTCCATCCATTGAAAAAGAGGTACACAGATTGTATAAAGCGGTATTATTGTTCCAATTAGATTTTTCGATTGGATTTCGAATTTAGTCCGTGTATGCAAAAAGACAGGAGAAATAAGGTTGTGCATAGATTTTTGGAATCTTAATAAAGTATCCTTAAAGGATAACTATCCACTTCCAAAGATGGATCATATTCTGCAAAGAGTAGTTGGAGCCTCACAGATGTCACTACTCGATGGTTACTCAAGCTATAATCAGATCTTGGTGCATGAAAAAGGACAAGACAAAACTACTTTCACAACACCTTGGGGAACTTTCCACTATGCCAAAATGCCATTTGGATTGAAGAATGTTGGAGCCACTTTCCAACGAGCAATGGACATCGCTTTTTCCAATTAGAAGGATGTTTTTCTGGTTGTTTATTTATATGATTTTACAATTTTTTCTGGTTTTGATGATGAACACCTGCACCACTTGAGGATTGTATTTCAGAGATGCAGAAAGTTTGGGATTTCTCTCAATCCGAAGAAGATTCTTTTTGCGATGGATGAGGATAAGCTGCTGGGTCATATCATTTCTAAAGATGGTATCCGCATTTATCCTTCAAGAGTGGAGGCAATTCAGCACATAGACTTCCCATGTAACAAAAGGGAGATTCAGGCATTCAATAGTAAGATGAACTTCTTATGCATATTTATACCCAATTTAGCTGAACATTTACGAGAAATGACTAATATGTTGAAAAAGGACATCACTGTCAAATGGAGCGAGGATGCTATCAAGTCATTTAATCTGGTAAAGTTTGCTTTGTCCAATTCCCCAGTCTTGATTAGTCCCGATTATACTCAAGATTTTATTATATTTTCATTTGCATTGGAGCATACCATGGCTGCAGTATTGATGCAAAAAAAAGATCAAATTGAACAACCCATTGCCTTTTTCAGTAGGACCATTCGAGATGTTGCCTTGCGGTATAATATCATTGAGAAACAAGCATTGGATCTTATAAAAGCATTTAAGGATTTTAGAGTGTACATTCTGCATTCACATACCATAGCATATGTTCCTAATGCAACAGTAAAAGATGTTCTGGTGCAAACTGATCTAAAGGGAAGAAGAGGTAAGTGGATAGGAGCGATGTTGGAATATGATTTGGAGATTAAACCCACAAAGTTAATCAAGGTACAAGGCTTGGAAAAACTAATGGCACAATCAAACCTGCGTGCCCTGGACATAAATCTTATAGTAGCAATGTCGGAGGATGAGGATGATGGTTCGCTTGTTCCAGTTTCAGAAATTTTTCTCCAATCACCATGGTATTCAGACATAGTTTATGTTCTTCAGCATCTTTCGCCACCTCTAGGGATGTCTAGAAGCAAAGGTAGATCACTAAAACTCAAGTCTGCTAAAGTTTGTATTTAAAACAGTGCTCTTTATTGGAAAGATCTGGGAGGTATTCTACTTAATTGTTTGGTTGAAGATGAGGCTCAGTAGGTGATGCATGACTTTCATAAAGGTGATTGTGGTGGTCATTTGTTTTGGAAAACAACAGCTAACAAAGTGTTGAGAGAAGGATATTATTGGCCGACTTTATTTTCAGATTTGTATAAAACAGTGATGAGCTACCACGAGTGTCAAGTTTTTCAAGGAAAAAGGAAACTGCTTCCTCTTCCTTTGAAACCAGTTCAAGTAAATGCACCTTTCCAGCAGTGGGGACTTGATTTCATAGGGGAAATCCATCCCACATCATCAACGTAGCATCGATGGATCTTGACAGGTATTGATTATTTCACCAAATGGATTGAGGCCATTCCAGCAAGGTAGGCCACAGATACTGTAATTATTCAATTTTTAGAATAAAATATCTTGTCTCGTTTTTGTTGCCCTCACAAGTAATGGCCGAAGTGTCCTTAGACACGTAATTTTATTAATCAAGAAAACAATGACATTGGCATTATGCAAGAGTTTACACCCGAACAACTAAAACACTCTTGCAATGAGCTATTTATAAGCTCAATGTCCTAACTTCCACTAATTATGGATCACTTATTGAATAACTAGTGTCCACTTACATTAAATGAGCTTCTAACTATTCTACTAACTTTACTCCTAACTTAGAGCCTAGGAAACGATTCTATTCTAGAGTCCTATTTTTAATAACAAAATTCTATTTCTAAGTATCTCAAATATTTATTAAATATTATAGAATAATTATTAATTTAATATCTTAAATTAATAATTATTTTATTCAAACTTTATAACCTATGATAATTTTTATTTTTGGATCATCTAACATTCCCCCCTATGATCCAAAGATACATTACAACAGATACCAAGTTCATCCCTGAACTTCGTAAATTTTATTCTTCCAAGAGGTTTCGTAAAAATGTCAAGGGTCTGATCTTCTGAAGGAAAATACACTGGCTTGATGACATCATTTGCAATGAGTGATCTGATATGATGATACCTGGTGTCCACATTTTTTTTCTTTGAATGAAAAACTAGATTCTTGGCAAGCTTTATGGCAGACTCATTGTCGATGAATAATGAAGTAGCTTCTACTGGAGGAATTCCCAAGTCCTATAAAACTCGATGTAACCAAACAATCTCACATGCTGCTTCCCATGCTGAAATGTACTCTGCTTCTGCTAAAGAAGTGGCCACTGTAGCTTGCTTCTTGCAACTCCAAGAAACTGCAGCTGACCCCATGTTCATTAAGTAACCTGAGGTTGATGCCCTGTAATCAATACTGTTAGCAAAGTCGGCATCTGAAAATCCACCAAGTACAAAATTTTTAGTCTTTTTGTAAAGAAGACCAAAATCTTTTGTTCCTTGTATATATCGAAGAACTCTTTTGCTGCATTCCAGTGGCTGTCTAGAGGTTCCTGCATAAAACGTGAAAGAATACTGACTGCATAAGATAGATCAGGACGAGTGGTTGTCAAATAAATCAAGCTGCCAATCAACTGTCTATAAGTAGTGCTGTTCACTTTTTCCCCCCCTTTAAATTTTGAAAGTTTCAAGTTTTGTTCCATAGGGGTAAGGACAGGCTTACAATCCTACATTCCAAATATCTGAAGAATTTTTGCTGCATATTTACTCTGGGAAATGAAGATCTGATGTGGACGTTGGAATACTTCAACTCCAAGATAGTAGTGAAGTAGTCTCAAATCTATCATCTTAAAACCTGCATGTAACTCCTTTTTTACCTGTTCAATGTGATCATCATTGTTTCCTGTGATGATCAAATCATCAACATACATAATCAAAATCACTATATTTTTACCTTGTTGGCGTACATACAAGGTATCATCAGATTCATTGCGATGAAAACCAACTTTGCGAAGGTATTCATCCATTTTGGCATACCAAGCTCGGGGAGCTTGTTTTAACCCATATAAAGCCTTTATCAATTTGCAGACTTTATGTTCTTGTCCCTCAATTTCAAAACCTGGTGGTTGAGTCATGTAGACTTCTTCCTGTAAATCTCTGTTGAGAAAAGCACTTTTTACATCCATTTGATGAACTTTCCACCCTTGTTGAGCTGCTAAGGCAAGTGTGAGGCAGATGGTGTTCCATTTAGCGGTAGGAGCAAGCGTTTCCTCATAATCGATCCCTTCCTACTACGAAAAACCTTTAGCAAAAAGTCTAGCTTTATACTTGTCAATATCACCATTTTTCTTGTACTTAATTCGATAAACCCATTTGCATCCAATAGGTTTAACATGTTGAGGACAATCAACAAGTTGCCAAGTGTTGTTGTCTTGAACTGCCTGATATTCATCAACCATTGCTTGTTGCCATGCTTTATGTTTTACTACATCTTGAAAAGAAGAAGGTTCAGTAAAATCATTTGCTATCAAAGAAAAATTTCCTTCATTTTGTTTCGATCCCCTTGTTCCTATTTTATTTTTTTCATTAGGCCTTACATCTTTCAAGAGTTGAATTTCCCATTTCGGCAATTGCTGTTCACTGGTTCGGGCTTGAGCAACTGCAGGTTCTGGGGGCGGAGAGGCATTGCCAGAAGAACTGCTGCTGCTAGGAGAGTTGGATGCACTGCTAGAAGACCTGGATGGCACTGATGAATCATCGCCAGATGAAGGAAATTCAAGTTCATACCAACTTGATGAATTTGGTTGACTTTGTAAATTTCCATGTCTTTTATCAGTTTTTGTTTCTAACTTTTGAAGAAGAATTTCAACTTCTTCAGCACTCTTACTCTCGGTTTCATCAAAAATCACATCTCTTCTTACAATAAATTTTCCATTCGAAAAAAGTCGGTACCCTTTCTTCTCATCAGAATACCCGATCATTGTGCACTTTAAGCTTCATGCATCAAGCTTAGTTCACTTTTCCTTGGGAACTAAGCCATAATGGATGGATCCGAAAACTCAGAGAAGCTTAACCCGTGGTTTGAATCCAAACCATGCTTCATAGGGTGTGATTCTGTCTAAACAAGCTGTGGGAGATCTATTTCTCAAGTAGACAGCGGTATGAACTGCTTCATCCCAATATGAAGGACTTAACTTTTTGAAAGTTAACATAGAACGCGCCATTCCTAACAATGTGCGATTCATTCGTTCTACTACCCCATTTTGCTACAGAGTGTAGACATTGGTAAGATGTTATTTGATTCCATTTCCCATGCAATAATTTTCGAATTAATTTGAAGTGAGTTCTCCGCCGTTGTTAGTTCGAAGAGTGCCAATCTTCTCCTTTACTTCATTTTCAATAAGCTTATGAAAAGTTTTTAACTTTTCAAATGCTTCTGATTTTTGCTTCAAGAAATAAACCCATGTCATCCTGCTAAAATCGTCAATAAAAAGTAAAAAATATTTGCAACTTCCAAGTGAATTTGGGAAGGGTCCACAAATATCACTGTGAACCAACTACAAATGCTTGTCTGCTCGCCAGGAACTGGTGAGAAAATTCTCTCGATGTTGCTTTCAAAAAATGCAAGATTCACACTTTGCATTTTCCTTTTTGAAGGTTGGAAGTCCTTTAACCATGCCCTGTTTTTGTAACTGAGAGAGACTGTCAAAGTTGAGATGGCCATATCTGACATGCCATAATATGATTGGTGAAATATCTGTACTTGCTACACCTGCAAAGTTATAATGTCTTGGAATAACTATCCCTTTCATCCTTAACAGTTTTCCATCTTCATAACCTGTCATTATTGTTTGCATGTTTTGTTTGACTGAGTTGATTTTAACTGAGCCATCTTGCATAATCATTGTATGCCCTGCTTGTCGAATTGTTACTAAGGACAACAAATTTTGCTTGAATGTTGGGACATACCATACATTAGAAATCATTCTTTCTCCGATGCTTGGTAAACAAACTTTAACTACACCTTTGTCTGTAGGAGTATGTTTGGTTTTGTCAGCAAGATAGATTGAATTCAGATGACATTATTTGAAACTCTAGAAGAAATCTCGTCGAAATTTCATATGTTGAGTTGCGCCTGTATCAAGAATCCATGCATCTTCATAATCATTACGGAGAAAGCTTGAAACCTGTAAAGTTGTTGCTTCTATGTTTGTGAAAACATATTCGGAACTATCAGGATCATCTTCATCATTTGAAAACTGTGCTAAGTTTGAATGAAACTTAGAAATTTTCTCAATAGAAGTTCTACAATCTACTGCATAATGACCAACTCGGTTACATCGCCTGCAAACAATTTGACTCAAATCGGTGCCTCTTCCTTGAGACTGTCCTCGACCTCTGCTTTGTCCTCTGTTTTGAGATTGTCCTCTCCCTAGATTCTGTCCTGTGCCTTGCTGATATCCTCTATTTTGATTGTTGCCTCTGCCTTGAGAATTATTTCTTCCTGAATTGGAGCCTCTTTTGGAGTTGTTTCCTCTGTGTTGACTGCGACCACGACCTTGCGCTGCTTGATTTTGATTAAAATTACCTTTTCCTTTGTTTCTAGAATTGTCAGTTGAGGAGTTGCTGGAAATGGCTTCGGTGAGGAAGACATCTTCGCCAAGCTGCTTCTTCTTCCTGAAGTTTTTATCATGTTGTGCTAACATGTCACTCATTTCATCAAATTTTATCTTCTCCAACTTGCCAGTGACTTGAAAATTTTCCAAAAAATGAGTATATGATGATGGCAATCTAGCAATTAAAATTGTAGTTAAGAAGCTATCATCAACAGCTTGAAAACCAGCATTGATGATTTCTTGCTTAATGTTTTTAAGTCGTGAAATGTACTCTAGGACATCGCCACCTTCAGTTAATTTCTGTTGAAGCAATTTTAATTGAAGATCAACCTTCTTTGATTCAGGTTGTGTATCAAAGAGATCTTTGAATGTATGTAAAGCAGCCCATGCATCTGAAGAATTCTCAATGTGTATGTACATTTCATTAGTAACTGAAGCTTTTATAAGAGCTAATGCCTTGGCATCTTTTATTTCCCATTTTGCAAGTGAATCTGGATCTGTTGGTTTATTTGGCTTAATGTTGCCATTACAAATTCCATGCCATAATTTATTAAAAATAAGAGTGCTTTCAATTAGACGTCGCCATGTCTTATAGGATTTCACTCCTTCTAGCTTGTCAGTTTCAGAGAAGAGATTAATTAATTTCGACATTGGAATGTTGAAGCAGTGCACCAAAAGAATCAAGCACAGAAATTGAGAAACTCGTCACGCCACGACACACGCCACACAAAAAATGACACACGACGCAAAAAACAATCTATCGGGGCTTGGCCTTGACCCTTGAATAGTCATTGAAACAAGAGAAAAATGACTAAGCTTTGCACTTGGCTCTAGTCAATTTCTCAAATATTTACAAGGTAACTTTCAAAATTTGACTTTTACAATGACGCTCTTGCACAATCTGGTAAAAAAAAAATTTGCCCCCCCCTCAAAGTGAAATTACTTTGAGTCACACTTATCTCTCCAGAAACAAATTACAAAAAATCACCTTATTTCTCCAAAAAATTACACATAGCCTTATTACTCCAATAAAAAAATATTACAATGTTCTTAAAAAACAATTCTACTTATTCCTCCAAATACAAGGTTCCACCTTATTGCACCAAAGTGATACTTCACCCAAATTACAAAAATTCATACTTATTTCTTCACAATAATAAAATGAAACAAACTTTGAAAAGAAATTTTGGACAAGTGCATTTAAAAAGTGGGCAATTGCTGAAAATGAGACAGTCATTCAATGTTCAATGCCAATGTTCAATGCCATGGTTCAATGTGGGACAGCCGTTGGTTCAATGGATAGCCGTGGTTCAACGTTGAATGCTGGAAAGGCAATCTGCTGACATAAAACTTGAAGTTCACCACCACTATATTGCAATACTCATTTCAGCGGTACCTCTGAGCGGTATCACAATACACATTTTGAGCATTCTCTGAATTTTTCAACCCTTGCAACTTGTGAAATCAATCGAATCACTCTTTGATGAAAAAAGGTTCAGCTTGCTGACACCGCTCAACGCGATTAGATATTGCCTTCTATCGGAGGAAGCCTCCAGGATGGTAATGTAGAGTGGAACGGTATACGCGATTGTGCCAGAAGAGAACAGACGACATGGATTCGAAATGATTATATATTAATTTATCAGCGAGTCAATTGCCATATATATCTCTCAGCTCTTATTTACCTGCAACATGGTGCGAGAATATTTATTTCGCTGTATAGAATACGGTTGGGAATTGGAATCCCTGAGATTTGCTTTGGTCGAGCAGGGAATTGTTGAAAATGCAACCCCCTGTTTATAAAGGCCTCGAGGAGGATGATGAATCAAATATAGTTCAATAATATTCTAGGTTGTGCTTTGCCCAAACAGCCCAGGTTCGAATCTTGACCCCAATTCCTGTAGCCATATTACTGGAAAATCCCTAAAGCTACACGTTTTAGGTTCAAATCTCGGCCCCAATTCCTATAGATTAATCAGATCTATAGAAAGTTGATTCACTTGTTCCTTATCTGAAAAAATTGGCTGCTCCAGATGTTTTTGTTCTAAACTTAAATGCTTACATTCATGAATTTATTAAAGCTTCCGGAAAAAAATTTCCCATTAATATATGCCTTTTCCTACTCGGCTTTGTTTGTAAATTTGCGGCTGGAGATATTTACTTTGGAGAACCAAAAGGAATTGAAAAAATGAAAAAGGTGAACGGAAATTGTATTGGATTTAATAGATAGGTCTATTCCACTTCTGAGATTGATCGCATTGCTCGAGCTGCCTTTGGGATTGCTAGAAAACGGCATGGGAAAATTTTCTCAGTTGAAACAGCAAAATAAAAAATTGTCTCCAAAATGGCATTGAGGGGTACGCATGAGATCTCAATCATGAACAAAATTCACACAGATTTTGCCTTTGTTCTTGATAATAAAAATGATTTTAGAATTTACAAATCTAAAATCAATAAAAAAAAATTGTTCCTTTAAACATAAAAAACTTGACAAATTCCATACCAATCACTTGCTGATCAATTCAACGAAGTTGAGTTTTCCAAGAACTGGGAGAGCTGGAATCCTCCTCCTCATATCCACTGCAACATTATTGTAGCTCTGATACCACAATAATGGTTGAAGTGTCCTCAGACACGTAATTTTATTAATCAAGAAAACAATTACATTGGCATTATGCAAGAGTTTACATCCGAACAACTAAAACACTCTTGCAATGAGCGATTTATAAACTCAATGTCCTAACTTCCACTAATTATGGATCACTTATTGAATAACAAGTTTCCACTTACATTAACTAAGCTTCTAACTATTGTACTAACTTTACTCCTAACTTAGAGCCTAGAAAACGACTCTATTCTAGAGTCCTATTTTTAATAATAAAATTCTATTTCTAAGTATCTCAAATATTTATTAAATATTCTAGAATAATTATTAATTTAATATCTTAAATTAATAATTATTTTATTCAAACTTTATAACCTATGATAATTTTTATTTTTGGATCATCTAACAATTATAACAGATAATGCAACGGCATTTAAATCCAAGAAGATGGTGGAGTTCTACAATAAGTACAATATTATACTGGGCCATTCGATAGCATACTAACCACAGGGCAACGGCTTAGCAGAATCACCAAATAAGACTCTGGTGAATATAATAAAGAAAATGTTGGAAGGAAATAAGAGGAATTGGCATCGAAAACTTGTCAATGCATTATGGGCCGACAGAGTTAGCAGCAAGAAATCCATAGGTATGTCACCATTTGAATTAGTTTATGGCACTGATTCCGTATTTCCTACATCACTTATAGTTCCGGTCATGAGACTATTACAAGAGGCTAGCAGCGAAGAGGATGATAATTAGCGAAGGATCAATCAAATGATCCACCTTTAGCAAACAAGTGAGGAAGTTTCTCAAAACACTTTCCGGTTGCAGGGAAAAATAAAGAAAATCTATGACCGCATAACCAAAGAAGAAAAATTTCAGTTAGAAGATGTGGTGCTGAGATGGGATGCACGAAATGAGGACAAAGGAAAGCATGGTAAGTTCGATAACCTATGGAAAGGACCGTATAATATTTCAGCATACAGAGGACAGAATGCTTTTCTGCTCATAGAGATGGACGACCAAGATTGCCCAAGAGGGCCAGTGAATGGTAGGCTTTTGAAGCACTACTACTTTTAAGATGATTCTTTGAAATTAGGTTACAGTCATTGTGCATACCATATTCATTGTTGTTGAGATTTCAAGTGCACAGTCATTAAATCTTGGGGCCCGAAGTGAAGGCTATAAAACTTAAATGATATGTGTAAGGTTTGCTAGTTTTGATTTAGTTTTCAGTCATGGTTTGAGTCACGAGTCAGTCTGCATTGTGTCATTTTTTAGTCTTTGAAGTAGTTTGACCATATTGCCCAATGGATAAGGCTATTAGTTCTACGGTGTTCTTGGCACCTCTAAGGAGCTACCATCCCCATTGGAGCCAATGTTAGTGTCAGTCTTGTCATACTGCCATCAGTGATCAAATCTGCTCTTTTTCATTTTCATAGTAGGAGTCCCATGCTATAAACTTTTATCACTCCATTAGGTCATGGATTCATTGATGGTTGGGGTCACTTCATCAGTTTTCCCTCATGAAAATACTTGTTGATTCTCCTCTCTATGGTATTCAGTCATGATTCAATTTCAGTCTGCAGTTCATTTCATTAGGTCATAGGGTTGATTTCATTAGGTTTTAGGGTTCCACCATGGTCAAATTAATGATGAAAGTATCAATAAATATCAGCAAGGACATGAGGATGCCAAATAAACTCAAAGCACAGTATCTGGAAAAATCTAAGTTGTTCATTCAACTGGATGTAATTCTCACTTCAAAACATGTTTTGAGGTGAAAACAGGGTACTTTGTTTTTATTATCATTTTTAATGTAATTTTAGTGTCTCCATATGTAATAAGTTGAACTTCAGAAGTTGCTATCTCCATAAATCCACTGTTAGTTTTTTGTAGCCCGTCACCAAGGGTCAAAGGGGCTTTTTCTCTACCTAGATTTAAAAGGTGTTCTTCATATGATCTTCACTGCAAAACATGTTGTAAATATGTCCATCAAGAGTAGCTCAGAAAGAGCTTTCCAACGGTATATCATACTCCCAAAATCACTTTCTGGATTGCAAAATATGCCCAAATGAATAAAAGGCCCCAGAAGCATAATCCTGCCATTTTTTCTATTAGTCTACTGGCCCTTTAGAATTTATAATTTTTTGCCTTTACCGCAAATTTTTTACATTGTCGTATCCTACAAAACCTCAGTGCAATGGCCCATCACCGATGTGATGCCATCGCACCATCGCATCACAACTTCGCAGTCCCGCAATTCATTACTCTGCATTCCTGACATCGCCGATGTGATAGCCCTTCATCACATCGCATATCGCCCATCGCATTATCATTTTCCCCGCTGCGCCCAACTCTTCCATCCCCCTTTCACCGATGCAATCTAATATCTCATCGCATTGCGCCATTGATAAATCCCGCAACACTTAACTCTGAACCCACCATCTCCCTCTCGCCGATGCAGTATCATCGCAGCATCACATCACGTGATTGCTCCCTCCAGCAGTTTAACTCCCGCTCGCCCCATTTCTCCGATGTGATCATCGGACCATTCCCCCATCGCATATCGCAATTTCCCCCCGCCATAAGTTATGACCGCTCCTCTTCCAAATTTTGATTGCGATGTCCCGGTCCCACCAAAAGTATTTCCGCTCCGTTCCAAAGAAAAAGGGTTTTTCCCTATGTAAAAAGCGCCACTTTCATTTTATTTGTTTTAAAAGGGTTTTTCCCTCCATCGCTTCGGACCATTCTCCATCGGCCCATCCTCCATCGCCCCTTCTCATCACTCATCGCTCCACTGCACCATCGCCCCATCGCATATCGCGTTTTCTTCCGCCAAGTATTCCTGCTCCGTCCTCTTGTGATTTGCGATTGCGACTTTTGGGCCCACCACTCATTTCGCTCTTTTTAAAGAAAAAAGGGGTTTTTCTCCATTTTATGAGGCATATCCATTTATTTTTTTAAAGGGGTTTTCTTCAGCAAATGGTTAAAGGAAAAAGGCACATTCTATTAAGGTCGTGAGCTAATTGTAAAAGCAGAGATCATTATAGCATCGACCACGGAACAACAACAAATGATAAAATGAGGGGGTCGGGTTCTAGATATGTTTTTCTTTCCATTTGTTGGAGTAAATCTAACAATAAATCTTCTAGAATGTCAAAATATACAGTCTCCTCTCTTTTAGAGGCATCTTGTTGGGTTTTTCTATCTTCAGGTTTTGGTTTCGGGGTAGGTGAAATAGCTCCTCTTTCTACGGATTCGCACCCTGAAACTTCTCTATTATATGTAATTTTTCAGTCTTTTGTAAGTGTGGAAAAATATTGGAATCACTGGGACGCTCTGAGCTTGATTGTACATATTTGTAACCAGTTTGGCAGGGAATTAATAAAGACTTGCAGCAATTTTTATGGGATCCCTGTGGTATGGAATTTTAGCACAGTCTCTTCTTTTGTAATCATTTGTTAAATTTTATGTATGCCATTCATTCATTCCATTATTTCTATTGAAATTTTTCAAGTTAGATAGGTAGAATCCATTGTTACAGTGCTCTTCCTTGGGAAAATCATTCAATATTTTATGTTTTCTGCTATTTGAGAAGGATCCATCTCATATGCCCTCCTCAGCTCCTCACCAATCTTAAACACTTCACAATCATAAATTCAAAAGTTATTAAAGTCCATGCCTACCTTGCCCCATAGAATACCCTGTATTTCTGATTTAATTCCCCAGACATGAACTTCCCAGCTTCATCTGATCCAACAAACAACACCAGAAATTTATAAAAACATTTCGAGCTACTATACCTAGCCTAAAATCATTTTTGCAGTCATACTTCATTGAGATTCCTTACAGAGAGAGCCCTCTCCCTACCTTGTAGGGCTAGCTACAAGGTTAAGTGTGGTTTGTGGTTACCCTGTCTTGCCTTCCTTTAGCCTGAGGTCAAACTAGGTGATAACAGACGCAACGCGTATTATTCAGGAGTAGCTGACGCAGGGCACACAATTGGTCGAAATAGCTACACAACTATGGATGGAAATGCGGCACCATTCCATGCTTTAGCATATCCAAACGGAATTACAGCAGGCAGAAGCTGCTCTGGACCAATTCAAAGCCTCCTCACCCTCCACCGTCTCCGCGCAACGTCTATCCATCTTGGACAGGATTGAGAACCTTCGCCACAACAAGCATGTCATCCAAAAACAGTTGAAACCATGGGCTAACACTACACTCTAGCTCACCGAAGATGCTCAGTCTACCATTGCACGCCTCCACTGGCTATTAGAACGGGTTACCGTGGCTCCATATGGCCCTGCCTCCATGACATTGGTCAACATTGTGCAACGAGCTGTGACCCATAGTAAGGAAGTGCTCCCACCACTCCTCCGCACTCTGGCTACCTTGCGCGCGCAAATCGAAGCCGCACCACTACAGTGACTCGGGATGAGTCACAAGATTGTGTTGGGGGACTTTTGGAATGAGGTCTCCTAACAAGCTGTGAAACTGGTCCATTTTGAATATTTTTTATTATATTTAGTCTAGCACAGGGGTTTTGGGGCAGTTCAAAGCCCCAAAAGCATTGTAATGGGTGAAAGGGTAAACTAGGGGTTCGAAAACCATGGGTTGCGAACCATAGGAAAGTCTAGACTAGATTGTTATAAATAGAGATGCATTTTGTATTGTAAAGGAGAAGAAATGATGAGATATTGATGTGATCTGTTGTTTAAGCTATCTGTTTGGGTTTTGGGGAAAGGACTCTTACTGGCTGTGTGCGCGGAGATCCAAGTCCAGCTGTGTGCGGACCCTGCTGTTGTGTGCGCAGGTTGGGAAGGGAATTGTAAGGAAGGATTGATGAATGAATGAATGCGAAATATTGTTAGAGAACTAAATCGGTGAGTACTGTTGTGTGAATTACTAATAATTGTTGTTTTTTGTCTTTACGCTGCGAAAGATCTGTGTATTGCGTTCTTGGATCTAGATCTATTATGTTCTGTTTATGTAATGCTGTGTTAATGTTATAAAAAGCATATAACTATAGATCTAGTGCACATGGATGCGAATAGAGACTTAATTAACTCTGCAAAAAACAAGGTAATCTGGGAATAACAGGATCTAGCGTAGCTCTGCTTGCCTTACCTTTCCTTTCTCAGGGTGCGGAAACCTGGTTCCAGCACCCACCCATACTACTTCAAGTGAGACTTTGACCTGCGCAAGCAGGTCACTGACGAAAGGACCAGTAGTATAGGGGTTTGTTGGCAAACCTTGCACACCGAACCTGGGTCAGGACCCCTCAAGTCAACAAGTCTGGGCGTACAAGTTATGTGCGTTGTTTAATGAAGAAAGCCAAACACGGCAGAAGGACGATTTTGTGGTTACCTGTCCGTTCAAGCATTCAATTGGAATTAAATTGTCAAGCTAAGCAATTTTGTATTTAAATATTATGTATTTCATATGAATCAGAAGTAGAATAAGAAAAATTTATTCTCTCATATTTTTTCTCTGTGTGTGTCTCTATAAATTATTTTTTCATTTCCACATAAATGTGTAAACAATGTATTGAGGAAAAATAAATTCCCCTACTTCTCGATTTTCAAACATGGTATCAGATCGAGTTTATACTCTCAATAAAAGAAAGTGTTTTTACTGAAGAGTTGAATTTTTTTTTTGAGAAGCGGATTATCTAGTAGTGAGAAAGGTTTTTTGTTTTCATATTGAAAATGGAAACAAAAAGAACAAGCTTGAATAATCCACAAATACCACAATTTAATTGCAAAAATTATGACTATTGGGCTATTACAATGAAATCTCTGTTCTCCTCACAAGATATTTGGGAACTAGTGGAGAATGGTTTCCAAGAACCAACAAATGCAGCACCATACAATCCTTTGACACAAGTAGAAAGAGATTTTTTTAGGGATAATAAGAAGTAGGACTCCAAAGCCCTCTTCTATATTTTCTAAGTAGTGCATGAAAGTATTTTCCCAAGGGTTGCAGCAGCAACGAATTCCAATCAAGCATGAGATACCCTCCAGAAAACCTATAAAGGCATGAAAAAGGTGAAGACAGAAAAACTACAAATGTTGAGAAGAGATTTTGAAACATTATATATGAAATAGTCTGAGAATATAAACTCAATATTTACACATGTGATTGGGTTGGTTACCCAAGTCAGGTCTCATGGTGAAACACTTGAGGAAAGAAGAATAGTTGAGAAATTTTTAAGAAGTCTGCCATCAAGGTTTGATGCCATAGTTGTGGCCATAAAGGATATCTCACAGTTTTCAGTGGATGAGCTTGATGCCTCACTGATGTCTCATGAGCACAGAGTGAATAGAGAAAAAAACTCCTCATTGGAGCACGCATTCAAGACACAAGTTTCTTTTGGTCAAGGTAGAGGTCGAGGAAGACCAAACTACAGAGGAAGAGGAAGAAGCCCACACAGAGGTGGAAGTAGCAACCCTTCAAGCTCAAGTGGAAGGGGCAGCAATAAAAATAAAAGTCAAGGCTCAAGTGAGAATCAAGCACAAGGTCAGAGGTATGATAAATTTCAAGTTCAATGTCATTATTGTAAGAAGTATGGTCATTATGCAAATGAATGTAGAAAGAAGAAATATGACATGGGTAGCAAACCATGTGTAAATTTCACAAAGGAAAACCAGAACCATGATAGTTTATTTTTATTGTAATGTAGCACAAGAAAAATAAGGAGATGTATGGTTCTTAGATTTAGGGTGTAGCAACCACATGACTGGAAACATAGCAATGTTTTCCAATCTAGATGAAAGTGTAAAATCTGAAGTGACATTGGGGACAGATAGCAAGGTCTCTGTCATGGGAAAAGGAAGAGTAGACATACTAACAAAGAAGGGAGATAAAAAGTTCATGCCATATGTTTGTTTTTTCCCTGGTTTGAAACATAACCTCCTAAGCATTGGACAACTCATACAAAAGGGCTACAATGTATTTTTTAAAGATGATGTGTGCACAATCTTGGATAAGCCTCCAAGTAGACAGCTCATTGCAAAAGTTCAGATGATAAACAATATAATGTTTCGTCTCAAGATAAGATCAGACTTGAAGGAAGAAGGTGCTATAACAGCTGTCACATAAGAAAACTTTCAAGAATAAGTCAAAGATGAGAATTGGTTATGGATTTTGATGTTGGGTCATATCAACTTCGGAGGTTTGAATTTGTTGCATAGGAAAGGTATGCTGAAAGGATTGCCACTCATAGAAAAACCAGACAACCTATGTGAAGGTTGTATCTTGGGCAAACAACACAGAGAATCATTTCTAGCAAGAAATTCAATAAGGGAAAAAGCACCTTTGGAGATTGTCCATTCAAATTTATGTGGACCAATGCAAACACCACGTGTTTGACTGCTTCCCCCACTACAATCTCTTGTTGAGAAGAAAAGTGGACACAAAATAAAAATGTTGAGGATTGATAGAGGTGGTGAATATATCTCAAATGACTTCCTACGTTCTTGCAGGGAGCATGGAATTCACAAGTAGTTTACAACAAGGTATACACCTCAGCAAAATGGTGTCGCGAAAAGAAAGAATAGGACCATCATGGAAATGGAAAGGAGTATGTTGAAAGCAAAGCATTTTCCAAATGATTATTGAGCTAAATTTGTCGCTTGTGCAACGTATATTATCAATAGGTGTCCAACCAAAAGTTTCATGAATAGAGTTCTTGAAGAAGCATGGAGTGGAAGAAAGAAATTTTTCACTCACATGAGAGTGTTTGGATGTATGGCGTATGCAGATGTCCTGGATGAGTTAAGGAAGAAGTTGTATAGCAAGGGGGAGAAATGTATATTTCTTGGATACAGTGATGAATCCAATGCATACAAACTCTATAATCCATTAACCAAGAAGGAAATAAACACAGAGATGTTCAGTTCATAGAATAGGAGGCATGGGATGGAAGTTTAGAGAAGACAGTCAATGTTAAGACATCTATATCACATGAAGACAAAGAGGAATTGATTGCAACAAGTAATTCCTCAACGGTGGCTCCTCCTCCACCTACACAAGCTCAACAAAGCACACCGCAAGCAAGTAATAGGAAAAAATTACGCAATCAGGCAAGTGCTTCTCCAGGCACACCAAAAATATCCACAACTCCATTTACTTCAAGCTCAACACCAAGCTCATCTTCATAAAGTATAAGAAGACTAAAATTCAGAAATTTAAGCGAAATTTATGAGCAAGAAGAAGTTGATAATAGTGCTAGTCTGAACTTTTTATTTGCATTATTTTGTCATGTAGATGACCCAATACAATTTGAAGATGTAGTCAAAGAAGAGACATGGGTTGAGGCAATGAATGGAGAAATAGGAGCAATAGAAAGGAATGACACATCGGATTTAGTGGACCTTCTGCAAGGAAAAGAAGTCATTGGAGTGAAATGGGTCTATAAGACCAAGAGAAACATTGAAGGTAAGATATAAAGGAATAAATAAAGGCTAGTTGTCAAAGGCTACAAGCACTAGCATGGAAGAGACTATGAGGAAACCTTTTAACCATTCGCAAGGATGGAGACAATGCGTATAGTGTTGTCAATAGCAGCACAACAAAAATGGAAAGTGTATCAAATGGACGTGAAGTTAGCATTTCTGAATGGAGTGTTGAAAGAGGAGGTGTATGTTGAACAACCTCCTGGCTATGAGGTAGAAGGCCAATAACACAAGTTTTGTAAGTTGCGGAAAGCTCTTTATGGGCTGAAGCAATCACCGAGTGCATGGTACAATAGGATAGATTCTTACTTGATGGAAAATGGGTTCGACAAATGTGATGGTGAACCTACTCTCTATATCAAAGAAAATGATGGTAAAATTCTTATTGTCATTTTTTATGTAGATGATTTGATTTTTTAGAGGCGGTGATGATTCTCTCATCACTGATTTCAAAGCAGTCATGAAAAGTGAGTTTGAAATGATTGACTTGGGGTTGTTAAGATATTTTGTGGGCATAGAAGTGAAGAAAAAAGAACATGGAATTTTTATCCTTGAAGCAAAATATGTTGCAAAAAATTTAGAAAGGTCCAATATGCAGAACAACAAGCCAACACCAACTCCAACAGTCATAGGGTTGAAATTGAGAAAGGAAGATTGCAGCAGGAATGACAATCCCACATTATACAAAAGCATGGTGGGTAGCCTAATGTACTTGACTACAACTAGGCCTGATATAATGTATGCAGTTAGTTTGGTGTCAAGGTTCATGGAGATGCCCAAGGAGACACATTGGCAAGAAACCAAAAGAATTTTAAAGTATGTCAATGGGACGAAGGAGTATGGTGTTCTATACTCTGCAACTGATGATTTTAGGCTGATTGGTTACACTGACAGTGATTAGGCTAGAAGTGTTGATGACAAAAAGAGCACATCAGGATATGTTTTTCATTTGGGTTCGGGATCCATTTCATAGGATTCCAAGAAGAAACCAATAGTTTCATTGTCAGCAACAGAGGTTGATTATGTCTCCGTAATAGCAGCAACGTGTCAAGCAATTTGGATGAGATTGATGTTGCGGGATTTATGTCATGAACAAGACAGAGCAACCACAATTGTTCTGTGATATCAGTTCAGCAATTGCACTATCAAAGAATTATGTTTTCCACAAGAGGACAAAGCACATTGATGCCAAATATCATTTCATAAGAGAATTAGTTAACAATGGTGAAATTGTGTTACAGCTGCATTGCAAGTCACAGGAACAATTTGCAGACATCTTAACAAAGTCGTTGGCACAGAAAAATTTTGTTTATCTCACAGAATTTTTGGGAATGGTCAATGGCGACAGTTGTGATTAAGGGGGAGTGTTGGAAATTACTCCCCACTACCGCCTTGAATAAACTGGTAGAAACCATACTTGAGTTGAATGTTTTTGCAAAGAAGGACAAGACCAAATCCGCAAGCTTACATACTTCACACAATTTCTGTAATATTCAGAAAATTGTGTCTGGCCATCTACCATGTATTAAATCATTTCCCGTCGTTTCACCTACCTTCTTGCCCACACTGCACATTTTGCAAACCTTAGCGTTTCCTCTTAATGCATTATCGAATCCTACAAACTTTGCGATGCGATATGGTGGGACCCCTTTTAATATACATTCCATACAAACCTTTGTTTTCCCCGTTTTATTTTACCCTTGCCGCTTCGCATTGTCAACCGCTTAGCGCGTTGCACATCGCGCTTCACAAAATTTAGTTCTTACCTTTCTTGCTTCGTCTCAAACCTTGCGATAGTGTGATGCGATATTTCCATTGCACATCGCAATCGGTGATCGTTTTGTTTAAAGTTAACACATCGCAGTTGTTTGTTGAAAGTTGCGATGCGATATCGCCATCGCATATCGCAATTGCAAGCTCAGGGGAATAAGTGCCCAGGTAAATGTTGAAACTGCCGAAATACGTTGTGCAAAATAGGCGCGGATGTGATATGTTTGAAATATGAAACCTGAAGGGTTTCAAATCTGGGCTTACAAGTTATGTGCGTTGTTTAATGAAGAAATACAAACACCGCAGAAGGACGGTTTTGTGGTTACCTGTCCGTTCAAACATTGAATTGGCATTAAATTGTCAAGGTTCGCCATTTTGTATTTTAAAATGATGTATTTCATATGAATCAGAGGTATAATAAGAAAAAATTATTCTCTCATATTTTGTCTTTGCGTGTGGCTTTGTAAATTATTTTTTCATTTCTGCATAACTGTGTAAATTGTGTATTGAGGAAAAATAAATTCCCCTACTTCTCAATTTTCCAACACAATGCATTCATTCTAGTTTAGTGATATTGATAACGGGGCATGGGCCACTCTATCTCCACATGGATTTGTGCTTGACCCCATTTCGAAAAACTCCTACCTATCAAGCTTACACTACCTAAAACATCATCCTAATTGCCAAAACGACTCGCATTCTGAATCGCCCGCACCATCAATTTTCTCTGACACTACCATTCCTTTTACATGAGGACAATCACTCTACGCATCACATCGCATCTTGACTCAGCATTGATAGCTTCACCATTAATTATGCGGACAATCGCATTTCTTAAAGACTTTTTACATGGCACTGACGTGTTCAATGATTTACCTATAAGATGTGCTCATAGCTCCTCTTTTATCAAAACATAGATCCGAGATTTACATCACTATCATACTGAAAATATTGCACATGATACGGACCAACCCTTACGCATCACTAGAACGCATTTTCATCTTTCACACATCAAGCCCTCAGATATCAAGCCCCATCGTCACAATCAAAGAACAAATCTCACGCCCTCAAACGTAGGATCACTGGTTGACTTTCACTTTGTCAGTGAAGTTCAAATAATCATTTAGCTCTAATATTTACAAAGTTAGGATTGCATAGCTCCTATAGAAGTCATGGTGTTTAAGGTTACTATGGTTTGATCTGATTGATTAGTAAGAAAAAGTAATATGGAGTTTTTGAATTTGTAAATAGGTTACATCACACTAGTAATTTGATCCAGGCAGGCTTATATAAATTATCTCTAACATTTCAACAAATTTTTAGATTAAATTTTCCAGAAATTTAGTAAAGAGTTATTGGAATTGTAAGTTTGAGCTATATAATGTGCTTAATCTTAGTGTTCTAAAGAATTTTTCAGTACCAACCCATTAATGTATTTAGAACAAATTTTAAATAATAAAAATCACAATTTCTCTAAAAATATATAAAAAAACTAAAACATGGAAAAATTTTCCTAAATTCATCTTAATCTCGATCTACCAAGCTCTAAGAGAGATCAAATTTATTCATTCTAAAAATGTTTGCACCTCAAGAGATTTGATCCCTCCACCTTTGATATATCTAAAGTTAAGATGAATCTAAATTGATTTAATTTTAGTTATAATTATAATATTTATTTATTTTTTAAATTATTTTTTATTTTTATGAAATTTAATTAAATCAAAATATTTAATTAAATAATTATAATTATTTTTTTTAATTTTAATTTTAATTTTTATATAATTTCACCCAAAATATTATCTACTGACATTGTACTTACAAAGTATACAACTAAATATACTTCTTCCTCATTCAATATTCATTAGACTACTGTAATGACTATTTGCCCATGATTGCATTTCATTGAGAAGAAGTTTAAGACAATATTACCGAGGCCATCATTGACATATCATCGAGCTAGCATCCGTCATGCCTAGTTTGTTAGGCATCCCATCAATGGTAAAGTAGTTGGCTAGTAGAATGTATGTGCTACCCTAACCTCCTCTTGTACACAAAAACACCAAAATAAAGCCGCTCCATTATAAAATCGTGACAAAAACACCAAAACAAAGCCGCTGCATTATAAAATCATGACAAAAACACCGAAACAAAGCCGCTGCATTATAAAACCGTGACAAAAACACCTCGAGTATAATGAGAGTGAAAGCTGATGATCAGAGCAACATAACAAAACTTCTGCTAACATTTTAGCAAACAAGTTAACAGTAATGGAAAGACATTGAATTTGCATTCCCAAATGAAGTGCCCTCATAGTTCACTAATCTGCAAACCCTTTCTCTTGATGTTTATTTAGAAACCAAATGACTTTCAAACTCACCATTTGATGATATTTCGTTGAGATAACAACCCAAAATTCATTCTCCAATTCACGAATGCCTTCTGCTAAACCTTGACTTTCTTCACCATATATTGGTGACAATCTGACTTCTAACTCAACAAGTTTGAAATTCCTGCAACCATTTCCGATGTACATCACATATTATGTTTCTCTTGACAATATTTTTGATTTTTCTGTGTTTCAATTAAGATTTCTCTCCATCTTATCTATATGTGATGTGTAACCAGCTCCAAAAATAGAAGAAAAAAGATATCAACGCCTTAGAAATAAACCACTTCGAGGGGGCAACCTCCAATACATTACATAAATGAATAATTCTTGGATGATACAATTTACAAAACCTCCTTTCTATATATAGGAGTCCATGGGGCCATAATGTAATCCTAGTGGGCCACAATGTAATCCTAGCCGACCTAACAATAATAATTTAAGGGCACAATAATAATAAAATGGGGGTTACAAGGATACAATAATAACAATAAGGGGGTTACACTAACAACAATAAGGGACTATACTAGTAATATAGGGACCTAACATGCCCCTCTCCTTCAAAAAAAGTGTTGTCTTCAATGCTTGAGTAGCTCTGGGTGCTTTTGTATAAAATTCTCATCCTCCCATGTAGAATCTTCAGTGGGTAAGTTCTTCCACTTGATGAGATACTCTGAAATTGATCGATTCCGTATTTGTCGAGTTCTTGTTTCCGTGACCGCTTCCGGTTCCAATATGATTTTTCCTTCCTCATCAAGTTCTGGCAATATTGTTTGAACTGGAAGATTTTCACCTATAACCTTCTTTAAGCACGAAACATTGGAAACTGGATGTACTCGCGAAGAAGCATGAAGCTCCAATTTGTATGCCATAGTACCAATCTTTTGCAACACCTTGTAAGGACCATAGTACTTTGGCGATAATTTATTATCCTTCTTAGCTTGCTTGAGGGACATTTGTTTATATGGTTGTAGCCGAAAAAATACCCAATCTCCTACATCAAAACTTCTCTCGCTGCGATGTTGATCTGCCTGTTGTTTCATTCGATTTTGTGCCAAATTTAGGTTATCCTTTAAGAGTTGGAGAACTTCTTACTGATGCTCGATGTGATCTTCCACTGCTTGAACCTTCGAATTTTCCCTTAAAGATGATGTGATCGATGGTGGATGATATCCATAAAGTGCCATAAACCGGGTCATTTTTGCTGCAGTATGGAAGGAAGTGTTATACCACCATTCAACGAGAGGTAACCACTTGACCCATTGTGTTTGTTTATCAGATACAAAACAACGAAGATATCCTTCCAAACATTTATTTACTATCTCTGTTTGACCATCAGATTGAGGATGATAAGATGAGCTATGAGCTAATTGAGTGCCCAAACAAGAAAATAACTCTGTCCAAAAATTTCCCGTAAAAATGGGATCTCTGTCGCTCACAATAACCCTTGGGCTTCCATGTAGCTTTTGAATTCTGTCCACAAATGTAGTAGCAACTGTACTTGCTTTAAATGGATGAGATAATGCACAAAAGTGTGCATACTTGGTAAGTCTATCAACTACCACCATGATGACAGTCTTTCCTTCAGACTTAGGTAAACCTGTGATAAAATCCATTGAAATCTCCTCCCAACGTTGACTTGGAATGGATAAAGGTTGTAGAAGTCCCGGGGTCTTAATTGTCTCCACTTTATTATGCTGGAAAACCAAACATTCCGCCACAAACTTTTGAATATCAGATTTAAGGCCATCCCAAAAAAAATCTTTCTTCACCCTGTGGTAAGTTTTTAAAAATCCTGAGTGTCCTCCTAAAGGAGAAGTGTGCAATTCCAGAAGAATTTTTTGTTTTAGCTGGGAATTCTTACAAAGATATAAGCGATCTTTGTACCATAAGGAATCATTTTTCCAACTAAATGTATCAGATGTACTAGGATCTTGCTGCAGCTTTTGAATGAGTGTCCATACATCTTTGTCCTTCTTCCATTCATCTCTTGCTTCAGTTATCCAATCTGGTTGGATAATAGAAATGGCACAAAGCAATGCTTCCACCTCTTCATTCTTTCTTGAGAGTGCATCTGCAACAACATTAATCTTTCCTTTTTTGTATATTATTTCAAAGTCATAACCCAACATCTTTGTGACCCATTTTTGCTGCTCTTCTGACGATAGTCTTTGTTCCAAAAAGTGTTTAAGACTATCATGATAGGTTTTTACCTTGAAGTGTCTTCCCATTAGGTAAGTTCGCCATTTCTTTAGTGCATGCAGTATTGCTAACATTTCCTTCTCATAAATAGGTTTCTGTAATACTTTCCTTTGATTGGACGACTTTCAAAAGCAATGGGTCTTCCTTCCTGCATTAAAACTGCACCAATTCCATTTCCTGAGGCATCACATTCCACAATAAAAGTTTTTGTGAAGTCTGGCGTAGCTAAGACCGGTGCTAGGCACATTGCCTCTTTAAGATGTTCAAAGGCATTAGTTGCTTCAGGAGTCCATGAAAATGCATCTTTCTTCAATAATGTTGTTAGAGGTGCTGCTATTCTCCCATAATTCTTAACAAACTTGCGATAATAACCTGTTAACCCGAGAAATCCTCGCAACTTCTTTATGGTTGTGGGGACTTTCCATTCCTTAATGGCTTTAATTTTGTTAGGGTCTACTTTCACACCCTCGTGAGATACAATATGACCCAGATATTCCACCTCTTGTACTCCAAAGAAACATTTGGATTTTTTTGCATATAATTGTTTCTCCTGCAATAGTTTGAGCACCTGTCAACATGTTCAACATGATCCTTCCAAGACCTGCTGTAGATTAGTATATCATCAAAAAATACTAGCACAAATTTTCTAAGGAAGGGTTTGAAAATGGAATTCATCAACCCTTGAAATGTTGAAGGTGCATTGGTAAGGCCAAAAGGCATGACCAAAAATTCATAATGACCCTCATGAGTTCGAAATGCTGTTTTTGGAATATCTTCGGTCTTCATTCTAATTTGATGATATCCTGAATGAAGATCCAACTTGGTAAAATAAATTGCTCCATGTAATTCATCCAATAATTCATCAATCACAGGAATGGGAAATTTGTCTTTAATGGTGAGCTTATTGAGCTCCCTATAATCCAGACACATTCGCCATGATCCATCCTTCTTGTGTACCAATACTACGGGAGCAGAGAAAGAACTTTGACTAGGTTGAATTATACCCGCCTCTAACATTTCTGCAATCATACGTTCAATTTGCTCTTTTGGAAGTAAGGATATCTATAAGGCTTGATGTTTGGAGGAACACTTCCTGGAATCAAATGAATAGCATGATCATGATCACGAATAGGTGGGAGTCCTTTGGGAGTTTCAAACACCTTGGAATGATTGTCCAAGATTTGTTGGAGATCTGCCGAAATAGATGATTTTGATGTCGGAACGTCTAGTGAGCATAATTGTGCGATTACGCCTCATTGTTCTTTCTTTAGAAGCTTTGTCATGACATTAGAGCTTATTATCCTTCCCGACTTCCCTTCAATACCCCGTAATTAGACTTCCTTTCCTTCTGAAAAAAATTTCAAGAAAAGTTCTTGAAAATTAAAAGCTACCGTCCCCAAAGATTGTAACCATTGTACTCCTAGTACAACATCAGCACCTCCCATAGGAATGGAAAGCATTGGACTAGTCAATGCATATTCCCCCATGGTTAGCTTGATATTATGGCATTTTCCAGAGCAATTTATAGTTCCTCCATTTGCAACCATCACTTGACATTCTGGTGCTGGGTATAGGAAACAATTTAATTCCTTGGCTACCTTACAATGAATAAAATTATGGGTGCTACTGAATCAATCAACACTATTACCTTTTTCTTCTTGATATGTCCTTCTATCTTGAGAGTTTGAGGAGTGGTAATTCCTGCCAATGCATTACACAATATGGTCAGACTCATTTCTTCCTCTTCTAGGGCTGGTTCCTGGTGTATATCCTCTTCTTGTTCATTTTCTTCTTCCTCTTCACAATCTATGTAAAATAATTTCTTCTCAGCACACTTATGACCTTTAGTGTATTTTCTATCACAACTATAGCAAAGCCCTTTTGCTCATTTTTCTTCCAATTGTTGTGGTGTCAACCTTGTAGGTTGTGGAAATCTAGGCGTAGCAACACTTACTTCTTTATAGAATTGAGTGGTAGGCTTCCTTGTCGCCATAATTTTACATTCAATTTTTCTTGCCAACCCGAATGCCTTCTCCAATGAATCAGGTTCCAAAACGCGAACTTCATGTTGGATGTTATCCTTTAAAGTGCCTATGAAGAGATCAATCCTGTGTTCCTCTGGAATATCGGTTACCCTTATATTCAATTTTTGGAAGTCCTCAATGTGCTGCCCCACTAAACCCTTTTGTTTGAGATTTATCAATTGGCTAAAGAAGGTGTTGCTCTTTGTATCCTCATAATGTGCTATCATTTCCTCCGTAAAAATTGACCAAGTGACAATTTTTTTACAGGAGCAAAGCCATCGATACCATACAAATGTATTTTTTTCTAAATGCAAAGTTGCAATGCTTACCTTTTGTGTGTTTTTCACATTATGGAGATCAAAATATTGCTCCATCTGTAGTATCCATGTTACAGGATACTTTCCATCAAACTTCCTCATATCCATTTTTGGAATATGGTGGTTCTTCCCGCCAACATTAGAGTTTATGAAATCACGTTACTTGTTATTATTTGTTCTATACATGAGGTTCTTCTACTATCTTTTCACCATTAGGAAACATTTCTTGTATCAACTTTGTCAAATCCTTCGATGTTTGATTTTAGATCATCCATCTTAGCTTCCATGCCAGCTTCCATTCCATCCATCTTAGCTTCCACGCCATCCATCTTAGCTTCCACGCCTTTCTTCAAACCGTCCATCTTCACTTCCACACCATCCATCTTAGCTTCCATGCCTTTCTTCAAACCCTCCATATTCACTTCCACGCCTTTCTTCAAAACTTCCATTTCATTTTTTGTTGCTCTTTGCGAGAGTGAAATTTGTTGCACTTCCTCTTGTAATTTTGATAGATCATGTTGCAATTCTTCATCTTCATGAGTCATGGTAGAGCCTTTTGAAGGATTAATGGGTGTTGAATTCTTTTTAGGTGCCATTTTAGAATCCAATATTGATACCTATTCTACAATATTCCCTTGGAATCAATTCAACTTGATTCTTCAAACAAGACTTATGCAATTCGGAAAAAAATACACACCTTTTACTTGCTTTGAGGAGCTCAATATTGAAATTAAATTATCTCTGTAATTGAAAATCTTCAATATCTCAAATTCATCCCTATAGTAGCCCTCTGAAGCTTCTTTCAAATGCTATAGTTCTGATCTAATTTGGATTCCCCAAGACAAAGTTGTGTCCAATCTCCCACAATGACCTAATTTTGGACTGGTTCAGTAGAGCAAACTTGTAGGACTTGCCACTTGTCACTGTTTCGTCCTTTGTCTCTAAAATTGATAGCCAAGAAACCAAAGTCCATGTACTTGCGACCACTTTTTACGGCACTCAAATCCACTACCCAGAGAGAGAGGTATTGAACTTTTCCCACGATCACCTCTTTGAGATGAAATTCAGGAGCCTGAAAAAGCACTACCTTCCACAGATCATATCTCCAAAAATGTTGCGAACCAAGCTCTGAAGTTTTTTGACAACTTTCCTCAGGATTTCAGCTTCGCACCATATGAATTTCAGATTCTGAAACTTCGTAGAAAAAAAATTATAGCGAAATTTCCACGATGACCTGTTTAGGAGCTTGAAAAAAGACCTAACTTCCACAGATGATATCTCCAAAAATATTGCGAACCAAGCTCTGAAATTTTTCAAAAAACTTCCTCAAGATTTCAGCTTCGCACCCTAAAAATTTCAGCTTCTGAAACTTCGTAGAAAAAAATTTATAGCGAAAATTCCATGATGACCTGTTTGGAGCAGCGAAACCCTAGAATCCAAAGCTCCGATACCAAATGTTGGGTAACCAGCTCCAAAAATAGAAGAAAAAAGATATCAACGCCTTAGAAATAAGCCACTTCGAGGGGGAAACCTCCAATACATTACATAAATGAACAATTATTGGATGATACAATTTACAAAACCTCCTTTCTATATGTAGGAGTCCATGGGGCCATAATGTAATCCTAGTGGGCCACAATGTAATCCTAGCCGACCTAACAATAATAATTTAAGGGCACAATAATAACAAAATGGGGGTTACAAGGGTACAATAATAACAATAAGGGGGTTACACTAACAATAATAAGGGACTATACTAGTAATATAGGGACCTAACAATATGGAAAGTTAATGACTAGAAATAATAATCAAATCTTAATGGGTCTTTTATTGTTTGTTGATTTTCTTGTAGATCACGTCTACATTTCTAGGTCTACTCAAAACCTATGCCTACCAATAGATTTTGTTGCTTTTCAAACCCTAGGAAAATCTCCATCACATTCCTTGGTACTTACAAGATATTGGGTTTTCTTAATACCCTTTTAAGTCACTAAATCATTGGGTCTAAGCTCTTGGAAAAGATGGGTTACAAGGAAGGCTTAGGTTTTGGTATGAATCAACAAGGCATCATGAACCCAATAGAGGTAAAAGAGAGACATAAGTATGAAGGCTTGGGTTATGTTGTACCAGAATAATGTTCTTCTGATGACAGCCATTGTGTATCATGTACCTTTTGTCACAAAAGAGGACATGAGAAGAAAAGGTTTTGGACTTTGCATACGGAATTAGTACTTGCTTGGTTCTCCAAATACAAAAGAGACTTGAAGGTATCTCCAGAGAGAGATGAAAAAGTTGAAGAAGAAGTTGATTCAAGTTCTTCTTGTCATACAAGTTCATCATCTAGGAAGCATAAGCCAAAGGACGCCAAGAAAAGGTATACTCATCCTATTCATTCAAATGCTTCTCCTAAAGGAAAACAACCTGTTTATTTGAGTGACATGTTGAGGAGAATGTCTCCATGCACTTTTTTCATTTCTTATAACCATTGTGTAGATGAGTGTGACAAAAGAAAAGTCATCATCAAGAAGATGTTTATGTCTCTTGAGATTGAGAACGAGAAGAGGAAAACTCAATCAAAGAAAAAGGCATGTGAGCGAATAAGAGCTAAAAGGAACTTTTGCACTCACTGTAATATCAGTGGGAATTGGATCGAGAAGTCTTGCAAATTGTTTCCACAACTTCATCCTGGTAAGGGCAAGCAAGTCATGAAAGCACCAGAAAAGGAAGTGACAAAGAAAAAGTGGTGCGAGATGTGACCATTCATGAAGCAGCTTCAAAAGAAGGAAAAGTTCAAATAGCGTGCTCACTTACCATGTTGGGTAAGAAATATTCGGGAAATTTGTCCAGTTGAGATTGCAAGTCTTTGTTTGAACTAGTTACATATCTCCATAGTGGGTGACTTGTAAAAGTGATAATTCATGAATAAATCACTTACATATAACAATGTTTTCTTTAGCATGTTTATGCTAGTTTGGTTTGGTTGTTAGTCAATGGAAACATAAAATTTGGGTGTCAAGTTCTCCATGTTGTAAAATGCATTTCTCTTTGATTATGTTAGAAAGCATTTTGAAAACTGTTATATGAGTAGTGGCAGCATATTTTGTATGTAAAAATTTGTTCAACACTCAATTTCTACAAGTATTCGCCATGTGCAGCTTGTATTGGTTTATGTCAAATTATTTTGGATTTTATCCTTGATAAGGATTTTTGCAGATAAACACCATTGAATTCTTCTTGTGGAGGATGTTGTTATGCATGTTCATAGCGACATGAAAAAGTCGAGAATAACCACCAACTTGAAACCTTTGGTCAAGTTACAGTTCAAGTTCAACATGAAATAGAGTCATTGGGCCACTTCAAACTTTGATTGGGTCGAGTTTAGAATAATGAAGGAATTGTACCTTCAATTTATAAACAACTGAAAATGAAATTTTGGAGACCAAAAGTATTTTAGTGGGGAGATATGGTCAGGAGCTCAAATTTAAGCCCAAAAATCAAAGTTCTCGTAATCGTTTGGAACCTGAATGACCGCGAGTGCTCATCGACCTAAATCCGGAGAACTTTGTTTCATCGAAAATCGACTCTGTATGCGAAAGTTGGAGCTTGTTGTCCATTTTCTCAAATAGGTAAATTTAAAAAAAAAAATGACAGTCAACTGCCTAGTCAACAGTCCATATTGCTGATGTGGCAGTTGAATGTGTAGGGTAACATTTTGTCAATTTCATTTTTTTCTGGTCGAATGAGGAGCTGACAAGTGTCAACTCATGGTTGGTTGAAATTTTGGTTCGTTGTGAGCATTTTATTAGAGGTTGAATGATCAACTAGGTGAGAGGACACGTGGTGTAACCAAGGGCGGCCACGTGTCCCCCCTATTGGATTATACAATAGTGAAAAAATTTATATGTCAAAGGTCGTGCGGGTCTTGGGTTCGACCCCGTGGCCTACCCCAAAGTACGCGCACACAATACTGTCTCACTTACCGAAAGTCCTTACAATACATAGTCGTTGGTTTATATTTATATCAATACAATTGCAATGGTAGGGGTAATCGGGGGCTAGCCTTGAAGGGCCAACCCCTAGTCCAGGGGACCACCAAACATGATTGTCAACAAGAGCAATTCTTAATGCGAAGGATTAAATATTTAAAGTGTGATTATTAACCCATAATCATGTTGATTAGCGCTAATGTACAACATCAATGAATATTTGGATTAGTGCGGAGTTAGCGTGTTAATTATGCTTAATTAGCGCGTTAACTCCACTTAAAAGTTAATTGTGCACTAATTGGCGGACCTCAAAATTCAATGAAAGTGTCAGTTAAACCCCAATTAACTCCAGTTTGCCAAATTTAGCGGAGGTTTCCTAGGAGAAACTAGCAGAAGTCATAACTTGGGAAGAAGATGCTAGATAGCCATTTTCAAGCATCCCTGACTCATTGGTGCATGTTTCAGAGGCAGAGGAGCACTTATGGAAGTGATTTTTCCAGCATGAAGATTAAAGATGCCTAGGGCCACCAAAAGAAGAGGCCATATCTGCTTCACCTGGAGACTAATTGAAGAGCTAGAGGAGGCTACTTGGGGGTTTCTGGATGTTGCAAATCCATTGGTAACCTTTGTTTACTGATTTGAGCACATCTTAAGGGTCATATTGCAGGTTTGAAAAGTAAGGTGTATGGATCAATCAGATGTTTGAAGCAGTTTTGGAAGCGGTTGAGCATGGAGGAGGCCTTGTAGCAGTTTTCCCAATTCCAGAAAACTTTTTGCAGTCGTTGTGACCAGCATGGTTCAGCTCTGGTTTCATGTATTTATTCATGAAGTTGTTTATTGTATTCTTCAGTGTGGAATTGAAGGGTGTATGTGAGGGGCTTCTATCTCTCACCGGTGAAAGAATGTCATCTCTGTAGGAGATATGTTGTGTTGTTGATATTGTGAGAGTTCTTTACAGAAGAACATTACCTTGAAGGGGTAATAGTCACATGTTATTGGCATCAAATTAATATGTACTTTTGACATCAAATACAAGAGTGTTCTTTTCATGTTGACAGGCTAGGAGATGTAGCCTAGGAGGGGTGAACTCCTTCATCATTTGCTTTTGTCTTGTGGTTTGATGCATATTTATTTTCAAGTGTTCGATGATTTCATGCTTTACAATTTTTTCATGGAATTAAAGTGTTGAAAGGCACCTAAAAGAAACCATTAAAGTAATCTGTTGTTCAGCTCAAATCTACACAAATAAGAAGAAATCATGTTTAAAATATAAAAGAGGTACTTAGCATAGCGTTCACTAATAATCCTCCTTTCATATCAAGTAGGTATCAAAGCTACATGCTTATTGTTAGCTTGTGTTGCTTGTGCAAAGAGGATTTGACTATTTGCGGGGTGAAAATGCTTACAAGGTTAAATCTCCAGAGACGAGAAGGAAAACTTGTTGGTGCAGATTCCGAAGTTGGAACAAGGAGAAGGAGCCCAGAGTTGCCACAAGCTCCACCTCAAGTTTTATATCCAGATATTTCTGAGGCTTCAGTAAGCATGTCTCAAGGAGGAGAGCATACAAGCTTGACAAAAAATGAAAGCTTCAAAAAGGATTTTTGGGACATGTCATAGATGGTGAGGGTCCTCTATGAAGATAGGAACTCACAAATACAAGGTGAAGGCTCTAGATCTTAAAGAGGAGAAGGCTCTCCAATAAAGGAACAAGGTAAAAAAAATGGTGATAAACCACCATCTTCTCCACAAATTTCATATTTTTCTACAACTATGATGCAAAATTCTAATGTAGAAATTCCTTCCAAGATGGAAGATGGACATGTGTGTGCCTTTTGTCTACATGATGTGGAGGATGAGTTTCAATCAACACCTCATGTTAAGGAGCTGAAAGAAAATAAAAAAAGAGTCCAAGAGGACACCTTCAAAATTAGAAAGTAGTATGAAACCATCTTTGCGCCTCAATGAACTACAAGGGACCTTGGGCCCTTAACCATTCCTTTCCAGGTGATATGAAGGAGGAAACAAAAATAGAACAAGAGGAGATTCCTTCATATCATGGGGAGTCTTATGTATTTGGGTCTATTGATCTTCAGGATGGTGAACAACAACGTGAAATTATTCAGGGAGGCTTGCAAGATGACAAGAATTTGGAAGTGCGCGAGGAAATTCTACCTAATGGTATTGATGAGGTAGCCTCCTATACAACTAAGTTCATAGATCCCTAGGGAATGCCCGTAAAGAATATGAACATTCAAGTATAGTGCATCTATGTTCGACAATTGAAGATAATGAACAACATATTGTCTTCACAGATGGAGGAGATTAGGGAGATTTGAGTGAGGAGCCAGCCATAGTGAACTAGCATGATGAGCATGATCTTGAGGAGAAACATGATAGACATAATGTGAAAAATGAACCATTCCCAGAGAGTCATTCAAAGGCTCAAGTTGAAGCTGTGTGTTGGCCTTTTCTTTTGCCTTGCTTTATATCACCTCTTACTTGAAATCCCTCATGCTTTTGTTTAGCTTGAATAAGTTATTGTCGTAGTTTTGTGCATTCTCGGATATAATAAGTAAGTATTTTCTATTCACTTGTTTTAACGAGATTCAAACATTAAAAGCATCATTAATAATAGTTTTTGTGTTTACAGGTTTATAAAGTTGATTATATGCCTATTCTAATAGAGGCCAAGTTCCTTCACCATGTGTTCCTGTACCATGTATCATTCCTGTACCATGCATTCTTGTACAACAGATTCCTGCACTAGATGGCGGTTCCTGCACTCCCGTGACAGATCACCAACAATGTGGATCTTGCATTAAAGATTAGTTCATCACGAGTTGGGATCGGAGCGAGAGAGAAATCAACAGATATTAAAGATTAGGATTCCAACCATATTCCTCATATTAGCATTTTGTAATAGTCGAAAGACTTAGTTTAAGCTGCTGTTATGTTTTTGTTACGGTCGTAGGCCTAAGGGCTTGTATTTAATGTAGAAATCTGATAGGAAATAGGGGTGATGCTACAACAATTTTGTGAAATGTAATTATTTTGGTATCGCCCTATTTCTGGGTTGGATTTGGATCTCACAATGTACAATTGCTCATTTTGAATATAGTACGAAGGATTGTGCCATGTTATTCTATTTTCGCATTTCAATATCATGGTGATGCGTTGTTGAGTGACTGGGTTTCTAGATTTCGTAATAGGAAAACGAGTAGGTTGGCTAGGGCCCAACCAACTCAACTAGTTCTCCCTTTGTTAAAGGTGTGTTAATTTAATTTAATTTAAGTGGTGTTTATTTCTGAGCGGAAGCATTTTTAATATTTAGAGTTTAGTTAATGATTAATTTGCATTGATAAAATTGGAATGAACATTGTCGCAATATAAATATCTGTGCTTGCACTTAATAATTTATGGGAAGAGTTGAACTTAATATTAAATCCTTAAAAAAAATTTTGAGTTAAAACATTTTTAAGTGCAAATCTAAATCATATGGTAAACACTCATCTCAGGGAAAGTCTGTTGACACATGGATTAGTAATATTCTTTATTTGTATGAAGGAAGTTTGTAAATTTATAGAGATTTACTTTGACTTTTAAAAGCATTTCTGATTTCTGAATCTAAGAGTAGTTGAAGAATATTTTTTCTTATGAGGGTTTACTTTCAAGTTCTGTTTGCTTTGCACTTAATTTCTTTAGTTAAACACGCCCTTTAATTTTCACAAGTGATTTGGAAACCAAGTACAATAATACTGGTTTTCTTTTACAGGAACCTCTATTCTGGTACAGGAACTGATATCCTGGTATAAGAACAGAGTGCTCTGGTACACATATTCAAAGCTCATGTATGAAGGTCAAAAACTTCAGCGCGAGTACAAAACATACTTCTGGTGCATAAAATTCATTCCAGTGTATGAACAATGTTCCAGTATAGGAACGTTGTTGCAGTAGAGGAATGAAAATTTAGTGCAGGAAGGAATATCTTTGAGGAAGACAAATATCCTGAAGATCCTAATCATCGCTTTGTCTCATAACTACACTGAAGATAATCTTAAATGTTTACTTAAATGATCAGGATTTTTCACAATGAATTGAGAGTTCCTTTTATTTAAATTTTTGCAGAGTACTTTTTTTTTTCCAGTTTCCATAATGGTGTGGTGTCATTGTATTAACTAGTGCATGTTTTTGAAGTCCTTCTCTGGCATTTCTAGTGCTGCGCCTCTAAGTTTACAAACTCTCGTATTGAAAATTAAATTTTAGGTTGTTTATTACGCCCAACATTTTGGTGCCGTTGTCAGGGAGGCGCCTAGGGGATTGACCTTGGAAACTTGTTGCATTTTCATTTTCTCTTTACGTATTTCTTCTTGCAAATTTTATTTCCTTAGAATTGATTCTTTGAATTTGTTTCTTTCCGGCATTATTTTTAAGGTTTTTCATTTCTTGGGTGGTGTAAGAACCCCTCCATCTATTCAACCATGTGCTAGCAATATATACCAACTAGCTTGTTGAAAACAGAGAAATGGAATTTCGAGGCATTTTTCAATGAGGAGCTTGAGGCTAATATCAATCATCCAATGCATGTATTTAAATGATCAGTTGGAAGGAACATTCACAGAAGGATTCTCAAAGTAGTATATGGAGAACCTCTTTTAATTTGGTAACAAACGGAAAACATTGTTACTTTTGAGTTCCCTATCAAAGATACAAGAGTGGCACAAAGGCATAGTATTCCCCCATATTTACTACCAAAATTTCTTTGTTTGGAAAATGAATACCCCGATACATTCTTCTTTAAGTTTGAAGTACTTTGTAAAGGATATTATTATTTCACTAATTCTCAAAGGTTGCAATTGTTTCCTCTTACTCTAAAATAAGCAGCTCTCCGATGGTTCACGAGCCTTGGAGGGAACTGCATTCAAACATGGGAAGACATGAATAATGTATTCTTGAAGAAATACCAAGACTACTTCCACGCCGATTAAGATATTTTTGGAATAACACAAGGGGAAAATGACAGTTTGGAGGACTATGTTGAGCGATTTCGATACAACCTTCAAAAATCAAAACATAAACATAATTTGGAAAAAGAGACCTTGAAAACACTCCTACTCAAAGGAATTAAAGATGATTTTTTAGGACCTTTAAATCTGATAGGAGAAGGTGGTGTTTTTCACTTACCATAAGATGATGTTTTTGAATTATGCATTAGGTATTCAAGAGGAATCTCCAAGATCGGTAAGAATTCTCGAAAAATTTCTTCTCAGTTTTTGGAAACTGCTAAAAAAATAGGAGTTACAAAAGCTTCTCTAAATTTACAATTGGATGATTTTCAGGAAGAACTGAAGCAGTGCAAGGGGGATTACTTAATAAATTTCCCATCACTTCTAGGGTTACAACAAGTATTTAAGGAATCAAGTAAGGAAATAAATCGACAACTAGCTATAACTCAAAACTCTCCCATCATTTTATACTTGGAATAATATTTATTATCCTCAACAGGTTCCTCAATAGATCTATAACCCTACCATTTCATGGAATACTTATAATCCTCCTCTAATTCAATACCCCACCTTATCGCCACATTGGACCTCTCCCTCGAGCCATATATTCCCACAACCTCAAGGATGGTTTGGAGCCTCCTCTCTAGGGAATTTCCCCATGCAAACTCCATTACCTATGCCACAACAGCTACAATTCATGTCCAATGCACCACCATGTTATCCTTCTCTATGGTCCCAATCATTTGTGCAACCAAATCATAATTTTGATAATCAAGTTGCACATCAATTTAAAACACCTATTTTTCCTACTCACTCCCCTACTGAATGTAATGTCATATCTTTTAGAGAGGGGAGAGGAGTCATTGATGGCAAAGATATAGATAGGAGAAACACCAGAATCATCGGCGATAAGGTAAAGGAGCAAATCAGGCATTGTGCAACAGAGAGGCAAAGGAGAACTAGCAGAACTATCATTAAGGAAGAGGAGCAAAGAGGAGAAACTTTCAAATCAAAGGAGAAAAGGAAGTAGAGAAGTAGTTAAGGCAGAAAAGGAGAGATTCGCAGAAACAATGAATGTAGTAGAGGCAGAAAATGCAAGAAACAAACGAATGGAGCAGAGATAGCTAAGAGGCAAAGACAGCTGAAGGCAATCAAATTTGCTAGACACAGTAAAGACCAGAGATCCTGCACTTATCAGAAGCAGGAAGAGGCGAGAGCCGAGAGTAAGAGGCGAGAGCAGAGAGAGATGAGAGGAAGAGACGAGAGCAGCGAGAGCCAGAGTTACAGAGTGGGATAGTGGAAACAAACAAAAAATTTACCAAGGCAGAGAATTATTTGAAGAAGTCCAAGGGAGGTGAACAGATGGTCAGGATTAGATCGCAAATGTAAAGGAGAGAAATGGACAGATATGATTCATCATAAGATATGCAAGGCGGAAATACAATCGAATTGGAAGCAGCAACGAGGACCGTAGATCAGGGAAGATCAACGGTGTTGATCGCATCGACGGAGATCAAAAGTGAAAATCACAAAGTATAGCGGGTAAGTGTTAGGACGTCGCAAGGTAAGTTAAATCAGTTGCGATGCAAAGTGAATAAGGGACACGTGGCGGCACAACGTAATATTGCACATCACAAGAAATAGAGTATAACTACAAAATATATATTATAAAGTGCGAAGTGCTATCAGATGAGGACCATCAGATCTGGGGGTAGATCAACGGCGGACGACGAACCACATATCACACATCGTAGCACTTAAAGGATAAAAATAAGGCGACTGCAAGTTAAGTTAAATATTTTCCAATGCGAAATGGAGGGACACGTGTCGACTCTGTGCAACATCTCATACCACAAGAAATAGGAGATAACTTCAAAGATATCGCAAGGAATGTTATGTTGCTTGCGATGTGGTAAGGTTTATGCGATGCGATGCGATGAAGGGAATCCACGTGGCAGCATCGCGCACGAGCACAAATCGCAGATTGCAAGGTTTAGTGTGGGAAACTTGCGGGCATGCGAAATGCGATGCATTGTGATTGGTCACCGCGTTGTGGGACCCTTCAACCAAAGTTAAGCGTGTATGCCAAGTCTTTCTAGTGTTAAATCACATCGGAGGTTAAAAAGGGAATTATAACGTAAAACCTTTGATATGCTGAAATGCGATATGAGACCGGACGTGATAAAGTTCGAAGTTAAGATCTAATGTATTCAAGTCTGGGGCTATGTGATTTTATGAAGAAAACGTTGGAAGAAGAGAATGACTTGGTTTGCGAAGAAAAGACTGAATGCTTGCAAAAAACTCATATATATAAAGAAAATTTTGAACGGGAGTAAACTCGGGTAAGACCCGACTCTTAGTGCAGAACAATGTTGCAGCAGTAAGTCAAACGAAAAGATGAATACAAGAGAATGGAATCGGGTAGAGAGACTGGATAGTGTGTGCAAAGAAGTTGAACGTTCTGGTTAAATATAATAGATAGAGTCGGGAAATGGAAGGAGATATAGTAGCACTATTTTAAACGCAACAGCATGGGTCAAGTCGGGCAAAAAGGCGGTTATGTAGCACAATTAAAATTTAACAGAGGAAACAAAAAATACAAGAGGAAAGCAAGTATAGGAGTACAAACGCTCAGCAAAGCTTAGAAACTGAAAGGACTAAGTGAAATAATTGATTGTAACTGTAAATTTTTTATTTATTTTATATTGTTTGTGATGCAAAGGCAAGTCTCCGTAGGCGAAGAAAAACTCCAATTTTAATACTGAAATGTGTACATACTATTATATTATTCTAAATGTGTTGGGAAAGAAAATGAGAAGGTGGAAGGAAAAGATTCATACCTGTTCATTTCATATTCCCATATGGAATGAAAACAGTTATGAGGTGATCTTTATAAATGATTTTACTGTCATATGCATAGAGAGGTTAGAGAGTGGAAGAATAAGAAGAAGAAAGAGCAGATAGAGAAGCTGTGTAGATCCAGAGATGATATAAGGTAGATATGAAGGCTGGAGGATAGCAGTGAAGAAGGAATAGAATAGAGCTGATATCAAGGTAAATCAGCATGTGTTTTCATTGTAGTGTGAGGAAGTTGGTGCTTCCATATCAAGTTGTAGCTTGATAGATGTCCAGTTGTAGTTGGCAGAGGTAGGAGCCTCCTCTGGGTTGTAGCTTGCAGAAAATAGATGGGAGGTGGAGCTTCCTTGCAAGTTGTAGCTTGCAGAATTGAGATAGTAGCCTCCTATAGGTTGGAGCCTACAAAAAATCAGTGGTGAGAGGGAGTTGTAGTTTTCCCTTGCATCACAACAATAATAAGATGTTGTTTTCTCGCTTATGGGTTTCCACTTATATCTATTGTCTATGTGCATGATGATTATGTGCTAATATTTTGTATTTAATATGCTTTATACCTGTTTCTCACTTATTAATATTTTTGTTCCATTGTACATTAAGCTAATAATGAAATGGAGGTGTAATTAAGTTTTAAAATAAATTTTAAAAGTCCATGAATGCATTAAACTGATTCACCCTGCCGCCCTCTCAATTTAACTAAGGGTTCAACAATTGGTATGGAGCCAATTCCTTCTATATGAGTTTAACAACTGGAAGGAGATCCTAAATCCCCAAGATGGCTAGTCTAGAAGGATGCTCAACAAATAAAGCCCCATTTTTTACTGGCACAAACTATGCTTTCTAGAAAATAAGAATGGGGACATACATAATGTCTCTAAGAATAGAAGTTTGGGCTGTTGTGGAAGAAGGATATGCTCCAAACGATACTGACACAGAAAAATATTCCACACAAAATTTCATAGCCAATTCAAAAGCCATGAATGCACTTTTGAGCAGTCTGTGTGAGTCTGAATTTATCAAGGTAATGCACAATGTGGCTGCCAAATAAATTTGGGATACATTGGAAAGTATCCATGAGGGAGATAAAAAGGTGAAGGCGGCCAAACTGTAAGCCTATAGAGCACAGTTTGAAAATATAAAAATGGATGAAGAAGAAGATGTAGCCAGCTTCTTCTTAAAAGTTGCAAAAATTATGAATAACATGAAAGCTCTAGGAGAAACCATTAAAGAATGTGTAATTGTACAAAATATATTAGATATTTACCATCCAGGTTTAACCCTAAGGTTTCTTCCATAGAAGAAACAACTAACTCGGAAACATTTACCATGAACCAATTGCTTGGAAACCTGACAGCCTATGAGATGAGACTTCCAAAAGGGAAGTCAAATGTGAGGGAGGTAGCCTTTAAGGCAGATAAGTGCAAAGGAGAAAAGGAAGATACTTGCTTCTACTCTGATGAAGAAGAGGCCAAATTTGTCAGAAGATTAGATAGAGGTGTAGGAAAGTATAAAGGTAAACTTCCATTTAAATTCTTTAACTATGGAAGAGTGGGGAACTATGCATCTAAATGTCCTCATAAGAAAATGGAGAATCAGTCAAGAGGCAAAGAGAAAACCAATTTCAGCAACAAGTTGAAAGGAAACAGATTTAATCAAAGATATTTCTACGTTCAACAAGACAATAGTGCATCTGAGAGCTCAGACGACTCCCCCAATGAAGAGGGAACATCAGAATTCATTCTGATGGCCAAGGAAGTGCTTGAGGAAGATCTCCTGGAATTTGAAGACGAAGGTGAGGTAGATCTTGAGGGGGAGCTAATTAGTGCCCTGGAGGAAATAGAAAGACTTAAACTCAAGTGCATAAAATAGAAAGATATTCTCCTAAAATATGTAAAAGAAGAACCAAATTCGGAAAACCTCATTCAGTTGAAAGTAGAACTTGAAGAAGCTAAGAATGTGGAAGACATTCTACTAAAGCAAATTAAAGATAAAATTCAGGAGCAAGATAAATTGGAAGAAGAAGTAGTATGCCTGAGAAAGAAATTAGAAAAGGGAATTATCAATGAAAACTCCACAAATGACAAGCTCTGAACAGTTGGATAAAATCCTAAATGCTCAAATATCTCCTCTCATAAATGCTGGGATAGGTTATGAAGGAGAAACCAACAAATCCAAGGTATAAAATAACAAGAGTATCATCTTTGTAAAATCTAGTGAAGCAACAAAGAGGGAATCCACTAAATTTGAAATCGGCAAGACTGTGATATATAATGAATCAAACAGAAACAAACAACAACCTCAAGTAACAACAAAATAAATGAAGATATAGTCAACTACAAAAGACTCATATGCTCCAAGGATGAATTTAACAAATGCAGAAGATGTCAAAAGAGGTTTCTTCTTCCTATGATGAGTTTCACTTGCTTGGCTTGCCACAGACCTGGACACATTGCGACATACTGTAACATGAAGCAAATCCATTCCAACCAGCAAAAGATGCAACAACTAAAAGGTTTACCTCAAACAACTCTCTCTACTAGAGACAAATACTACTTCCATGGGTATTGTTTTTATTGTAAGGGGTTCAGTCATAAAGCCGTGGAGTGCAGAACGTATGGACAAAGAATTTTGTGTGGAAACTCAAGGAGAATTATGAACAAGGGATAATTCACTCGAATACATAATCCATTCATAAATATAAGCAAATGCTTTGGCTGCCATCAAATCAGGCACAAGTCTCACAAATTTCCTCTCAAAGACTTTGGTCCATCTCCTTAGGAAAGTGACCAAACAAATAGCTGCATGCAGTGGAAAAAGAAGCTGAATAAGTGTGATCTGGTTCTAATAGCTCAAGATCATAAAAGCCAAAGTTTTATGGACAGTGGATGCTCAAAGCATATGACTCGAGATCGAAGCAAGTTTATAACCTTTGATGAAAAGAAATTTGGAAATTTAACATTCGACAATGACAAAGCAAGGAAAATCAAAGGAAAAGGCTTATTTAGTCTGAATAATGGAAGAGGAGAGGCTCAGGATGTACTATTTGTAGACGAGCTAAAAGAAAATCTGCTAAGCGTCAGCCAAATCTGTGATAAAAGCTGTGAGGTTCTTTTCAGAGCCCAAGATTGTGAAGTAAGGTCTATCACCACAGGAAAGACCTTGATCATAGTTGTTCGAACAGAAAGTAATTTCTATATAGTAGAAGAATATAATGAAGCATGCCACATAAGCAAACTTGAAGAATCATGGTTATGGCATAGAAGATTAGGACACCTAAATTTTGAGCACATCATCAATTTGAGCAAGAAAAATGTTGTCAGAGATATGCCTGCAATAAAGAAGCCTCCAAATAACATATTTAAATCCTACCAAGTGGGCAAGAAAACCCGCACATTATTCAAAGCCAAAGATCAACTATCTACAAGTAGGCCACTTCAGCGTGTACACATGAACTTGTGCAGACCTTCAAGAACTAATGCACCAGGTGGAGAATCTTATTTCATGTTGATAATAGATGATTTTACCAGATTTACGTGGGTGGCATTTCTCAAATATAAATCTGAAGCGTTAGAGAAATTCAAGATCTTCAAGGCACTGGCAGAAAATCAAACAAGATGCAAGCTAAAATGCATCAGATTAGACAGAGGAGGTGAATTCACAGACTATGATTTTGCAGACCTGTGCACTGAATATGGGATAAAACAACAGTTTACAATTGCAGGTACACCTCAACAGAATGGAGTGGCAGAGAAGTAAAACAGGTTAGTACAACAGATTTTCAGGGCTATGATGCAAGAAAGTAACATTCCCCAAACCTACTGGGCAGAAGCAGTACACACTGTTGTTCACATTCTTAACAAAGCTCATCTAAGACCAAATTGTGACAAGAATCCTTACGAATTATGGCATGGGAAACCAACATCAATCAAGCACTTTAGAGTCTTTGGTAGCAAGTGTTTCATAAAAAATAATGATGAAAAACTGAGGAAGTTTGATGCAAGAGCTGATGAAGGAATATTTTTGGGATATGCATCCAAGATTAAGGGTTAGAGGTGCTACAACAGAAGACTGCACAAAATTGTGGAAAGCATTGATGTGAGATTTGACTAAGATCTACCAAACAGAACAAGAAGCACAAGTTGCACCAATCCTCCAGATGATCATGAAGTTGAGAACTAAGATAATGATGAACAGAACAAGACAATAGAAGATACTGAATTAAACTCAAGAGGTCCCTCAAGACACACTTAGAAGAACCATCTAGAAGATCAAATCATTGGGGACAAGAATGTAGGAGTCAAAACTAAAAGACAGCTAGCTGAACAGACATAAGAAGTATACCTAGCCATGCTATCTCAAATAGAACCAAAGAAGTTCGAAGAAGCTAGCAAAGAAAAAATTGGGTAAACGCTATGAATGAAGAACTAGACCAAATTAAGAAGAACAATACCTAGGATTTAATGCCAAGACCCACTGGGAAAAATTTTATTGGCACAAAATGGATATTCAAGAATAAGATGAATGAATGCGGGCAAGTAATCAGAAATAAAGCGAGACTTGTATGCAAGGGATATTCTCAAATCGAAGGACTTGATTATGATGAAACATTTTCCTTTGTAGCCAGAATGGAAGCAATCAAAATGTTTTTGGCCTTTGCATGTTATCATGATTTCAGGGTATATCAAATGGATGTGAAGTCTTCCTTCTTGAATGGAGATTTAGAGGAAGAAGTCTATATGGAACAACCTGAAGGATTCTCCTTAACAGATAAACATGACTAAGTGTGCAGATTAAAGAAAGCCTTATATGGTCTGAAACAATCTCCTCGTGCATGGTATTCAAGGATGGACAAATAATTACAAAAATAAGGGTTCAAGAAAGGACGAGTAGACAACAATTTGTACATAAACTCTGATGAAAATGAGCTCATAATTGTAGTAGTATATGTAGATGACATCATGTTTGGTAGCAACAAAGATGAGTTAGCAAAAGGATTTGCAGAGGAGATGAAATATGAATTTGAGATGTCTATGATTGGAGAGCTCACCTTCTATTTAGGGCTTCAAATTCTACAAAAGAACACAGGAATATTCATTTCACAAGAAAAATACTTAAGAGAGATGTTGAAAAGGTTCCAAATGGAAGACTGCAAACTTGTGTCAACTTCGATGATGACTGGATGCAAACTATGTGCTAATGATGGATCTGTGGATGTAGATCAAAGACTTTACAGATCCATGATAGGAAGTCTACTATACCTAACTACCTCTAGACTGGACATTATGTTGGCAGTATGACTCGTGGCAAGATATCAATTAGCACCAAAACAAAATCACTTTCTAGAAATCAAAGGATATTTAGATATCTGCAAGGAACTGCACATTATGGCCTATGATATCCAAAAGGCAAAAACTTCACATTGACAGCATACATAGATGTAGATTGAGCCAGCTGTTTGGATGACAAGAAAATCACAAGTGGAGGTGCATTTTATTTGGGAGAAAGTCTGGTGGAATGGCTAAGCAAGAAGAAAACTTCTATCTCTCTATCTACAACAGAAGCATAATACATAGGAGCAGCAGCTTGTTGCACACAAGTAATGTGGATGAAACAAACCCTCCAAGACATGAAGGTAAGCATTGATGAACCCATTTCTATCAAATGTGACAATACTAGTGCAATAAGTATATCAAAAAATATTGTACTTCATTCAAAAACAAAGCACATGCCAATAAAGTACCACTTCCTCAGAGAACAAGTAGCATAGAAAATAGTGAAGTTGGAATATGTACCAACAAAGGAACAAACAACAGACATATTCACAAAACCTCTTGCTAAAGAATGATTCGAATATCTAAGAGACAAACTAGGGGTTGTGTCTGCAGATGTTACTCTCTGATATGATCAGAAATTTAAAAAAAAAAAAATCAAATATATATATATATATATATATAATGGTTTCAGAGGGAGACTGTTGGAAATACACCAGCAAAGGCCACATACTAGGAACGGGATCAATGCAGTAGACAAGTGATATTCAGTTTCAGACAAGAATGCATCATTCCAGAGGGAGAGTAGTCAATAAAAGTTGTCACAAAAGAGCTAGAGCAATGGAGCAGTGTATGGTACAGGTCCTCAAGATCAGAATATTATGAAAAGATAGAAACCACACTAGGAAATGTGCAACCATTTTCCATTGATGTCAAAGGGGGAGGAAAATCAAGCAGAGGAAGAAAAGGCACCTCTCAGAACGAGAAGGGAAGGAAATCCTGGAGGGAGTATTGGAGTATTGCCATCAATGCCAAAGGGGGAGACTGTTGGAAATATTTTCATTAATGGCAAAGATACAGATAGGAGCAACACCAGAATCATTGGCTATAAGGTAAAGGAGCAGATCAGGCATTGTGCAGCAGAGAGGTAAAGGAGCACCAATAGAACTATCATTAAGGAAGAGGAGCAAAGAGGAGCAACTTTAGAATCAAAGGAGAGAAGGCAGCAGAGAAGCAGTTAAGGCATAAAAGGAGAGATTCGCAGAAACAACGAATGTAGTAGAGGCAGAAAATGCAGCAAAACAATGAATGTAGCAAAGGCAGCGAATGGAGCAGAGACAGCAAAGAGGTAGAGACAGCAGAAGGAAATAGGATTTGCTAGACACAACAAAGACGAGAGATCCTGCACATATCAAAAGCAGGAAGAGGCGAGAGCCGAGAGAGCCGAGAGGAAGAGGCGAGAGCAGCGAGAACCAGAGTTATAAAGCGAGATAGTGTAAAAAAATGAAAAATCGACCAAGGCAGATAATTCTTTGAAGAAGTCCAAGGGAGGCGAACTGACGGTCAAGATTAAATCGCAAATGTAAAGGCAAGAAATTGATGGATGTGATTCATCGTAAGATATGTGAGGCAGAAATACATTCGAAATGCAAGTAGCAATGAGGATCGTAGATCTGGGAAGATCAATGGTGATGATCACATCGGTGGTGATCAAAAGCACAAATCGAAAATTATAGCGAGTCAGTGTTAAGACGTCGCAAGGTAAGTTAAATCAGTTGCGATGCGAAGTGAAGAAGGGACATGCGACGGCACATCACAATATCACACATTGCAAGAAATAGAGTATAACCACAAAATATATATTATAGATTGCGAAGTGCAATCAGATGAAGATCGTTAGATCTTGGGGCAGATCAACGGTGGATAGCGAACCGCATACCGCACATCGCAGCACTTAAAGGATAGCAATAAGGCGACCGCAATTTAAGCTAAATATTCTATGATGTGAAATGGAGGGACACGTGTCGGCTCTGTGCAACATCGCACACCGCAATAAATAGGAGATAACTTCAAAGATATCGCAAGGAATGTTATGTTGGTTGTGATGCAGTAAGGTTTATATAATGTGATGCGATGAAGGGAATCCACGTGGTAGCACCGCGCACGAGCGCAGATCGCAAATCACAAGACTTAAATTTTATCACTAACAGTAGAGTGGGAAACTTGCGGGCAAGCGAAATGCGATGCGTTGTGATAGGTCACTGCGTTGTGGGACCCTTCAACCAAATTTAAGCGTGTATGTTGAGCCTTTCTAGTGTTAAATCGCATTGGAGGTGAAAAATGGAATTATAACGTAAAACCTTTGATATGCTGAAATGCGATATGAGACTGGACACAATAAATTTTGAAGTTAAGATCTGATGTATTTCAAGTCTAGGGCTATGTGATTTTATGAAGAAAAAGTTGGAAGCAGAGTACGCTTGGTTTACGAAGAAAAGACTAAATGTTGGCAAAAGAATCAGATATATAAAGGAAATTATGAACGGTAGTAGACTCGGGTAAGAACCGACTCTAAGTGCAGAACAATGTTGCGGTAGTAAGTCAAACAAAAAGCTGAACGCAAGAGAATGGACTCGGGTAGAGAGACTGGACAGTGCATGCAGAGAAGTTGAACGTTGTGGTTAAATATAATAGGCAAAGTCGGGAAATAGAAGGAGATATAGTAGCACTATTTGAAACATAACAACATGGGTCAAGTCAGGCAAAAAGGCGGTTATCCAACACAGTTAAAATTTAATGACATAAATTGAAAAGACAAGAGGACAGCAAGTAGAAGAGGAAAAACACTCAACAAAACTTAGAAACTGAAAGGGATGAGTGAAATAATTGATTGTAACTATAAATGTTTTATTTATTTTATATTTTTTGTGATGCAAAGGCAAGTCTCCATAGGCAAAGAAAAACTCCAATTTAATACTGAAATGTGTACATACTGTTATATTATTCTGAATGTGTTGGGCAAGAAAATGAGAAGGTGGAAGGAAAAGAGTCATACCTGTTCATTTCATATTCCCATATGGAATGCAAACAGTTATGAGGTGACCTCTATAAATGATGTTACTGTCATATGCATAGAGAGGTTAGAGAGTGTAAGAATAAGAAGAAGAAAGAGCAGATAGAGAAGCTATGTAGATCCAGAGATGATATAAGGCAGATATGAAGGCTGGAGGACAACAGTTAAGAAGGAATAGAAAAGAGCTTATATCAAGGTAAATCAGCATGTGTTTTCATTGTAGCATGAAGAAGTTGGTGCTTCCATATCAAGTTGTAGCTTGATAGATGTCCAGTTGTAGCTGACTGAGGTAGGAGCCTCCTGTGGGTTGTAGCCTGCCTAAAATAGATGGGAGTTGGAGCTTCCTTGCAAGTTGTAGCTTGCAGAATTGAGGTAGTAGCCTCCTGTAGGTTGGAGCCTACATAAAATCAGTGGTGAGAGGGAGTTGGAGCTTGCCCTTGCATCACAACAATAATAAGATGTGGTTTTCTCCCTTATGGATTTCCACTTATATCTGTTGTCTATGTGCATGATGATTATGTGTTGATATTCTGTATTTAATCTAATTTATACCTGCTGCTCACTTATTAAGATTGGTGTTCCATTGTACATTAAGCTGATAATGAAATGAAGGTGTAGATAAGTTTTAAAAGAAATTTTAAAAGTCCATGAATGCATTAAAATGATTCACCCCCCCCCCCCCTCTCAGTTTAACTAAGGGCTCAACATTTTTCCTACTCACTTCCTTACTGAATGTAATTCCATATCTTTTAGAGAGGGGAGAGGAGTGAATTCAAAAAATTCCCCTATTACCACCCAACATTTAACACGGGAAGAAAATATAATCCATAAACCATTAGAGGAGCAATCTATGATTGGAACTTGTTCGAAAACCATTGTTGAAGCTAACCAAGAAGAAAACCCTAGAATTTCCCTTAACCATCCTTGTCAATATAAAGAGAGTAAACATTAAGCTATGGAAGATTTGTATCATGAGATAGCTTCATGGGGCAAGGAAATAAATAAGGAAGGGCGGAAAGACCCACCTAGTAAGACCTTATTGAACCGACAAGGAACCAAAAGAAAGGGACAACTATGCCCCTCAACCAACCCGCCTGATGGAGTGGGAGAACCTCACTAACTCACCCTGTGGGATAGAAGCGTTAGTGGGAGACGCTTATCCACATCAATTCCATTTCCAGGTGATAAAAGGAGTAGTAAACCCCATCAAGTACTGACTAGTTTCATTGTGGCTGACTATATAGCTTTTCATTCCTACACCAACATAGTTTATGCATGTAGTACACGCAGTATAGGTCACATAGTATAGGTTATGGAGAACTTGGCACAATCATGTTTCCTTCCTGGGCACAGTGGATCGAGAACTGCTGGTGTCACGTAGAACTCCATCCTATTCACATAGGCTAATAGTATAGTCCAGCTAGTGTACGAGTTGGAGAATCATCAATATGTGGATCTCATTGAATCATGGTTTCAAATAGTCATAAACACACATCATTCCCTCATCATTCGACAACTCTTGGTACCATATCAATCAAATCAACTCGTTTCTCACGGACTAGTGTACGAGTTAGAGAATCATCAATATGTGGATCTCATTGAATCCTGGTTTCAAATAGTCATAAACACACATCATTCCCTCATCATTCGACAGCTCTTAGTACCATATCAATCAAATCAACTCGTTTCTCACACTTTGGTATGTATCGAAGTTTATTCTTTAAAACTAAGTGTGAGTATATTTAGCATTATGTTACGTACATGTCTACATTGGAAGTTTGCCTACACTTAAAAGGGATATTCCTCTCTTTAAAATAGGGTAGTGTAATGAATAAAGATGCCATTTGAAATAAAATTGTTACAGCAACACTCTTGAAACTGTAATTCCCTAAAGCATAACTTTTGAAGTTTCTATTATTATGCACTCTTGTGGTAAGACTTGTCAGAAGAAATTCACTCTTAATGCCTCATATTTTATAAAGTGACTTTGATTATTGACCATTAACTATCATCCAGAAACTTTTTTTAAGATACTTTTTGAAGGTCTTGATGATAATCCTCCTATGGTGGACCACACCTACAAAACTATAACATGTTTTCACAAGAACCCTGGCATGATAAATCAAAGGAAGTTTTAGTCATTATCTAATATTTTTTATTTAAAATGAGTCATCACGGTAGAAGTACCAACCAACACTACAAGGAAAAGCCCCTCTAGCATATGTTTTTTAGGAACCCCTTATAAAAATACGCCAGACATTCGTTTCTAGCGGAGGTTACTAGAGGAGGTTAGCGGGCGGAGGTTTTTGCAGATGTTTTTCGTTTGGTGCGCTTATCATCCTAAACCGCACCGGTGTTCTCAACAAGAGAAAGCATCGGTGTGCACAAAACATTGGCACATCGAACATCGTACACTCCGTACACACCAGCTCGGTGCGTCTTATTACTGTAGAGCACCAGTGCTTTACAACTCTTCCTCACCGGTGCGTCATAAAACACCGCACCAAAATAGAAACTACTCAGTGCGGTATTAAGAAACCGCACAGGTGCGCCTATAAAACCCTGTGCACAGAAACAGGGTTAAATAAAAGAACAAATACGGAAAAAAAAACTGCATTTTTCACTTTTCTCAGTGCTCGAGAGCTCTCAAGCACTGTTGCAATTTATCCTTGTCTAAGCCTCCCTGACATTGGTGCTCCCATTGCACCCATTGCACGCACTGCTGCTGTGCATTTCCCACCAATCTCCAGCTTGCATTTTGCAAATCGGTGGGAAAATTTTCTTTTGCAAATTCTACAGCCAATATTCCTCCTCGACAGCAAAATGTACAGGTATTTTTCTTGTTTTTCCATAATTAAGCTTTTTAGCGGATTAGAATTTCAAATAACCTTAAAATTAACCATTTAAAAGAAAAAAAATATTGTCGCACGATGCGCTCGAGCCATTCGGCTTGCACCGGTAAGCGATGATGCCTATAAAATTTACAGGCCGCACCGCAACCAGTGCTAACGGTATCCACACCATTTCTGGGGTAGTACCGAAAGGTGCACCGCGTTATTTTAAAATTTAAAAGAAAGTGTGGTGTGGTCATTTAGCCGGCCGCACCGTTGACCATGTGGAATAGTGGCAACGTGGTGCGTTGACTAAAATATCTACCTCGGGGCGGGTATGTTTGTCAGCGCACCACATTCGGCATTTCGATAGGATCAATGGTGCGGCCGTGTAAAATACCACACTGTTGACTATGTAATTAAGTCAGGAGGTCGGTGCACTGACCTAACTATACATGCCGGGGCATAGATTTTAGTCAGCGCACCGCACTCCTAACACTGTACATAGTCAATGATGCTCTGAAAATTTTCAGGTGCACTGGGGCCGCGCCACCGGTGCACAACAGACAAAAGACGCACTGAAACTAGTGCATGACTGTTTTTTGTGGCGCACCAACTGTTTTTTTTTTTTTCTAAAAAAAATTAAATATGTATATTCCTAAATACATGTCTCATTTAATAAAAAAAAATATTTAATATGTCAATAATTCAGAGAGAAGAGGGGGAACAACAACAACAACATGCAGAGAAGTATGACATGGTTCGCCTGTGGGAGGCACGAGAGAGGGAGAGAGTGCATACCCTTGTCCTATTACAACAACTAACCAAGGGCTCCTAAGGCAGGTAGGCCTCCTCAAGTTCTATGAGGAGGCTACTTCCCTAAAGGGCCATGGTGTATTTTTGAGACATCTTATCCGCAGGTGGAATGCCCACCGACATGCTTTTCGAGTTGGTCCTAACCAGTGGTACACGCCCACTGAGGAGGACATATATTTCATTACAGGGTTATCGAGGAGAGGGGTGGATTTTCCCTCGTTCCCATAGGTTCCAGCTGTCTATGTAGCAGGGAGTCAGTTAGTGTACTCCCAGAGATACATTAGAGCATATGTACTGTCTCCTTCAGATTTTCAGGTCGCCGGAGGTCAATTACATATTGGTGCATTTTGTAGTGAGGAGGTGAGGTGCCTCTCACTTCTAATTTCAACCATTTCACACAACATCAGTGACGGGCAATGCATTAGTCGCTCGCTTCTATATTATGTTGATTCTTTAGTACAGGAGCCACGACTTGTCAGGTGGTCTGCCATTTTTTTGTGGTAGTTCTGTACAACCTTAGATAGATGTCGTGCTCATGCACGAGGGAGGGTCAACTTCCCTTTTCCTTCAGAGCTTTTTTGTTTATTTTTTTAGAGGTTTCCAGAGACTAGGCCTACTTTTGTTCGACAGCCTCGTAGGTCGATGTTCGAGGCACGGATGCACATATAGGGCAGATGATGCCCAAGAGGGAAGAGATTGTGTTTCCAGTAAGGATATCACATGCACTAGAGTTGCTAGCCAGTGTTGACGAGTTCCATCCCTTCATTATGGTCCCCTGTCCTTATGCTGGATTGAATTGGCGAGGGTGTGCCAACATCCTCATCACAGATGATGAGCCGCAAGATGATAGAGGTAATATCACTGTTTTATTTAAATTTATTCTAACATGTTCTTTAACTTTTTTTTATTAAATTGTGTAATGAAATTGTTGGAACACCTAATCCTCTATGGGTAGGTGTGGAATGCAAAAAGTCACAATGGAGTCCAAGTGACCTTGGAATGTGAAACCAAGAGTCACACCATTGTACTATAAATGTACATCATGTATAATGGAAAAATAAGAAAGCCTCACGCTTATCCTTCATTGTGTGTTGAGTTCCTTGTTGTGTGTGTGTTCATCTTTCTCATACACCATGTGTGTGTTTAACATGGTATCAAAGCCGATACGTCCATAACCAGCTCAACGTTGAGTGAGCCATTTGTGTTTATGGCCTGTGCATATCTGCAAAAATTCTTGGCATTTTTGCAGCACTCAAAGTTTTTGCAGCAGTCATTTTGTCGCATTCAGAAATTTGTTTTGAAGAAGAGCGGCAATGGTTTTGAAGAAGAGTAGCAATACACATCTGAAGGTTGATTTCTTCCTGCAATTTCTGCCCATTAAATTCTGCATTTTGGAGAGCTGTTGGAAATTTTGTTTAAAGAGGGTTTCTGAAGAAGTTTCTAGCTTTTTATTAGAAAATTTTTTGAGTTTTTACTGGCGAAATTCTACCACACTTCTTGAGAAAGATTTCTGATTTTACTGCTCAAATCTCCTAAAAATTCTGCAATTTCTGAAAAATTTCTACAAGTACCTTCAAATTCTGAGTTTATTGCATTTCTGGACTGTCCTCTACTACTGGTTTTAAAATCGATTTCCTATCTCTACTCTGTTGTTTTAAACAAAAACATATATATATATATATATATATATATATATATATATATATATATATATATATATATATATATATATATATATCAATAAATAAAAAATCCCTGCAACACCACAGCCCTCGGCCCTGTTTAAACCCTCATCTACTACGCTATTCTCCCAACACTCCACTCCACCTGTGCCTTACACACGCCCCCTGCAACCTCATATCGACCCTTTCTCGCTGCTACCTCGAACTCCGCCTCCCTACTCTACGCACATACACCTGCGTTACCCCCTTGCTTGGCCGCTCTACCATACACAATCACTTATTACTCCTCTCACCTACGCCATTACTCCCGCGGCATATGCCCTCCCTTGCAATACGCCCTCACCTCACTGCAATATCACTCACCTCTCCACGCTGCCCCATTCGCTCGCCCTTCCTCACTGCACTCTTCCTCAACCCTGCTCCTCCATCTCTCACGGCCGTCCCAAATCTTGCGTTATGCCCTTGCTTGGCCGCTCTCCCATACCATACCCACAGTCTTTGGCTGTCCGCCTTATGCCCTCACAACTCCTCTCCACTCCCTCTCACGCCCTCTGCTCACGAGCTCCCTCCATTCAATACGCCCCTACCAACGTTGTACTCCGCTCCTCCTACAACTCGACCACGCCCTCCCTCTTCCCTTACGCCGCTCCCACTCATCTTTCACTACGCAGGCCTACATTGAACCCCACCCCCCTCACTGCTATCCTACCCCCCTCCCTTTCAGCTTGGCCTTCCCAACGATTTGCTCAACCTTTTAAATTTTTTTTAAGTCAGCCTTTTAAAATTTTCAAAAAAAATTTATATCCACCCTCCCCCCCCCCATTTAAAATTCCCTACCTTTCCTATTTTTATCCTTCACCTTTTTTATTTTATTTTAATTTAATTTAATTAATTTAAAAAAAAAAATAGCAGAGAGAGAGGAAAAGAGGAAGAGCAGAGAGAGAATATGAACAGCAGAAAAAGAGGAAATGACATGTGAGCAGATGGACTAAATACATAGAGAAAATTGCAGATTTGCATTGTGATTTCTGGCATTGATTTGAAGGGTGAGTTTCTGAAGAAATTGATGTGAAGACGAGTTGTTTTTGGTGTCAAACAACTCTTTGAAGAAAGAAAAATCAGCTGCCTTAAAGGCTTCTTGCATAGTGTTTTGCTGCACATTTTTGCTGCATATTGTATTGAACTGACATTTTATTGCTTCTTCATAGTTGCAATCAACAGATTTTGTACTTTGAGAATTCCTTGGAGTCATTTGTATTTGTTGAAAGAAAGTTGCATAACATTGTAAACGGGTGCATTTTCGGTTGAAGTCGACACCCTTTCATTTTTTGAGCCTAAATTGTTGAAAATGGCTAAAATCAATGAGGCATTAGAGTTGTTGAATAACCTCATTCATTCCAATGTTGATGACATGATAAAAATGAGCAAAAATTCTCTTTGTAATATTCAGACTTGTTTGCAAGATGCACAAGAAAAGATTGAGTTTTTGCAGTTGGAATCTCAGCTCCAACAAGATGAACTTCAGCAAAAGAGTCACCATTCTCAACCTGTTTCTATTCAGAAGATTGAGAAGGACTCTCATCAGAAGAAAGAAGATAAAGTTGCAGTTGATTCTCATTCAGTTCCTTGTACAAGAGCAGATGTCTAATTATTTTTGTGTACTTGTATATATTTTGTAGACATTGGGTATTTTTATGGCGAGGACATGCCAACACCAACACATGATCCAGGTGTGGATCCTGATGACAATCAGGGCATACCAGATGCCTAGGATCATTAGGAGGTCGATGCAGAGAGACCTGCTCTTATTGGTGCGCTGGTACCGCCTTTTGCTAGGCGTGGTCGGCTTGATACTAGATACAGGATGGAGTTGGTCAACCAACTCACTGTATTGATTGCTGAGGCGAGCATTAGGCCCGCTAATATGAGAGACATACATGCTGATGGTAGGTTGTGACATATGTGGAGAGGCATGTCGTGTGACATGTATAGCCTGATATGGCATGTCGTAGGAGCCACAACCTTATTTACGCGGCTGAGGAGGATCGTTGCAAGTTATAGGCGTCGTCGAGACACAACACGTGATCGACAGTCTGCGAGCAGCGACTCATCATCTCATGATCATTCACCTCGCGCCACACCAGATGAGCAGCCTCCACTAGCATCTGGCAGCATTCATCATGGAGATCAGGTTGGACCATTGGCCACGTCCAGTTAGCAGCCTGCAACATCCAGCAGTACTCATGAACATGAGCAGGCTAGACCATCGACCATCGAGGTTGCACCATTAACTGAGTAGGCCTCGACTAGTACTGTTATTGATATTGCACCACCAGCTGATCCATGAAATTTATATTACAGTTGTATATTTTTAACATTATTTATATATATATATATATATATGGTCCACGTATTTTATGTTCATGTTGCAGTTGTACTTAACTTACATGTTGGTGATCATCATGATGTGTATATTTTTATGTCATGTAAGATATGTTCATTTAATGTGAAACTTGCAGATAGATGTGTATGTGATAGCATGAGTTATTTAACATGAAATGTATATTTGATGTTTGTTTTGTGATGATGTTATACAATGCTAATTGTGTTTTGCTAGATGATCATGATCACGATAATGTTAGCGAATTTGAATGTGTTTTTTAGTCGAATATGATGTTTGCACGATGGTTATCATGATCGTGATGTTTATTAATTAATTTAATATTAAATTGCCATGATATTTATTAAATATTATGTCGTGATTGTAATTTAAATTTAAATTTTAGTTGTATGTAAAATTGTAAAATTGTATTTGTATTTGTAATTGTAATTTTAACAGTAATTGTACGTAAAATATTTGTAATTTTTTTTTTTTCTAAGTAAGTTTAAATCTATTAATGAAACATATGATACAGCGAGTTCAAGGCTTCAGAGACGCCATACCGTTAGCAAGATAACAAAACTTGAACCGCCCTAGAGGGGAAACCGGTCCGAGAGTCGTTTGAGAGCTGCCTCGGTAGAGGAAACCAGCTTTGACATACCAAAATTGAGCCAAAAAACTGAGCCACCCTCAAGGGGAAACCGACCCGAACATTGATTTAGAGCTACCTCGTCAGAGGAAACCAGCTTGGACAAACCAAAAATTGTTGCAAACAGAACCAGAAAAATGACAAAGAGACTAGACAGAATTACTTGAGCAAAGGCAGATGCGCTAGAGCCCATAGTCACCCGAGGGCGATTCCTCTTCAATTATCCACCAGCAACCATCCTCATCGTCCGGGATTGGGCCACTTTGAATTGCAGCAACCCCTGCTTCACGAACACCTGCCTGCATCCCAAGGTCCTGAAGGATACTCAAGCTGCAGTCGCCAGCTTTGCGGGAGGAACCTTTGTCTGCAAGCTGAGAGGTTTGCGGAGCGATGGGAGGGGCTGACAGATTGGCAGGTTGCGCTGAAGGATGGGGGACAGGCATAGCTTCAGGGATCTCCTTGAACGAGACCGAGACCGTCGTAATAACCAAGGGGCGAGAGGAATTACACTGATAATGAAAGATGGCTGTGGACGGGTTGCGAATAGAGGCAGAGACAGCAGGCCATGGTTCAAGAGGCGGCCGAGAGGCAGAGGTAACACGCCTCGGGGAGGGAGGGAGACGACGCCCATGACCTCTGCCACAAAGACTGCGGGAAGGGGGAGAGCTTTCACTAAGGCTCTGAGAGGAGGACGACGGAGAACTAGAGGAGGGGGAGCGACGATGTCTAGAGGTGTTGGGACGGGAGCTGCCCTGACGGCATCTCAGACGATGTCTTATTCTCGGCATTGCAGCACAGAAATGGTGAGAGAATGCAAAATTGACAGGGGGCACCAGAGGGGGGAGGGGAGAAAAGAGGCCCGATGGCGAAGCAAAGCGCAGGGAGCAGAAGGGACTGTGCGAGTGATGGAAGCCAGGGATGAAGTTAACACAGCAACCCAGAGGGCAACGCCTGCCCACTGTAGTGCGGAGACTGGGCAGGTCGGCTTCCGGAGAGTAACTGGAACCAACAGGCAGGAGTTGCAGCGACATGGAGGCCTGCAAATCCAAACCACAAACTCTGAAACCGCATCGAAAGGCAGGGACGAAGAACCAGGTAAATACATTTCGAAGCGAATGTCATCTCGGCCTCCCCACCGGCATAAATGCCGCGCAGGGTGACGGCCTAGTGAATTTCTTAACCCAAGGGAGAGTAAATGCAATCCGCGGGTGGCCATGTGGCCTTGCCACGCGCCTGCCCACCGAATCGCTGCCATCAAATCTTCAATAACCACCCGCATCTGGGGAAAATATTTGTAAAATTTTAATTGTAATTGTAATATTTAATTTATTGTGAAATGATTTTAATTATAATTTTAATTGTAATTATATATATGACAAATTGTAAAATTGTAATTGTAATTCTAGTTGTATGTAAAATTCTAAAATTATAATTGTATTTGTAATTGTATGTAAAATATTTGTAAAATTGTAATAAAAATTGTAAATGTAAATCTAATTCTAATTCTAATTGTATGTAAAATATTTGTAGAATTTTAATTGTATTACTGTGAAATGATTGTAATTGTAAAATTTTAATTGTAATTGTAATTGTATGTAAAATTCTAAAATTCTAAAATTCTAAAATTGTAATTGTAATTCTAATCGTAATTGTATGTGAAATTGTAAAATTGTAATTATAATTCTAATTGTAATTCTATGTAAAATATTTGTAAAATTTTAATTTTATTAATGTGAAAATTTTAATTGTATTAATGTGATATGATTTTATTAAAATTTTTAAATTTGTAAATAATTGTAAAATAATAAATCTAGAATAATATGAATTTTTTTAACATAAAAAAGTTTAGAAAATAATGCAAATAAATTCATGTACTTTATAATTATCATTATTTTATTATGATATTACATACCAAAAACAAAGAACTTTATACAGTACGCCATTTCTAGCGTAGGTTCCTGGTTTTTCGTCTAGTGCGCTTATCATCATAACCCGCACCGGTGTGTCTTAGTACTGTAGCACACCGGTAATTCACAACTCTTTCGCACCGGTGCATCATAAAATATCGTGCCAAAACATAAACCGTAGTCTTACAAAACCGCACCGGTGCGCCTATAAAACCCTGCGCACCGGAACAGGGTTAAATAAAACCTCGCACGAACCAGGCATGTCATTGAAATATATTTTCTAAGAAGGAAAATTTATTCTGTAAAGTGCAATATTGGAGTAGCAAAGGGTTCAAATCACAGGCAAGAATTTTTCTGAGGAGATGAGGGTTTGAAAAGACAAGAATCGAATTTTGGCTGAGAATTTTATAGCAGAGAAAATGAGTGATTCAAACAGAAAGATGGACAAAGATGCTTACAAGGATGCAGACGAGTACATAGCTCGAAAGAGTACAAAAAGAGAAAATATTTATGAAAAATCTAAGAAGGGCCGTCGAGAAAGCTCGATTGAGACCGACGATAGGGTTAAGAGGCCTGGTCAAGAGGGTAAGTATTTTATTGATCATAGCAGAGAGCATTCGGTTAAGGCCGGAGATAGGGTTAAGAGGTCCCATGATGGAGAAAGGGAGAGCAGAGTTGATGGCAGATAAATACCTATCGATGCTCTGGCGACTAGCAAGGTGAAATGGTCCTTCAAAAGCAAGGAGTCCTATTCACTAAGGGATGTCCGAGAGAGATCAATTGAGTCTCTTGAACGGGCTAAGAGATCACATGAATGTAACGATTCTCATTCTTACAAGGATGGCAAGGAAATATTGGACAATAGAGAAAGATCAATCGAGGCAGTCGATAAAGCCAAGAGGCACCATGAAGGGAAGGATTCTCATTCCCTTAAGGACAACAGAGAAAGATCAATTGACGTTGTTGATCGGGCTGATAGGTCCAATGAAGGGGAATATTCTCATTTCTCTAGGGATAGTAATGAAAGGTCAATCGAGGTTGTTTGATGCAGGGGCATGAGGCTTAGAGACAAAAGGCTTCATTAATTATTCCAAAAATCCAAAAAAAAGTTACAAGCAAAGGTGTTGGTACCTTTAGTTGTCAATTTACTGTTGTAATAGATAGGGTTGAACTAGTATCTAGGAAAGTTGAAATGTTTTAGTTAGATTCAGTATATTTAGCCTTTAGTTGATAGAATTAAAGAAGATATTACGTAATTAGGATTTTTCTATCTTAGGAAAATTCGATCTTCAAGAAGAGGTCGACTGTTATGTAAAAGAACTATAAATTGTAACCTCTGAGAGGGAAGAAATCGGAATTTGGACCATGGAGGACTTGATTGAGAGGATTTTGCCTCTGTTTTAATAAAATTGCAGAGTTTATTATTCTGTTCTATTCTTGGCAAGTTCCTGGAGGGTTTCACCCTTCGAAAATTCATTTGGTTTATATATATTCTGTGTAGAATCCAAATGTATTAAATTCTTTGTAAAAGGGTTCAGAGGAGATCGAGGAATTTTGGTTTCTTTGGTTGAGAGCGCCATGATAATTGATCTATGTTTGTTGAGCCACAGAGCAGAAAAGGATGGTTTAAAAAAAATTGAAGTTAAAACTATAAAACAGCGGAAATTCGTGTTTAAACGCGATTTAAACAAATTTTTGAAGAAAAGCGGTTTTTGGAGGAAACTGGTCACTGTTGTCGCGCCGCTTTTGAGTCGTGAACGGTTTTAATCCAATCGAATGCGATCGAATGATATTGTGACACGTCGCAAGCACAATACCACCCATTTCACATTGCTTTTGGGTGATAAACAACAGGGGTTGAATGAACGTGATAGCCGTCCGATTAGATCTGTGGGAGATCCGACGGTGTTCGCATTGAAAGCTACGTGGGAGTTAAAACAAGGTTTGGACCAGATAATTTATGCAACAGAGCTTTATCAAAAGGTTTGAAATCTAAAACATTGATTTCAAAGGGTTTTAATATTCTTTTTGAAGGTTTTAATGTTATTTCCATGGATTTTTATTAAGAGTTTGAAGTCGGAAATACATTCCTAAGAGGGTTTAAAACACTATTTTAAAAGTAAATTAAACCATTTCCGACAGGTCTTTAAGCATGGGCTAAAGTGCATGGTAATGTTTCCAAAGGTTTAACATTGTTTAAGTGCATCAAAGGTATAAGGGGACCTAAAAGGTTTAAAACCTTGGTTTAATATAAATTCTTATGTTTCTGAATGTATAAAGGGACTTTTACTTCCAAATGTGCATTTTATTAGTTCTATCAAGCATATTTGATAAATTTTGATGAATGAGAATGGAAAGAAAGACCAAGATCAGATTCCTCCTGAACTAGAGAACATTGTAACTAAGTTTGAACAACTCTTCTTAACGCCTGCACCTACATTGCCATCATTTGTGGTATCAGAGCATTTTTCAGACATTGAACAAGCTTCTAAAAGTCAAAAAAAAAAATCCAACATGGCTGTCAGAATTGGTAGAGGTGGAGCTGGTAGAAGAAGAGGTAGACTAGTTGCAAATGCTGAAGTACTAGAAACTATGCAGCAGATTCAAGCTAGATTGGAAGCAATAGAAATAGGACAACGGAGAGATCTTGAAGATGTCAGTGAACCTGAAGCTAAAGAAGAAGAAGAAAATGTTGAGCTTACTCCTAATATGATATTCTTTAAATCAGTTTTAGGATCTACATCCAGGCCTAGACTTGAAGTATCAGCTTTTGCAGGAGGATTGAATCCAGAAGAGTTGATAGACTGGATCAATGAAATGAATAAATGCTTTGATTATGAAGATATGGGTGAAGAAAAGAGAGTTAAGTTTTTTGTCACAAGGTTGAAAGGACATGCAGCACTTTGGTTGGATAGAGTGCAAGCATAAAGAAGGAGATTTGGTAAGTAGCCAATCAAGAATTGGAACAGAATGGTGGAAAAACTGAGAGGTAAGTTTTTGCCTAGTGATTATCAGTTTTCATTAATTAAACAAATGCAGAATCTTAGACAGAGATTAATGACAGTAAAAGAATACACAAAAGAATTTTACAAAGTGAGCATAAGAGCAGGACAAATTCAAGATACAACAGAGAATATTGCCAGGTAAATAAATGGTCTCAGAATGGAGATTCAAGATGAGATAAGTATATTGTCTCCTAAAACAGTAGAAGAAGCTTATAAAATGGCCTTAAAAGTTGAAGAAAAACTCCTAAGAAAGCAATCTTCCAAAGGAAGAGGTACTTTCCGAGGAAGAGGAAGTCAAGGTGGTAGAGGAAGATCTACAGCACCAAGAGATGGAGCTAGCAGCAACTCACCTCAGTATGCACCCACAGAAGGTGATACAAGTGCCAAAAGGAGTGCTTATAAAGGAAGAGGAGGCAGAAACATAGGAAGAGAAGTTAGATGTTACAGATGTAACAAATTATGACATAGAGCCTATGAGTGTCCAGAGAATGTGGGGACAAACCAGAGAAATGCAATTGTTGCTCAGACTGGAGAAGAAGCAGCAAAGTTGCCTGGAACAGAGAAAGAAATTGTGCCAGAGAAAGGAGAATCTTTGGTGGTTAACAAGGTTTTGTTAAAACAAACAAAGGAAGTTGCTGAACCAACACAGAGAAAGACTTTGTTAAGAAGTGTGTGCAAAGTTCAAGGGAAATGCTGTCAATCGGTCATTAATAGTGGCAGTACAGATAATTTGGTCTCTACAGAGATGATAGAGAAGTTGAAATTGAAGGCAAGGGAACATCCAACACCCTACAAGGTGTCATGGCTTCAGAAGGGACACCAGCTGATAGTAAAGGAACAATGTGAAATAGAATTGAAAATGGGAAGTTACAAAGATAAAATCATGTGTGATGTGATGCCTATGGATGTGTGTCACATATTGCTGGGTAGACCTTGGCAGTATGATAGAGCAACAGTACATGATGGAAAGAGAAACACTTACAAGTTTTTCAAAGATGGTATGAATCAAATATTGTTACCTATGGAAGAAGAATATGCATCAAGTAAAAATTCTGATCCAAAGGATTTATTTTTGAGTGGAAAGGAATACTTGCAGCAGATTGAAGATGATGAGGTAAATTTTGCTTTAGTTTGCAAACCTAAGGTAGTATTTACTTCTACTAAAATTTCTGATTTGCCAATTGAAATTCAAGAAATGTTGGAAAGTTATTATGATATTATTCTGGATGATTTGCCTCATGAATTACCACCTGTAAGAAGAATAAGCCATCAGATAGATTTTATTCCAGGATCAAATTTGCCAAACAAAGCAGCTTACAGAATGACTCCTACAGAAAATGAAGAAATCAGAAAGCAAGTGCAGTAATTGGTTGACAAAGGTTTGATCAGAGAAAGTTTGAGTCCTTGTGCAGTACCTACAGTGTTAAGTCCAAAGAAAGATGGAGGTTGGAGAATGTGCATTGATTCAAGAGAAATCAGCAAGATAACAATCAGGTATAGATTTCCTTTACCTAGAATTGAAGATTTGATGGATTGTTTGAGTGGAGCAAGATATTTTTCAAAACTAGATTTGAAAAGTGGGTATCATCAAATTAGAATAAGGGAAGGAGATGAATGGAAAACAACCTTTAAAACAAATAAGGGATTGTATGAATGGATGGTAATGCCTTTTGGTTTATCAAATGCACCTAACACATTTATGAGGCTCATGAATGAAGTATTAAAGGAATTTATTGGTAAATTTGCAATAGTATATCTGGATGATATATTAATTTACAACAAAACAAAAGAAGAACACCTGATACATCTTAATTATGTCTTAAGGAAGTTACATCAAGAGAATTTACTGATAAATTTAAAGAAACGTTCATTCATGAAAGAAGAATTGGTATATCTGGGTTTTGTTGTTTCTGCTGAATGATTAAAAATGGATCCAGAAAAGATAAATGCAATTGTGGAGTGGCCTTCACCAAAAAGTGTTTTTGAGGTAAGAAGTTTTCATGGTCTTGCTAGTTTTTATAGAAAATTCATAAGAAATTTCAGTAAGATCAATGCACCTATCATTGAAACCATAAATAAGGAAAAACAACCATTCAAGTGGACTGCTGAAGCTGAAAGAAATTTTCAGTTCTTGAAGCAAAAGATAACTGAGAAACCTGTCTTAGTTTTTCCTGATTTTAATAAACCATTTCAAGTAAAATGTGATGCCAGTGGAGAAGTTATTGGGGTTGTATTAAGTCAAGAAGATAGACCTATAGCATATTTCAGTGAGAAGTTGAATGAGACAAGGAGGAAGTATTCTTCTTATGACAAGGAATTTTATGCAATTGTATAGTCATTAAAGAAGTGGAGACATTATTTAATGTCTAAAGAATTTGTGCTATATTTAGATAAACATGCTTTACAGTATATTATGAAACAACCTAAATTGAGTCAAAAACATGCAAAATGGGTTGAATATCTTCAAATTTTTAACTTTGTATTGAAGCATATAAGTGGTCAAGCAAACAACGTAGCTGATGCCTTGAGTAGGAAAAGCATTCTTGTTCAATAAAGTCAAATTGAAGTGTTAGGTTTTGATTTTCTTAAAGAACTCTATAAAACAGATTTGGATTTCAAAGAAGCATTTGAAGCATGCTATAATCCTGTTTTGATAGATAGGAGTTAGTGGTTAGATTATTTCTTGCAAGAGGGTTTATTGTTTAAAAGAAATCAGTGGTGCATACCAAATTGTTCTATGATAATCAGGGAAAAGCATAGTGGTGGACTTGTTGGACATTTTGGTGTTGATAATACTTATGAGCAACTAAGTCATTTTTATTTTTGGCCAAAGATGAGATTTGAAGTGGAAAAGTATGTGAAGAACTGTAAAATTTGTCAATATGCAAAAGGGAAAAGTCAAAATGCAGGTTTGTACATTCCATTACCTATTCCAGACAGACCTTGGGATATGGTAAGTATGGATTTTGTTTTAGGATTGCCTAAGACATAGAGAAGAAATGATGCAATTTATGTTGTAATTGACATATTTTCAAAAATGGCACATTTTATTCCATGTTATAAAACCAGTGATGCTACTCATGTTGCCAATTTATTTTTCAAGGAAATTGTCAGATTACATGGGTTACCTAAAATTATTGTTTCTGATAGAGACACCAAATTTGTTGGTAATTTTTGGAGGACATTGTGGAAGAAGCTTGGTACTAAACTAAGTTTCAGCTTAACTTATCACCCTCAGACTGATGGGCAGACTGAAGTAGTAAACAAGAGTTTGGGTAATATTTTGAGAAGTCTTGTAGGAGAACATCCTAAATAGTGGGATCATATTTTACCACAGGCAGAGTATGCATATAATGATTCACCTAATAAAAGTACAGGACAGAGTCCATTCCATATAGTTTATGGAATGCACCCAAGAGGAATATCTGAATTGAGGAACTTGGGAAAATAAAAAATGAGAAGTGCTGAAGGAGAGAAGTTTGCTTCAGAAATTCAAGCAATACATGAACAGGTAAAGCAGCAGCTACAAGACAACAGCATCAAGTAAAAGAACAGAGCGGATTTGAGCAAAAGAGAAGTTAATTTTGAAGTTGGTGATTTGGTTTTGGCACACTTAAGAAAAGAAAGATTTCCAAAGAGGGAGTATAACAAGTTAAATTCAAAAAGATAGGACCATGCAGGATATTGAGAAAGTTTTCTGCAAATGCCTATGAAATTGAATTACCTTCTGATATTGGAATATCTCCAATATTCAATGTTTTTGATTTGTACAGATATGAAGATGGTGGCATAGATGACAGACCAGAAGACAAATAAAAGATTGACTGGGTAAAATAGTTACCCACAGCTAAGGCCTTACAGCTAGAGAGGATCTTAGACAGGAAAGTGTTTAAGAAGACCAGGGGACAGGAGTATTTTCAATATTTGATTAAGTGGAAGGATCAACCAATTGAAGATGCTACCTGGATGACAGAAACCATGCTGCAGAAATTGGACAGTTCTGTGGAAGAGCTCATGGACAGGAGCCCATGAAGATTTTTTTCCTCGGGAGTCTGATGCAAGGGCATGAGGCTTAAAGACAAAAGGCTTCATTAACTATTCCAAAAATCCCAAAAAAATTTACAAGCAAAGGTGTTGATACCTTTAGCTGTCAATTTACTGTTGTAATAGATAAGGTTGAACTAGTATCTAGAGAATTTGAACTATTTTAGTTAGATTCAGTATATTTAGCCTTCAGTTGATAGAATTAAGGAAGATATTTTGTAATTAGGATTTTTCTATCTTAGGAGAATTCGATCCTCAAGAAGAGGTCGACTATTATGTAAAAGAACTATAAATTGTAACCTCTGAGAGGGAAGAAATCGGAATTTGGACCATGGAGGACTTGATTGAGAGGATTTTGCCTCTATTTTAATAAAATTGCGGAGTTTATTATTCTGTTGTATTCTTGGAAAGTTCCCAGAGGGTTTCACCCTTCGAAAATTCAATTGGTTTATATATATTCTATGTAGAATCCAAATGTATTAAATTCTGTGTAAAAGGGTACGGAGGAGATCGAGGAATTTTGGTTTCTTTGGTTGAGAGCGCAGTGATAATTGATCTATGTTTATTGAGCCACAAAGCAGAAAAGGAGGGTTTTAGAAAAATTGAAGTTAAAACTATAAAAACAACGGAAATTCGTGTTTAAACGCGATTTAAACAAAGTTTTGAAGAAAAGCGGTTTTGGAGGAAACCGGTCACTGTTGTCGCGCTGCTTTTGAGTCGTGATCGGTTTTAATCCAATCGAACCCGATCGAATGATATTGCAACACGTCACGAGCACAATACCACCCATTTCGCATTGCTTTTGGGTGATAAACTATAGGAGTTGAATGAACGCAATAGCTGTCCGATTAGATCTGTGGGAGATTCGACGATGTTCGCGTTGAAAGCTGCGTGGGAGCTAAAACAAGGTTTGGACCCGATAATTTATGCAACAGAGCTTTATCAAAAGGTTTAAAATCTGAAACATTGATTTCGAAGGGTTTTAATATTATTTCCGAAGGTTTTAATGTTATTTCCATTGAGTTTTATTAAGAGTTTAAAGTCGGAAATACACTTCTAAGAGGGTTTTAAACACTATTTTAAAATTCAATTAAATCATTTCCGACAGGTCTTTAAGCATGGGCTAAAGTGCATGGTAATGTTTCCAAAGGTTTAACATTGTTTAAGTGCATCAAAGGTATAAGGGGACCCGAAAGGTTTAAAACCTTGGTTTAATATAAATTCTTATGTTTCCGAATGTATAAAGGGACTTTTAGCTTCCGAATGTGCATTTTATTAGTTTTATCAAGCATATTTGATAAATTTTGATGAATGAGATTGGAAAGAAAGACCAGGATCAGATTCCTCCTGAACTAGAGAACATTGTAACTAAGTTTGAACAGCTCTCCTTAACGTCTGCACCTACACTGCCATCACTGTTAATAGGGGTAGGAGTTCTCGTGAGACAAAGGATATGAATCCTTATGATGAAGAAATGGATGGCAGGTCTCGCAAGCACAAAGGAAAAAGTAGGAAATTGGATGCCAAGATGGAGGAGGAACTTACAAATGATAAAGTAGATCATGGGTCAGCAAGTAGATCATGGGGAACCTTTTCTTGTTGTAGGTTATGGAAAGGTTCAAATTTATTTTTCTGAAAGAAGAAGAGGTGTAATTTTGAAGAAAAAAATTATCGGTCCACCCTGTGTAGCCTAGCGCACCAATGCGTTGTATTATACCAGCGCACCGCGCAAGTACTGTGTAATAAAAAATTTAAATACAATTTTTTTTTTAATGAGTGCGCCATATCTAAAATAGGGTAGAATGTGTACATTATGATAAAACAGATGGGCTTGTTCGCTTTGATGACCATGTTCACTTGCTCTCTCCAGAATGCATTTAAAAGATAGGAGTATTGTCCGAGCTTCAGTTGGCTTACATAAACTTTTACTGGCAAAGCTGACGTCGCATAAAATCACATCTTCGGCTTTCAATTGAACCTGAATGGCATATCTAACTTGTCTAAGTTGTGGTCTTGTGGATAATGAGGAATATCACATGGAAGGTACCCAAAATCCAAATTTTTAAAAGTATAGGTGAATTAGCACTTATCAAAGAACGAAATGCTGAAAAAAATGCGAACGGGATACGCTTAAGGATTCCCTAGTTCCATTTTTTATTGAAAAAGATGCACTCTCTAGATGAAACCAGTAAAAATTTTGCTTGTATTATAAATGGAAATTCATTGACCATTTCTTTGGGAAGAAAAGCATAAATACCTACAGCTACCATATTTCCACCTGCAAATCGGTTTCCCATTGGAAAAGCTAATGTAATAGCCGATTTTGCAATGTCTTTCCTCTACTCAACCCTATACTCATTTTCTACGGGAAACCATTGCCTCCACATGTAATAACTACATCGTCTAGTCGAAAATCGGTCTTCTTCTGCTAACAAATGCAGAATAAAGGACTCGTTGTCATTTCTCCCAGAACATTCAAGTTCAATTTCTCGTAAAACAGAGATTGTATAAATTTTGTTAAGATTAAGATAGAAAGCAGAAAGGAGAAAATAGGAAATTGGATGCCAAGATGGAGGAGTAACTTACAAATGAGCAAGCAGATCATGGGTTAGCAAGCAGATCATGGGGCACCTTTCCTTGTTGCAGGTTATGGAAAGGTTCAAGTTTCTTTTACTGAAAGAAGAAGAGGTGTAGTTTTGAAAAGAAATGGCACAAATATTTTCACAACAAAATGTAAATTTCCAACATGTCTAATTTTTGTGTTCACACGTAAAAGTAATTTCGGTGCCTTAACCGCAAATCGGTGCTAATGTACAGATAACCCCACCGGTGCATTTTAGTTACTACGCACTAATGTCGTGTTACCAATGGACACACCGATGCGGTGCTATTAAGTGACGCACTGATGACGAATAAACACAAATAAAAAAAGCATAACTCTATTTTTTTAAGTGAAAAAAAAGGCGGCAAATTGAAAAATGGGTGACATAATATTTTCGAAAATCTAATTTCATAAAACAATTCTTTAAATACTAAACACTTTTCATTATTTCACTATTTTTGTTAAAATTTTCAGCCAGAGATTTGCAGGAGACATACCTGGAGCAAGAGAGCACTATGGAGTAGCGAAATACGTTCAAATAGAAGTATCCAGACAATCAGAATCCAAACCTCTGGTGATTCAAACCCTGTAGCATAGAATTTCAAAAGATCTCGTGATTAAATTTGATTATTTTTTTTACTTTTTCTGCAGTTTTTTTATGAAGTAAGAAAAAAAATTCAATTTGTTTTCATTAAAAAAAAAAAAAATCCATTTTACCCTAAACCCTTCATTTTTTTGTTTCTGCCCTTTTTTATCCCTGTTTTTGTGATTTCAGAATTAGGGCTTTTCATTTTAGATTGACATCCAACCCACAGGACGCATTGCATAGTCAGATCCCAATCCATGTCAGCCTTTGCATGAATTTTTTTTAAAAATGGATTGTTTTTATCAATGCGCCCTGCGTAACCTAGCGCACCACACAAACACTGTGTAATAAAAATTTTAATTTTTTTTTAATTAGTGCGCCATATCTAAACTAGGGCACCAATGCACTATGTTACGAGGAGAGCACCGTACAATCTATTCTACTATTTGTGCGGTGTGTTTATAATACCCCCACGCACCGACGTTAGTGCGTACATCATGAAAGGCACACCGGTTTCTTGAGATTTATTTTTTACCTGAAAAGTTGACAATTTATTTATAAATATATTAATGAATGATATGGTATAGGTTTCAGATTGATAAAGAAATGAATGACAAGAGATCAAGTAACAAAAATACTGATAACACATCAAGAAAAGCAAAAAAGACAAGTTCTTTGTAAATTCTTTACAAAAATTATTATTTCTGAATTATATGTAAGTTTAACTAATATGTATCATTTACTGTGTATCATGCAGAGCCACAAAATGACGAAGCTCGAGAAGATTATTTCTAATCTAGGACGAGAAGAGCGTAAAATATTGATGGAAAAATTGCAAAAGGATGAATCAGGTGAATGAAAAAATATTATCGATCCACTATGAGTTCATTTTTTTAATTTTCATTAACAATATACTTAAAATTATTAGATAACATGTGTCAAACAGTCTATTAATTCACATATGTTTAATGTTCTTCAAGGACCAACAACTCAGAAAATGAATGTTGTTCTAAGAAAAGAAAAAATATAGCACATGCAAATGAAAATGAATTACTCCTTAGCTCATCTGGAGTGGTGCTGGAGATTAACGAAAGGGGGGAAAAATTTTACAAAAGTTTGAGGGATCTAGTGGAATGAATGTATAGACATTCTTTCCACTTACAATACAAATGATTCCAAGAACCAAATTGTATCTAAACTACAGGAATAGTTTCCAGAGAATTGGTCAATGAGACATGTTAGACTTTTAATAGAAAAAGTGTACAAAAACAAAAAAGAATGAATGAAAAAGTAATATTCCTTTAAATGTTTATCTAGAATTATGTACAAATATTACTTTTGTTATATTTACTTTTCATATATCAATATAAAAATTAAATAGTTTATTGTCATGTTACATTTTCAGGAAGATTATGAAAATCTCAAAAGATGAACGAGCTGATATCAAAAATATGCCAGTAGGAATGTCCAAAAAGGTGTACAAGGAGATGGTCAAAGAAATGGACAAAATTTCATCGCAGGAGGAGCCATCTCAACAACAACGTGCTTCAAATGCAATATGTAATCATTGAATTTTTCGATCATTAGGTACAATAAATAAACAATTTAGCATTAAATATTAATTTTCAAATATTTTCTTGCAGAAAAGAAAAGAAAATGGAACCCATTCAGCTCATAAAACAGGACAACAAGGAAGAAAAGGGTTGATATCTAAGTTTGTGAGGAATTGTTACTTCCTTATAACAACTTAACTAGATTTCATATTTGTATTTTTTAAGTTGTTTTACAAAAATCATCATTGAATGTCTTCAAACAAGTGCTAACATACAAAAAAGAACCATCAGACAAATTGATTGAAATTGGGTTAAATATGTGTTGTGAGTATATGTTTGCATATCAGAAATTAATTGTAGAATTTGTAAGAATCTATCGATCTTGTTTTACATAGCCCTGTCTATAATTAATAGAACAAAAAAATCTTCTATATTAAATATATGATTTGTTATGGGGTATAAAACTTACAAGAAACAAAGTATGGAACTGCACCAACAGATGAAATTTTGAAAGATGGCATAGTACATGGTTTTGAAAGAATGTGTATAGTTTATGAGCAATTTTTATTTTCGATTTACATTGATGTATATTATTTAATATTGCAATTTTCATTATTCTCACCAATGTATATACACTCATTTCAATTTATTTTTATGTTTGTAGATGGAGGTGAAGAAGAATAAAACAATCAACGCCGTGAAAAAAACATCCCTGAAAATAACCCAAGTCATAGAAGTAGCTCTAGCAGTGACAACAGTTCAAGAAGAATGATGATCACTATGTTTGGATATCAAAGCATTTGAAATATTTGTCTGTGAAATCAGAGATTTTGTTTAATGTAATGGACATAGTGTCCCAATTGAAAGACAAAAGGATACCAATAATTGTCCCATTTTATATGACAAAGACTATCTTACACACACACACACACATATATATATGTTTTAATTTATTCTATTGCGTTCCCCATTGTCGCTATTGCGTTCTCCATTTTCGTTCTCAAATGTACTAATAAAAATTTAATTCATATGAATATTGTTATAAAATATATATGTGTTGACTTTTGATGAATAATGAATTTTAAAAAATCACAATAATTATGATATGATATAACAAATTAATCCAAACATCACATTCAAATGCATTAATAAAAATTTAATCAATATGAATATTGTTATAAGATGTTCCGACTTTTGATGAATAATGAATTTAGAAAAGTCACAATAATTGCATTGTCACAGGTCGATGGTTCTAAAAAAAAACAAAATGAACACCGGTGTGTGTCAGTGATTGTACACCGGTGCGTTTGTATGATGCAGTGCACCGGTGTGTTTATACGACCTATGGGCACCGCATAAATATCAAAACCAATTAAAAATCTCGATGTGTTTTTTGCGATACTGCGGACTGGTGCATTTATGTGATACTACACACCGGTGCATTTGTACGACATATGGGCACCACACAAATACCAATACCAAATATAAATATCGGTGCATTTGTCTGATACGGTGCACCAGTGCATTTCTATAAGTCTACGTACCAGTGCGTTGAGACGACATATGGGCACCGGAGAAATCCCAAGACTAATTGGTACGGCCCCGTGCGTTGTATCACCAACACTGCGCCCGGTGCGGTTTTATACCTTAACAGCCTGGTGCAGGAACCTTCGACCACCCCGAGGCTACCATCTATATGACACGCACCGGTGCATTGAAACCTTAGTAGTGTACCAATGAAAAAAACATCCGTAATAATCTCCGCCCACCCAATTTTTTTAGTTGTGTTGAATTCCCTTTAAAAGTTCTGCCACAACCTCCGTAACCATAAACGGATGTTGTACCAAATGTTGTTTTGACAATTTTGGCCAATTTTATAACACTAAAAGCCTCCTTTATAACCTCCGCTAGAGGGTCTTTTCCTTGTAGTGAAATAAAGATTAGTAATTAAAAAAAATTCATGTCATCTCGTGCTCTTAAGAAGCAGAATCACTTCCCCAACTATTAAGTAACCTATTTAAGGTTGATTATAATCAGAGTTTTTTTATAAGATAGATTAATTGATGGATAGGAGGTCTCATTACGAGCCGACCTACCATGATCATGGGTCCTAACGAGAATGACATTACCGTATTGGTTACCAAGCCAGGGTAATGGATTTCAGTTGAAAATCTAGAAGACAAGAGGTCACATCATGAGTCGACGTGTTCTTTCTTGTTAGTTCTTGTGAATGGAACTGTCGTTAGCTGGTTACCAAGTCAGGACAGTGGCCTTAAATTAATTTCAAACAAGTGTAAATTCTTTCAAAAACTTTCAATCTATATCTAATAGATGGGACACAAGCATTTTGTGGGTTAAAAGGCATTCATGTCGAGGCTATTGACGCCTGCTAGCAGCAGGTCCATGCCTGTGGTATTAAAGTTAAATTTACACTATTATTCACTTGGTTGTTTTTGTCTTTCCCGAATTCATTATCATATCTCTTTGAGAATGGCTCTAAGATCCTTTTGGTGGTATGCCTTGGATTTCTATCTTTTTGGAATAATTTGTTTTTATGGATGTGGGACCCTTAGTGTAGGTACTTCACCTTACCTAGAAAATATGAGCTTCAACTATATGTGGATAATGGTAAGATGGTCACTTTGGGAAAGTATTATTATGATTACTTTTAACACCATAGCTTTCAAATCATGTCACTCATATTTACAATGAGGATATTAAAGTAAAACTTCTAATCAAGGATGCCCCATAGATGTTTGTGGAAATTTTAATAGTTGGATATTTCATTCAACAATAACATTGTCCTTGCAATTTGGTATTCATATGGTATCTTTTGTGTTATATTTTCTTGAAATCATTATAAATAAAAAAAGAGTCCAGCAAAGACTTTGTTTTTCGAACAAACTATATCTAGTGAGGGAAATATTGATCACACAAAATTGAAAGAACATTATTACTAGTATCCATAAATGTTTTAATCTTTTTTTTTGCAAAGGAGCGAGAATACAACAATTGATTTCCTTGCATGAGGACATGAAATAAGGTCAACATGGGGGGAGGTTGGGCCTTTGTTTTTCCTTTCTTTATATCACTTTTTACTCGAAATCCCTCATGTTTTTGTTTAGCTTGAATAATTTATTATCGTAGTTTTGTGCATTCTCAAAGATAATAAGTAAGTATTTTCTATTCCCTTGTTTTAACGAGATTTAAACATTAAAAGCATCATTAATAATAATTTGTGTGTTTGGAGGTTTATAGAGTTGATTATATGCCTATTCTAATGGAGGCCAAGTTCCTGCACCACGCATTCCTATACCACGCATCATTCTTGTACCACGCATTCTTGTACCACGGATTCCTACACCATTTGGTGGTTCATGCACTCCTGTGACATCTTGCCAACCATGCATATCTTTCGTTAAAGATCATTTCATCACGAGTTATGCTCGGAGCAGGAGAGAAATCAGTGGATATTAAAGATCAGGATTCCGGCCATATGCCTTAGATTAACATTTTGTAACAGTCGAAAGGCTTTGTTTAAACTATTTTTATGTTTTTGTTACGGTCGTAGGCATAAGGGCTTGCATTTAATGTACAAATATGATAGGAAATAGGGGCGATGCTACAACAATTTTGTGAATTGTAATTATTTTGGTATCACCCTTTTTCTGGGTTGGCTTTAGATCTCACAATGTACATTTGCTCATTTAGAATATAATACAAAGGAATGTGCTATGTAATCATATTTTCGCGTTTCAATATCACGATGATGCACTGTTGAGTGACCGAGTTTCCAGATTTCGTAACAGGGAAACGAGTTGGTTGGATAGGGACTAGCGAACCCAAATCATTCTCCCTTCGTTAAGGGTGTTTTAATTTAATTTAAGTGCAAAGTGTGAAGCATATTATATATATTTCTTTCATAAGTAACAGGCTTTAATTCCTTTACAAATCGTGTGTCACAGATCCATGGTGTGTGGGCTTGATCGTGTAAGATTCTTAACTTATACATTTTCCCTCTTGGTGCTTGTTATATTTCTGCGAGAACAGTGCAGTTACGCTGCCCGCATCAATGCATTCTTGTTTCTGCAAGTCAAAGTTCCTTGGTTTATTTTTGCAAGTTTTTTTTTTTTTTGTGCAAGCTCTTTATTTATTTTTTCCAGTGGTGTTTATTTCTGAGCGAGAGAATTTTTAATATTTAGAGTTCAGTTAATGATTAATTTGCTTTGATAAACGTGGAATGAACATCGTCGCAATATAAAGATCTATGCTTGCACTTAATAATTTTAGGGGAAGAGTTGAACTTAATATTAAATCCCTAAATGAACTTTTGAGTTAAAACATTTTTGAGTGCACATCTAAATCATATGGTAAACAGACATCTCAAGGAAAGCCTGTTGACACATGGATCAGTTAAATTATTTATTTGCATGAAGGAAGTTTGTTGTTTTATAAATATTTACTTGACTTTTAAAAGCATTTCTTATTTCTGAATCTAAGAGTGGTTGAAGAATATTTTTTCTTGTGATGGTTTACTTTCAAGTTCTATTTGATTTTCACTTTATTTCTTTAATTAAACACACTCTTTAATTTTTGCAATTGATTTGGAAACCAAGTATAGGAATATTAGTTTTCTGGTACATGAACCTCTATTCTGGTACATGCACTGATATCCTGGTACAGGAACATAGTGCTCTGGTACACAGATTCAGAGCTCTTGTATGAAGTTCAAAATCTTTAGTGCAGGTATAGAACACACTTCCGGTGCATAAACTTCATTCCAGTGCTGGAACAATGTTCCAGTACAGGAATGTTGTTGTAGTGCAGAACGATAGTTTAGTGTAGGAAGGAATATCTTTGAGGAAGAAAGATATCCTGAATAGCCTAATAATCACTCTGTCTCATAACTACAGTGAAGATAATCTTAAATGTTTACGAACTCTCAGATTGACAATTAAATGTCAGGTTGTTTATTATGTCCAACACGGTGGTCGTTGGGCATCTGGTGATGACAGGTACAGAGACATTCAACAGGGCACCAAAATTGCCAGTAGAGGAATTTCAGGAAAAGATCATGCATTTCAAGACAGATCTTATGATGGTAAACCAAAGAGTCTCAACAACTCGAGACATTGTCTTACAAGAGAATAGGAAAATTGAGGAGATCATAGGGGTATGTGTCGAGTCAATGACCAAGTTGTCTAATGTTGAGAAACGACTCAAGTCCCTCACAAGGCAACAAGAGGAGTATAGTTGGGAGTTCTAGAGCAGCGATCTACAAGGGTATATAGATAAGGCTTGCAACACTACCTACCCTCCTTTATACATTGGGAAGAACTAGGAAAAGTTCTCCAAATGCATCATGTTGGGTGACCAAGTGGAGAAACATTAGTTGAGCATTGAGCAACATCAACACAGTAGATTTGTAGATATTCATCCTTCCCAAGGAATTGGCAAGAGATTATGAGTTGGTACTTTATGGGTTGATTCCTAGGAGGATACTCGCAGCCAAGGGAATATTGCAGCTTCGACCCTTTGGCACGAGCAATGATGGCGGTCTGAGATGGTACAATAACCCATAGGTCTGAGGACTTAGGTGGCATTTGGATCCAGGAAAATCCATTGGGGGCAGGATTGGTCGGAGGATTGTTTGGGATCCAGGTGAATCTATCGAGGGAAGGATTGGTCGGAGGATTGTTTCGGATATAGGTATCGAAGGATACATTCGAGATTATTTAGCATGGAGGTATGGAATAACATACTAGGTTGTATGGGATCCTGGTATAAATGGTTCTGTTGTGGATAGCAATGGATTTCTTGAGGATAAACAATCTTTGAGTGAGAGGATTTGTAATATTTCCTTTTTTTATATGGTCAAATGTATGGAATTTACCCATGGTATTTACTGTGGTATTTTCCCGTGGCATTGGCCCTTGATATACACCTTCATTTCTTGGGAAAAATAATAAAATAAATGCATCTAGAAAGTCCATTGAGCTTATACAAAGGGATAGTAGCTACGCCTTTGGATCAACTTGAGTTATCTGTACTATTATGTTTTGTTGAGAACTTGGCGAGGTGAGTTCTAATCTGATTTCAGGACGAAAACCCTGTGGAGACCTTTGCTTGGTGGATCCATCTAGGGTCCGCACTTGTGCTTGAGTATCTGGGGTTTCTTATTTGATGAGTAGCCACATGGAAAGGGCTTCAGTTGGCATGCATCTTGTTACGCCAATAGGCGTACCCCTATTGGAATTGGCTACTTTAATGATTTTCTTAAAAAAAAATTATCGGACGGTGTAAACTTCAAGATACTAGTATATTCTCATCATATTCACTACATCAATGATTGAAATTCACACCACTAACTTTCTTGCATATCTAAATCATATGTTTAAACCTTACTAAAATTAATTTTTTACAAAACACGATTAAAATTCTACTATGCAAGTTGATTGTTACCACATATGAAAATTAGAGATATGGAATTACAAATATAAATGTTAAAACTTACATTATTAAAAAGTCGCTGCATTGAAAACTATTTGTTTCAAAAATCCTAATGGAACAACTATGTGTCCTCTATTCATTGGCTTTCATTGATTGCAGTTTTATCAAACTCCCAAAATATTAACATGGTTTTATAGAAGAAAATAATGGGTTTAAGTTATAATAGCCATTTTAAATTTTAAACTGTAATATAATTTATATATTTTAAGTTTTTAATTTTAATATATTTTATATAATATTAAGTTATAGTTTTGTTAAAATAATACATAATATTATATTATATTTTAATATTAAATTTAAGATAAAAATTTGTTTATTTTAATATTTTAAATGACTCATTTCTTCTTAATAACCATTTATTACCTCTTCAAAATATGTAGTGAGTTCTTATCTTTTCTTTAACAATGTTTTGAAAAGATTTATTTTATTTAAAATTAATAATCTTATATATATATATATATATATAGCAATCAATGATTATGTAATTTTTTAATAAACAATTTTTGTGTAAATTAAAACAATGTAATGCCCTTGTGCTCTTTCATTTAAGCACTAAATTCATTTTCAAAAGGAGTATGTTATACCATCATTTTATTTTTCTTTAAAATTACCTCGAGCACAAATATTTCAGTTTATATTAATATCACACATTGGTAAATATGGTTGTAGATGTATTTTATATATTCCTGTCCACCTATATTAATCAAATTGGTAAATGTGATTGTGCTAGTTTTTTATTATTAATATAAATAAAGAGTTGCATCATTTCTAGATAGCTTTTGTGTTCATATTTCTTATTGAATTTTTTTTATTTAGAACACTAAAATGTGCTTGATTTACTGAAATTTTTGATATTTGGGATATTACAAGTCTTCACTAGACTGGACAAAGCCTGGAATACCAAGATCCATTCCAAAAAACAAAACAAAAAACCCCTCAAGAGAAGGGTACAGAGCAGCAAGCAAAATGAAAGGACATCAACACCGAAAAGGCATACCATGTCCCGAGCTTTTCTACATAACTCGCATCCTCCTCGTCCACTCGATCTTTGTCGATAAGCATCATTCTCATCTATCCCATCAATTGCAACCATTCACAGCGCATGCACACGCTCTTTCAGATAGCTTCTCCATAACCTCGAAAAACATGTTTGCCCAAAACCATTCTCAACAATATGGAATTAGAGCTGACTTCCTTAGCTGCCTTCTCTAATCTAAACAGGACATGGTCATCGCTACACATTGTGTCATACTCTCTTCAAGTAGTATTCACTAAACTTAGGAACTTCTTTGACGATGGCATCCTCATAGTCTTTACAACAGAACCCATACTCGTGTTGCCTCTATCGCCATCGTTCCACTAATATTACCTGCTTCTTAACGCACACTCCAATCTCTGGTTTCGAGCCTCCGCCTACTTAGCTAGCTTCGCCATGTATACATACTCCTACAATGATTCCACCATCACCACTGCCACCATTTGTCTACAAGTCTTAAAAACCCAACTGCACTCTGGATCTTCAAAAAAATGGCCACTGCCAACTTTAGTTTTGCACCACAGCCACAACATACACTAGATATCTTGCCAAACCTAGAGAGTGACTTCAACTCTGCTACTCCAGCCCCAGTGCTTTTTTTCATACAAATGCTTCTTTCATACACATGCGATATGCTCTTGAACCTCATTTAACTAGCATAGCCACTTTAATTATCATCACAACGTGGGGACGTTCCTTCCCACAGACTCAAACATGAACACACCCCTTTATACAAGATGAAAATTTCCAATCGGAATGTTGTCCAACAAATAAGAACAATGCTTTTGATTAACTCCATTATATTTTGTTGTCATCTAGCAAACCTGGTAAACCATGATATGGGCCTTAGGCTCAAACCCTTTGGAAATTCCACCATATCTATCAGCGGTTGTAGAGGTAATGTGCATGTTCTGGATGTCTAAATCATGTGTTACAACTTTCAACTGGATTTTCTCCACAGAAAAATCCACACTATTCTCTATGTAGTGGCACTCCCCACATGAGTTGATCACCAAACAACTTTGTCTTAACTTTGTCTTCACAAAGCCTTTGTGATTTGTCCTCAACAACTCACTTCTTTGCGCACAACGCGTTGGGCCAATGTGTTGGAAATTACTCCCAACCACCGCCTTGAATAAACTGGCAGCAGCCATACTTGAGTTAATTGTTTTTGTAGAGAAGGACAAGACCAAATCCGCAAGCTTACATACTTCACGCAATTTCCGTAATATTTGGAAAATTGTGTCCGTCCATCTACCATGTATTAAATCCTTTCCCACCGTATCACCTACCTTCTTGATCGCACTGCGCATTTCAAAAGCCTTAGCCTTTCCTCTTAACACATTGTCGAATCCTACAAACTTTGCGATGTGATATGGTGGGACCCCTTTTAATATCTATTCCATACAAACCTTTGTTTTCCCCGTTTTACTTTATCCTTTCCGCTTCACATTGTCAACCACTTAGCGCATCGCACATCGCGCTTCGCAAACTTTTGTTCTTACCTTTCTTGCTCCATCTCAAACCTTGCAATGGTGTGATGCGATATTGCCATCGCACATCGTAATCGATGATCATTTTGTTTAAAGTTAACACATCGCAGTTGTTTGCTGAAAGTTGCGATGAAATATTGCCATCACATATCGTAATCGCAAGCTCAGGAGGGTAAGCGCCCAGGTAAATGTTGAAACCGTTGAAATACGTTGTACAAAACAGATGTAGATTCGATATGTTTGAAAGCTGGAACTCGAAGGGTTTCAAGTCTCGGCGTACAAGTTTTGTGCGTTGTTTAATGAAGAAATCCAAACATGAAAGAAGGACGGTTTTGTGTTTACTTGTCCGTTAAAGCATTGAATTGGCATTAAATTTTCAAGCTCCATTTTGTATTTAAAAATGATGAATTTCATATGAATCAGAAGTAGAATAAGAAGAATTTATTCTCTCATATTTTTTCTCTGTGTGTGGGTCTGTAAATTATTTTTTGTTTCCGCATAACTGTGTAAACTGTATATTGAGGAAAAATAAATTCCTCTACTTCTTGATTTTCCAACATGGTATCAGAGCGAGTTTAGACTCTCAATAAAAGAAAGTTTTTTTACTGAAGAGTTGAAAGTTTGTTTTGAGAAGCGGATTCCTAGCGGTGAGAAAGTTCTTTGTTTACACAGTGAAAATGGCAGTAGCAAGCACAAGCTTGACTAATCCACAAATACCACAGTTTAATGCAAAAAATGACGACTATTGGGCTATTACAATGAAGGCCATGTTCTCCTCACAAGATATTTGGGAACTGGTGGAGAATGGTTTCCAAGAACCAGAAGATGCAGTAGCATACAATGATTTAACACAAGCAGAAAGAGATTTATTGAGAGACAATAAGAAGGAGGACTCCAAAGCCCTCTTCTATATTTTCCAGGTAGTGCATGAAAGTATTTTCCAAAGGGTTGCAACAGCGATGAAGTCCAATCAAGCATGGGATACCCTCGAGACATCCTATCAAGGCATAGAAAATGTGAAGACAACAAAACAACAAATGTTGAGAAGAGATTTTGAAACATTATGTATGAAAGAGTCTAAGAATAGAGACTCATTCTTTACACATGTGATTAGGTTGGTTACGCAAATCAGGTCTCATGGTGAGACACTTGAGGAAAGGAGAATAGTTGAGAAATTTTTAAGAAGTCTTCATCAAGTTTTGATGCCATAGTTGTGGTCATAGAAGAGACGAAGGATCTCTCATAGTTTTTAGTAGATGAGCTTCATGCATCACTGATGTCTCATGAGCATAAACTGAATAGAGCAACAAACTCCTCATTGGAGCACTCATTCAAGACACAAGTTTCTTTTGGTCAAGGTAGAGGTCGAGGAAGACCAAACCACAAAGGAAGAGGAAGAATCCCACATAGACATGGAAGAAGCAGCCCTTCAAGCTCAAGTGGAAGGAGTAGCAATCAAAATCCAAGTCAAGGCTCAAGCCAGAATCAAGCACAAGGTTAGAGGTATGATAAATCTCAAGTTCAATGTCATTATTGTAAGAAGTATGGTCATTATGCAAATGAATGTAGAAAGAAGAAATATGACATGGGTAGCAAACCAAGTGTAAATTTCACAAAGGAAAACCATAACCATGATAGTTTGTTTTTAGCTTGTAATGTAGCACAAGAAAAACAAGGAGATGTATGGTTCTTAGATTCAGGGTGCAGCAACCACATGACTAGAAACATAGCAATGTTTTCCAATCTAGATGAAAGCGTAAAATCTAAAGTGACATTGGGGACTGATAGCAACGTCTCTGTCATGGGAAAAGGAAGAGTAGACATACTAACAAAGAAGGGAGAGAAAAAGTTCATGCCATATGTTTATTTTGTCTTTGGTTTAAAACATAACCTCGTAAGCATTAGATAGCTCATACAAAAGGACTAAAATGTATTTTTTAAAGATGATGTGTGCACGATTTTGGATAAGCCTCCAAGTAGACAGCACATTGCAAAAGTTCATATGACAAACAATAGAATGTTTCCTCTCAAGATAAGATTAGAATTGAAGGAAGGAGGTGTTATAGCAACTGTGACACAAGAAAACTTTCAAGAAGAAGTCAAAGATGAGAATTGGTTATGGCATTTGAGGTTTGGTCATATCAACTTCGGAGGTTTGAATTTGTTGCATAGGATAGGTATGGTGAAAGGATTACCACTCATAGAAAAACCAGACAACCTATGTGAAGGTTGCATCTTGGGAAAACAATACAAAGAATCATTTCCAGTAGAGAAGACAATAAGAACAAAAGCACCTTTGGAGATTGTCCACTTAAATTTATATTTACCAATGCAAACACCATCATTTGGTGGCAGCCACTATATTTTGACATTCATAGATGACTACACAAGGAAGACGTGGGTCTATTCTCTAAAACTGAAAAGTGAAGTGTTTGACCGCCTCCGCCACTACAAAGCACTTGTTGAGAAGCAAAGTGGACACTACATAAAAGTGTTGAGGACTGATAGAGGTGGCAAATATATCTCAAATGACTTCCTACATTTTTGCAAGGAGCATGGAATTCACAAGCAGTTTACAGCAAGGTATACACCTCAGCAAAATGGTATCGCGAAAAGAAAGAATAAGACTATCATGGAAATGGAACGGAGTATGTTGAAGGCAAAGCATTTGCCAAATTATTATTGGGTTGAAGCTATCGCTTGTGCAGCGTATATTATCAATAGGTGTCCAACCAAAACTGTCATGAATGGAGTTCCTGATGGAGCATGGAGTGGAAGAAAGCAATTTGTCACTCACATGAGAGTGTTCGGATGTGTGGCATATGCACATGTCCTGGATGAGTTGAGGAAGAAATTCGACATCAAGGGGGAGAAATGTATATTTCTTTTTCAGAAGTGGGATTCGGAATATCCACAGTAATGTGTATATTTCTTGCACACAGGGATGAATCCAAGGCATAAAAGCTCTACAATCCATTAACCAAGAAGGTAATAATCAGTAGAGATATTTAGTTCATAGAAGAGGAAGCATGGGATGGAATTTTAGAGAAGACAATCAATGTGAAGACATGTATGTCATATGAAGACAAAGAGGAATTGACTGCAGCAAGTAATTCCTCAACGGTGGCTCTTCCTCCACCTACACAAGCTCAACAAAGCACACCGCAAGAAAGTAATAGGACAACATTTCGCAATCAAGTAAGTGGTTCTCTAAGCACACCACAAAGATCCACAACTCCATCTACTTCAATCTCAACACCAAGCTCATCTTTAACAAGTATAAAAAGACCAAAATTCAGAAGTTTAAGTGAATTTATGAGCAAGAAGAAGTTGATAATGGTCTGAACTCTTTATCAACATTATTTTGTCATGTAGATGACCCAATACACTTTGAAGATGCAGTCAAAGAAGAGTAATGGGTTGAGGCAATGAATGAAAAAATAGAAGCAATAGAAAGGAATGACACATGGGAGTTAGTGGACATTCCACAAGGAAAATAAGTCATTGGAGTGAAATGGGTCTATAAGACCAAGAGCAACATTGAAGGCAAGATAGAAAGGCATAAAGCAAGGCCAGTTGTCAAAGGCTACAAGCAGTAGCATGGAAGAGACTATGAAGAAATATTTGAACTAGTCGCAAGGATGGAGACAGCGCGTACAATGTTGTCAATAGCAGCACAACAAAAATGGAAAGTGTATCAAATGGACGTGAAGTCAACATTTATGAATGGTGTATGCTGAACAACCTCCTGGATATGAGGTCGAAGGCCTAAGAACACAAGGTGTGTAAGTTGTTGAAAGCTCTTTATGGGCTGAACCAACCATCGCATGCATGGTACATCAAGATAGATGTTTACCTAATGGACAATGGGTTCGACAAATGTGATGGTGAACCTAATCTCTACATCAAAGAAAATGACAGTAAGATTCTTATTGTTGTTTTGTATGTAGATGATTTTATTTTTATTGGCAATGATGATTATCTCATCGTTGATTTCAAATCAGTCATGAAAAGTGAGTTTGAAATGACTGAGTTGGGGTGGTTAAGATATTTTTTGGGCATAGAAGTGAAGCAAACAGAAAATGGAATTTTTATCTCTCAAGCAAAATATGTTGCAGAAATTGTAGAAAGGGTCAATATGTAGAACAACAAGCCAACACCAACTCCAACAGTCACGGTGTTGTAATTGAGCAAGGAAGATTGCAACAGCAATGTCAATCCGAAATTATAAAAAAGCATGGTGGGTAGCCTAATGTACTTGACTACAACTAACCTTGATATAATGTATGCAGTTAGTTTGGTATCAAGGTTCATGGAGACACCCAAGTGGACTCATTGGAAAGAAGCCAAAAGAATTTTAAAGTATGTCAATGGGATGGAGTATGGTGTTCTATACTCCGCAACTGACGATTTTAGGCTGATTAGTTACACTGTCAGTGATTGGGATGGAAGTGTTGATGACAGAAATATCACATCAGGATATGTTCATTGTCAGCAATAGAAGTTGAGTATGTCGTTGCAACAACACCGACATGTTAAGTAGTTTCGATGAGAAGGATGTTGCAGGATTTATGTCATTAACAAGATGGAGCAACCACAATTTTCTGTTATAACATTTTAGCAATTGCACTATCAAAGAATTATGTTTTCCACAAGAGGACAAAGCATATGGATGCTAAATATTATTTCATAAGAGAATTAGTTAACAATGGTGATATTGTGTTACAACATTGTAGGTTAGAGGAACAATTTGCAGACATCTTCACAAAGCAGTTGGCACAAAAAAAATTGTTTATCTCATAATGGGAATGGTCAATGGCTGCAGTTGTCATTAAGGGTAAGTGTTGGAAATTACTCCCAACCATCACCTTGAATAAACTGGCAGCAACCTTACTTGAGTTAAATGTTTTTTCAGAGAAAGACAAAACCAAATCCGCAAGCTTACATACTTCACACAATTTCCGTAATATTCAGAAAACTGTGTCTAGCCATCTACCATGTATTAAATCATTTCCTACCGTATCACCTACCTTCTTGACCGCACTGCGCATTTCTCAAACCTTAGCCTTTCCTCCTAACGCATTGCAGAATCCTACAAACTTTGCGATGCAATATGGTGGGACCCATTTTAATATATATTCCATACAAAACCTTTTTTTCCCTGTTTTACTTTACCCTTGCCGCTTTGCATTGTCAACCACTTAGCGAGTCGCACATCGTGCTTCGAAAACTTTAGTTCTTACCTTTCTTGCTTCGTCTCAAACCTTATGATGGTGCGATGTAATATCACCATCGCACATCGCAATCGGTGATCGTTTTGTTTAAAGTTAACACATCGCAGTTGTTTGTTGAAAGTTGCGATGCGATATTGCCATCACACACCGCAATCGCAAGCTGAGGAGAATAAGTGCCCGGGTAAATGTTGAAACCGTTGAATTAAGGTGTGCAAAACGGGTGCGGATGCGATATGTTTGAAAGCTGGAACCTGAAGGGTTTCAACTCCGAACGTACAAGTTCTTTGCGTTGTTTAATGAAGAAAGCCAAACAAGACAAAAGGACGGTTTTGTGGTTACCTATCCATTGAAGCATTGAATTGGCATTAAATTTTCAAGCTCTGCCATTTTGTATTTAAAAATAATGTATTTCATACGAATAGAAGTAGAATAAGAAAAATTTATTCTCTCATATTTGGTCTCTATGTGTGGCTCTAGCTCTCTGTAAATTATTTTTGCGTTTCTGCATAGGAAAAAGAAATTCCCCTACTTCTCGATTTTTCAACACAATGCATTCATTATGGTTTAGTGATATTGATAACGGGGCATAAGCCACTCTATCTCCACATGGATTTGTGCTTGGCCCCATTTCGACAAACTCCTACCTATCAAGCTCACACTACCAACTATAACATCGTCCTAACTGCCAAAACCACTCGCATTTTGAATCGCCCACCATCGAATTGCTCTGACACTACCATTCCTTTCACATGAGGAAAATCACTCTACGCATCACATCGCATCTTGACTCACAGCATTGATAGCTTCACCTTTCATTACGCGGACGATCGCACTGCTTCAAGACTTTTCCATGGCACTGACGGGTTCAGTGATTTACGTGTAAGATGTACTCATCGCTCCTTTTTTAACGAAACATTGATTCGAGAATCACATGACTATCATACTGAAAATATTGCACATTATACGGACCAACCCTTACCCATCACGAGAACTCATTTTCATCTTTCCCACATCAAGCCCTGAAATATCAAGCCTCATCGTCACAATCACAGAACAAATCTCACGCCCTCAAACATAGGATCACTGGATGGCTTTCACTTGGTCAGTGAAGTTCAAATAATGCAATAAAGCATTTAGCTCTAATATTTACGAAGTGAGGATTACATAGCACTTAGAGAAGTCATGGTGTTTAAAGTTACTATGGTTTGATCTCATTGATTAGTAAGACAAAGTGATATGGAGTTTCTGAATTTTTAAATAGGTTACATCACACATCACCATGAGTAAAATTATGGGTGCCCATAAACTTGGAGTTTGGAAAACCACTAGTAATTTGATCCAGTCTGGTTTATGTAAACTATCTCTAACATTCCAACAGATTTTTGATTAATTTTGCTAGAAATTTAGTAAAGAGTTATTGGAATTGTAAGTTTCAACTATATAATGTGTTTAATCTGAGTGTTCTAAATATTTTTTCAGTACCAACTCATTAATGTATTTAAAATAATAAAAATCACAATTTCTCTAATTATATATAAAAAAACTAGAACATGGCAATTTTTTCCTAAATTCATTTGAACTCCCAAGGGATCAAATTTATTCATTCTAAAAATATTTACGCCTCAAGAGATTTGATACTTCCACCTTTGGTAACCTTTGGTATATCTAAAATTAAAATGAATGTAAACTAATTTAATTATTATAATTATAATATTTATTTATTTATTAAATTATTTTTTATTTTTATATAATTTGATTACATCAAAATATTTAAATTAATAATTATAATTTTCTTGGTTTAATTTTAGTTTTAGGTTTTATATAATTTCACCAAGTGAAAATATTATCCAATGACATCGTACTTTCAAAGTCTACAACTCAATATACTTCCTCCTCATTCAATATTTCATTAGACCACTGTAATGACTATTTGCCCATGACTGCATTTCTTTGAAAAGAAGTGAAAGGCAATATTATCGAGGCTATAATTGAGATATCGAAAATATTATCTAATGACATCGTACTTACAAAGTCTACAACTCAATATACTTCTTCCTCATTCAATATTTCATTAGACTACTGTAATGACTATTTGCCCATGACTGCATTTCTTTGAAAAGAAGTGAAAGGCAATATTATCGAGGCTATCATTGACATATCATCGAGCTAGCATCCGTCATGCCTAGTTTGTTAGGCCTCCCATCAATGGTAAAGTAGTTGGCTAGTAGAATGTATGTGCTACCCTAACCTCCTCTTGTACACACTCACACCAAAACAAAGCCGCTGCATTATAAAATCGCGACAAAACACCTCGAGTATAATGAGAGTGAAAGCTGATGATCAGAGCAACGTAGCAAAACTTCTGCTAACATTTTAGCAAACAAGGTAACAATAACGGAAAGACATTATATTTGCATTTCCAAAGGAAGTGCCCCCATAGTTCACTAATCTGCAAACCTTTTCTCTTGATGTTTATTTAGAAAGCACCTGACTTTCAAACTCACCATTTGATAATATTTCGTTGAGATCACAGCCCAAAATTCATTCTCCAATTCACAAATGCCTTGCTAAACCCTAACTTTCTGCACCATATATTGGTGACAATTGTTGAAATGTTAATTTCAACAGCTGCAACAGAAGGACGGATGCGGCATCAACGTTTTTTTTGGAGGTTGATTGCACGCAACTGAAAATTAAAATCTGCATTTAAATTTTCTGCAAGTTTTTTTTTGTAGACAGCCGAAGCCATATTTCTGTACAAGATTGTGTTTGAACACACGCCATCTCCTGCAAGGACGCTGCACCATCCCTGCATTTAAACATAGCAACCAGCGTTAACGAATTCACCAACCAGAAATTAAACAAACAGAATTTACCCTCCAGTTTGTAAATTCAAAAGGAGGACACGGGGAGCAATTTTATTTGATCGCATGATTTTAGAGCTGGGTTCGCAATCCTCAAACTAGACCCGAAGATTTTATTAATGCGAAACGATAACCTTTTCGCATAACAAATGGCCCTGACGTCAGCGGGTTCATTTTTTATGTGATAATTCCTTTCAATCCGATTCATAATCCTTTGGAGTCTGCGTGGGTCCCAGCAACAACCTATAGCAGCTCGATCGCGTGATTTTTCAGCCTCCGTGCATATGTAGAAATGTGATGTGATTTTTATTGCATTGCGGTTTAATTAAGTTAAAGTCCGGGTTCATATAGCGTGAAGTTTTATGCAGCAAGGTTTTATAAAGTTCTTTGTTTTGATATAAAAACAAGTCGTGCAACCAAACTATGAATATAATGGTGGGCCATAATATAAAATATATATTGTAAACTTTTATTAAAAGTTTACAACATATATGTTGTTTTAAAAAAAAAGAAAAGGCTTATATGGGTTTGACCTTTATTGTAATGTTTAAAAAAAAAAGGTGTTGCGACATATATATATATGAGAAAAAAAAAACCAAAGGCAAAATGTGTGCGTATTATTTTAATACACAGTAGCGTGTATTAAAACAGAGTGACCCTGGAGGCCAAAATAGAAAAACAGAGTTTTTTCAGAGCACTGTTTTTGTGCGAATTTTTGGTGAGACGGAGAGTTAGTTTTTATCTCTGTGTCTTGTAGCAGTCTATGTGAAATCCCTCAAAGGAGGAAGATCTAAATTTTGTAATAGTTTTTTTTTATGGAATAGAAAAAAGCATTTGTTTTTGCAACCTCTGTCTACCAGTGAGAAATTTTTTTTATTCTCTGTGTTTGAAAGAGAGTATTACTCTCTCAGTATTTGTTCTAGAATTATCAGAAATTCCAACATGGTATCAAAGCTTATCCAGGCTCTTTGAAGGTGTCAAAGAAGCTGAAGGAAGAAGGATTTGTTGCAGCAGTTCACCAGCAGAACTCCAGCAAGCCAAGAAGAAGTAAAGTCCAGGTATTTCTCAAAAAAATAGAGTTGTTGTTTTGTTTAAAAGGGAGCAGTCCTCAGAAATAGAGTTTTGTCCTTTAAAGAAGAAAAGACAGTTTGTTTAGAAAAACACAGTCAAGTATATTTTAGAGTTTAGTCTACAAGCAATGGCTGGACCAAGCACTGGTATGAGTATTGTAAATACTTAGCTTCCCCAATTTAATGGGAAGAATTATGATTATTGGGCCATTACCATGAGAGCCATGTTTGCCTCCTAGGACTTATGGGAATTTATAGAAGAGGGTTTTGAAGAACAAGTTGATGAACATGAGTATAATACCTTAACACAGGCAGAGAAGAATCCGCTGAAGAGCAATAGAAAGGAGGACTCTAAGGTCCTCTTCTACCTCTGTCAAGCAGTGCATGAAAGTGTGTTTCCAAGGATAGCAGCAGCTAAAAGATCCAAGGATGCATGGGACACTCTGAAGATAGCATATCAAGGTATGGAGAATGTGAAGACAACAAAACTACAATTGCTGAGGAGAGATTTTGAAATTCTCTGTATGAAAGAGTCTGATAACATAGACTCATTCTTCACACATGTGATTGGGATGGTAAATCAGATAAGGTCTCATGGAGAGACACTTGAAGAAAGAAATATAGTGGAGAAACTGTTGAGAAGCCTACCCTCAAATTTCACAGTAGATGAACTTCATGCATCACTGATGACTCATGAATAGAGATTGGGAAGATCAGTAAACCCATCTCTAGAACATGCCTTCAAGACCCAAATGCCTTTTGAAAAAGGAAGAGGTCAAGGCAGAGGAAGAGGAAGAGGCAAAAGCCAAAACAGAGAAGGGAGAAAAAACTCTACACATTCAGATGGAAGGAGCAACAATTAAAATCAAAGCCACGGCCAAAGTAGCAACCAGCAAGGTGGACACCAACATGCTCATGGAAAAAGGTATGACAAATCTAATGTCCAATGTCATTATTTCAAAAAATATGGGCACTATGCCAATGAGTGTAGGAAAAAGAAAAATGACATGAATAATAGGTAGAATGCTAATGTAGCAAGAGAAGAAAAGAATCCAAGGAATGGGCTGTTAACATGTAATGCAGCACAAGATAGGCAAGATGATGTATGGTTCTTAGATTCTGGCTGCAGTAATCATATGACTGGAAACAGAGCAATGTTTGTCAATCTTGATGAAGAAGTTAAATCTGAAGTAACAACAAGAACTAATACTAAGATATTTGTCAAGGGAAAAGGCAGAGTTAGTATACGTGCAAGAAATGGTGAGCAGAAATTTGTGCTAGATGTGTACTATGTTCCTAGCTTGAAATGTAATCTTTTGAGCGTTGGACAGCTCATAAACAAAGGTTACAATGTAATTTTTAAAAATGATGTGTGCACAATAATGGATATACCTCCAAGCAAGAAGATTATTGTTGAAATACAAATGACCAGCAATAGAATGTTTCCACTCAAGCTCAACACAGACTTGAAGGGAAAAGGAAATAATGTAGCCGCTGTAACTCGAGAGGTCTTTCAGAAGGAAGTGAAAGATGAGAATTGGTTATGGCACTTGATATTTGGACATCTCAATTTCGGAAGTCTGAATTTGATGCACGAAAAATGAATGGTAAGAGGACTACCATTGATTGAGAAACCGGACAGCCTATGTGAAAGCTGTATCTTGGAAAAACAAAACAGAGAAAATTTTCCATCAGGAAAGAGCATAAGGGCGAAAGCACCCTTAGAAATTATTCATTCAGATTTATGTGGGCCGATGCAAAGAGTATCAGTTTCAGGCAGCAATTACATGCTAACCTTCATTGATGATTTCACAAGGAAAGTATGGGTTTATTTCTTGAAATATAAAAATGAAGTCTTTGAAAAATTTTGCCATTTTAAAGCTCTAGTAGAAAAACAGAGTGGGCAGCATATCAAAGTTCTTAGAACTAATAGAGGAAGTGAGTACATCTCAAAAGAATTTCTACGTTTTTGTAGAGAAAATGGCATACATAAACAATTTACTACAAGATACACACCGCAACAAAATGGTGTTGCTGAAAGGAAGAATCGAACCATAATGGAAATGGTGAGAAGTATGCTAAAGGAAAAACACTTACCAAATGAATATTGAGTAGACGCTACAAATTGTGTTGTGTATATTTAAATAGATGCTCAACAAAAGTTGTAATGAACAGAGTTCCAGAAGAAGCGTGGAGTGGTAGAAAACGGGGAGTTACCCACATGAGAGTTTTTGGGTGTGGGGCTTATGCACACATTCCGGAACAGTTGAGGAAGAAGTTGGACAGTAAGAGGGAGAAGTGCATCTTCCTTGGATATTGTGAAGACTCCAAGGGATATAGATTATATAACCCATCCACAAAGAAATTTGTTATAAGCAGAGATGTGCAATTCATTGAAGAAGAAGCATGGGATGGAAGCATTGAGAAAACAGTCAATGTTAAAAGTTGTTTGTCTCATTATGAAGATGAGAAAGATGTGGCTGAAAATAATACCTCATCAGTAGCACAACCTCCACCAACACAAGGACAGCAAGGGACACCTCAAGCAGAGGTAAAAACGCCATTGAGAAGTAATGAGAGTGCTTTTCCAAGCACACCAAATGGAGCAAATTTGAGTGCTACTTCAAACACATGTACACCAAATGAAAGAGGAACAAGATTCAGAAATTTAAATGACATTTATGAGCAAGAGTCGGAAAATGAAGGTATGAACTCTTCATTTGCTTTATATTGTCATGTTGATGATCCTATTCATTTTGAAGAAGCTATAAAAGATAGGAAATGTATAGAAGCTATGAATGAAAAGATTAATGCCATAGAAAGAAAAAAGACATAGGATTTGGTTGAACTCCCAAAAGATAAAGAAGTGATTGGAGTTAAATGGGTTTACAAGACCAAAAGCAATGCTGAAGGTAAGATTGAAAGACACAAGGTCAGACTTCTTGTCAAAGGGTATAAGCAGCAACATGGGAGAAATTATGAGAAAAATTTCGCACCGGTTGCAAGAATGGAAACTGTGAGAGCGGTGTTGTCTATTGCAGCACAAAACAAGTGGAAAGTTTACCAAATGGATGTGAAATCAGCGTTCATAAATTGAGTGTTAACGGAAGAGGTTTATGTTGATCAACCTCTAGTCTATGAGAAGAAAGGCCAAGAGCACAAAGTTTGCAAATTGAATAAAGCTCTTTATGGGTTGAAACAAGCACTAAGAGCATGGTACAGTAGGATAGATTCTTATCCACTGGAAAATGGGTTTGAGAAATGTGAAGGAGAACCCACCTTATACATCAAGGAGAAAAATGGTAAGATGCTCATTGTCATTTTATATGTTGATGATGTGATATTCACAGAGAATGATGATTACCTTATTGAAAATTTTAAAACAGTCATGAAAGATGAATTTGAAATGACTGACATGGGATTGCTGAAATATTTCTTAGGAATAGAAGTAGAGCAAAATAAAAATGGGATTTTTATCTCACAAACAAAATATGTTAATGAAGTTTTAGAAATATTTAATGTGCAGAATTGCAAGGCAGCGATAACACCCACAGTAATGGGATTGAAACTCAGCAAAGAGGACAACAGCAAGGAATTTGATCCTAGTTTGTACAAAATCATAGTTTGCAGCCTTATGTATTTCACTGCAACTAGGCCTGATATTATGCATGCTATTAGTTTGATTTCCAGATTCATGGAGAGGCAAAAAAAAACACATTGGCAGGCAGCAAAGAGAATTCTGAGGTAAGGAACAAAAAGGTATGGGATTTTGTATACTACTTCAGCAAATTCAGAATTAATTGGTTATACTGACAGTGATTGGGCTGGAAGTATTGATGACCAGAAAAATACTTCTGGTTATGTTTTTCATATGGGTTCAGGAGTTATTTCATGGGCTTCTAAAAAGCAGCCTATTGTAGCATTGTCTACAACAGAGGTAGAGTATGTGGCAGCTACAGCAGCAGCATGTCAAGCAGTGTGGATGAGAAAGATGTTGAGGAGTTTATGTCAAGAATAGGTAAAAGACACAGTGATTTATTGTGACAATAGCTCAGCCATTACATTGTCAAAAAATTATGTGTTTCACAAAAAAAACAAAGCACATAGACGCTAAGTTTCACTACATCAGAGAGTTAGTGAACAACGGAGAAATAATTTTGAAACATTGCAGAACTCGGGAGCAGTTTGCTGATATTCTGACCAAGCCATTGGGGCAAAAAAGTTTTGAATATTTGAGAAAGTGCATGGGTATGACAAATAACCCAACAATTGAATTTAAGGGGGAGTGTTGAAATGTTAATTTCAACTGCTGCAGCAGAAGGACGGATGCAGCAGCAACATTTTTTTTGGAGATTGATTGCACGCCACTGAAAATTAAAATCTGCATTTAAATTTCCTGCAAGTTTTTTTTTTGTAGATGGCCGAAGCCATATTTCTATACAGGATTGTGTTTGAACACACACCATCTCCTGCAAGGAAGCTGCACCATCTCTGCATTTAAACACAGCAACCAGCATTAACGCAATTCACCAACCAAAAATTAAACAAACAGAATTTACCGGCCAGTTTGTAAATTCAAAAGGAGGACACGTGGAGCAATTTTATTTGATTGCGTGATTTTGGAGCCGGGTTCGCAATCCTCAAACCGGACCCGAAGATTTTATTAATGCGAAACGATAAACTTTTCGCATAACAAATGGCCCTGATGTCAGCAGGCTCACTTGTTATGCAATAATTCCTTTCAATCTTATTCATAATCCTTTGGAGTCCGCGTGGGTCCCAGCAACAACCAATAGCAGCTCGATCGCGCGATTTTTCAGCCACCGTGACGTATGCAAAAATGTGATGCAATTTTTATTGCATTGCGGTTTAATTAAGTTAAAGTCCGTGTTCATATAGCGTGAAATTTTATGCAGCAAGGTTCTATAAAGTTTTTTGTTTTGATATAATAATAAGTCGTGCAACCAAACTATGAATATAATGGTGGGCCATAATATAAAATATATATTGTAAACTTTTATTAAAAGTTTACAACACATATGTTGTTTCAAAAAAAAGAAAAGGCTTATATGGGTTTGACCTGTATTGTAATGTTAAAAAAAAAAAGGTGCTGCGACATATATATATATATATGAGAAAAAAAACCAAAGGCAAAATGTGTGTGTACTTTTTTTATACACAGCAGCGTGTATTAAAACAGAGTGAGCCCGAAGGCCAAAATAGAAAAACAGAGTTTTTGCAGAGCACTATTTTTGTGCGAATTTTTGGTGAGACGGAGAGTGAGTTTTTAGCACTGTGTCTTGTAGCAGTCTATGTGAAATCCCTCATAGGAGGAAAATCTACATTTTGTAATAGTTTTTTTTTATGGAATAGAAGAAAACATTTGTTTTTGCAACCTTTGTCTACCAGTGAGAAAAAAATTTTATTCTCTGTATTTGAAGGAGAGTATTACTCTCTCAGTCTTTGTTCTGGAATTATCAGAAATTCCAACATCTGGCTTCTAACTCAACAAGTTTGAAATTCCTGCAACCGTTTCCAATGTACATCACATATGTTGTTTCTCTTGACAATATTTTTTATTTTTCTGTGTTTCAATTAAGATTTCTCTCCATCTTCTCTAGAAATAATAATCAAATCTTAATTTGTTTTGTACTGTTTGTTGATTTTCCTGTAGATCACGTCTCTGACATTTATAGCTCTGCTCAAAACCTGTGCCTACCAATAGATTTTGTTGCTTTTCAGACCCTAGGAAAACCTCCATCACATTCCTTGGTACTTTGGGTTTTCTTAATACGTTTTTAAGTCACTTAATCATTGGAAACAAGTTCAAATCTCTTGCAAGGATCAAGAAATAAACAGCAGTGATCTGCTGCAAGAAGCACTTCCTGTGCCATCATTTCACTCTATCCCAACCAAATCAGCTACATTCCAATTTTAGACCAATGGTTCCACAATTACATTGTATTTCAACTATTAAACAAAATAAATCAGTCCTCTTAACAATTTAAAAGATTTTTTTTTGCAGATAGCCATTAATCTTTTATTTGCTAGATGGCCAAGCACCATAATTCACGGGATTGGCTCAACTTGTTGATGCCAATGTTTCTAATTATTTTATTTATTTTCCTGTACAGGTACCTCGTTCAAATTCCTTGGAATAAATAGCAGTTGCTTATATAAATACCGTCAATGAATGTGGAGATACATCACAACCATTATATATTGAATCCCTATACTATATGAAACACAACTAAAATTAAGTGAGAAACAAAGACCGACATTATGATATATACACCAGCTACTAATGCCAATACTAGGAAGCAGAAGTATTAGGCATTTCTCAATCATCCCCCAATTTGCTATTGCATTTCAAGCTGATTTTTTGGACTGATAGAGCTTATTATACATACGAGCAGATCGATCAGCTCACTATGGATCAAGAAGATCAGCAATTCAATAACTCATCATGCATGCTATGCATTTCTCTTAAATTGTCCCTTACATATTGATACAATTTTGGCCTTGCTTAATCTTTGGAATTGTGATGATTATCGGGATTAAATGCTCATCAATTTCTGACCGCAACAAATATAGTCGTTCTAGTTATTATCTACGATTATTATAGCATTTTCCCTCTATTTGGAGAATAATGTGCTCAAAGAAAAAAGTGAAGTTAAGGAGTATGGTCTCAGGCAGTCCTATATGTGATTTCGAATCAGGTCTAAAAGACCGATAGTACCCTCGAAAAAATCGTGTTTCACAATGCAAAGCCAGGAGCTTCTAATACCTACAAAGTGCAAGATTTTGAAACAGATGTCTCCCTCTAAAAGTGAAGCTTCTTTCCATGGAAATCTTTTAGCGATTCCAAGTTTATTTATCTCTAAATGTATCTGCTCTTCAAGTTTTCTCCAAGCAACGTACAGTAGCATTGTCATCCTCTGTAGAATAAGCCACATGGTACATTCACTGTATTCATATAAAGGAAACACGATATTCTAATCAGTGGAGTTCATCTTCGTTTTGTCCTTCAACATAAACAAATTACCTATCATGTCCAGGGATATTGAAAAATAGAAAAGATGAATTTTTTTTTACCTATCATGTAGGAACTCATAATACCTGCAACATTATCATGTAGATCTCGAGCTTCAACAGAATCAAGAACATGCCATCTTATTTATGGAACATTTAGTACTTGATGATAAGTCCTCTTAATCCTGTGTCCAAATGTCATGATTCTCAATATCCTCTTTGCTTTCATTAGAAGAGAACAGATAATCTTTTTCCTGAAAGACAGCTTGCAGGACAGCTTTCTTGCATGAAAGATTCTCCTCTGTAAGAATTATTACATCCTTACAATCAATACGCACATGGGAGTCGTTAAAATAAATCACTACAAGAGGATTGTCAACAACTCTCATTGCTTCGGAAAGGTTAATTAAGAATGATTTTTGGTTGGAAGAGCACTTCTCCAACAGTTGTAGGAGCCTTTCTCTAAATTTAGAAGGCAAATTCTCTGTACTCTGACAATCTGTTACGATTTGCCGCAATAATTGTACATAATCTCTTAGCTTTCCTGTGGAGTTGATGCATATCAAGCAAAGCATACTGATCAAACGCAATATAAACTCCGGAAGGTCAATATTCGAAGCTTGAATCCACCGTTTGACTGTTCTATGTTTATCAAACAACAGTTTACAAATTATATTACACAATGGACCATAAAAGTTTCCATAGCTTCCCTCACATCTAGCCTGACTCTTTGATTCAAGCAACCAGGTATGGAAGAAATCCCCTTGTTTCCCTGTCATGAATTCGATGAAAAAAGACCTTGGCAGACACAGGCCTGTCGATGACTGACACGAAGATGCCAGAAAGAATAGCTTCTCAAGAAGAATGAGGAAAATAAGCGGGGGAATATAAACAATTTTCTCCCAGCTGTTAAATGTAGAACATAAGGCCTTTTCGAAGCCTTTGACCAGACACATTCTTTTATCCTGCAAACTGATTTCTGGAAATGTGTTCATGTGCAGCCAGAGGATTGGATCATTCCAATAGTGTGTGTCATTGAGGCACGTACTAATTTTCTTCAAATACTCTGAAACCAGATCCTTCGGCAGAAGGGGAAGTACTACTTGCAAAATTCCAATCTGGACAAGAGTTGGAGGTCTTTGCATCTTGGATACAATATCTTCTGAGATATGTTGAAGAATCAAAATAGCTGCTGCATCTTCCCGCAAACTGATAAATTCTTTGATGTTTTTAATTCCGTGTTTTAGAGGAAAGAAGAAATAAAAGAAGCGTTCTTTACAATCGTTCAGCACTCCATCAAACTTACTTTCCTGCCTTAACCCAGTGGGTTCAGTCAAGTGGTCCGTATTTTTCAAATATTTGAAAACCTGATACATTTGAAGTAATAGTGCTAAATCAGACTTTGCAACCTGTGGCAGCCCAATATTTTTCAGAGTTTCTAAAACTTGGAACCTTTGATGTAATAGGTATTCTTGTTGAGGAAGACTAGAGTTTTCTCTGGTGCAAAAATCATAGAGCTGCTCCAATTTTTCAATGACATATTGTCCTACATAATAAAGGTCCATTGTAAAAAAATATCTTGCTAGCTCAAGGAATTTCTGAAATCCAATCTGTGCTGTGTTTCCACGTCTTTTGCCCAATATGACCTCATCACCCTTAAGCCAGAAAGCTTCAGTATTAAACACGGTACAAAAGCTATCATTTTTACTTTTTCTGACACAGAAGTATTCAAGGGCATACTCTAGGTAGAGAATATCTTGTTCCTCTTTCTGTCGTTTTTCAAGTCTTGAAAGAGATTTCACTGAGCAAAACAACTTATCTTTCCATTCATCCCAAAGGGACACGAGTGTTTTAGGAGAGATTCTATTCTCCAGCAGCGATTTAGAATAATCATCGACTCTGAATAGATTCATTCCTTGGTCAAGTTGAAATATTTTCAAATCTGAATCAAGATGTATATGGAGGGCTTTACGAAGACACAGAATTTCATGTCTGATATTTCTCATCTTTTGTGCTCTGATCTTTTGTTTTGTTAATGAAGAGAGAGTGTATACCTCATCTGAAAGTATCGCCACTTCTAAATTTATTGACTCGTCTACATGGTTTGGTTCTTCTCCTGCTATGTCTTTTATTTTCTCCAACAGTTCAATCTTTCCATCGAATTTCTCCAGTGGCCAGCCTTTGTTACACAGCCTCAGTGACTTCAATTGGACGTGAAATAGAATGGATTTAATTGCTAGCCCATATTGCCCTGCTTTTAATCGCATCTCGGACTCAAGTAAGAAGTCGCCTTTTATCTCTGCAATCTCTGCAGCATTTTCGAAGTTCCCTGCTGCCGCTTCCACCCCCACGAGTTCATCAAAGTAATCCTTCTTCAAGAGAAAGGATCTAATTAAGTCTAGAGATGGAAAAGGCTTCACAAATATCATCATAGACTGAGTGTCTTTTATGCGATGATAATGACTTGCACTTTTCTTGAGATATTCAGTTTCAAGATTTAGTAATTCACAACCATGGCATTTTCCACAGTCTGTATTGCACTTGCTTTTCTTCCAGCTTTCAATCAATTTCAATCCTCTCTTGAACAACTGGCCTTTTAAACAGGCATCTAAGCATTTGGAAATACAATTGCCTCTGGCATATGCACTTGCAGCATCATCCCAGTATTTTGCTAGGGCAAAGCAATCTCCAGCATCTTCAACCCGTGTTTCGCCAAATTTCTCCAAATATATTGTACCTGTTCGGACAAGGATAAGGCCATCAGAGGATGCCATTGTCATATGCGAATGCCAGACATCAATCAAAAAATGTAGATATATTTTAACTATGGGACAAAAGCGTAATAAATTTGCCTCTATATTTGTTTCTCAGTGACATATTCCTACCTCTCCACACATGATTGTACAATGATATCTTGTCTATGAAAGAATTACTAAATGTTTCTGGTGAGGTGAAAAAAGATTTCACTTGGCCGTACCAGACAACGATTCTTGCGGAGTTTGATAATAACACCATTTTTTCCTCGACATATCATATTGATCTCAGACCAGCCCCAACCGATATAAGTGGAAAGCATATAGTTACTAAGATTTATTGAGAATGATATACACATTATTGTGCGTCTCAAATAGAAGTTAAAATTAAAAGTAAGGAAACGGTTCACAGAATGATATATAAAATATTGCGAGTCTCAGAAGCAGTTGGCTCAAATCATTTGTTTTAAAATATTTAGTTGATTATATTTTAAAAAAAATAAAAAAAATTAAAGGATAGAAATTTATTACATATCCATCAATGCATCTACAAAATTAAACTCGTTAACTTCAATCACAAAAAAATTGGAAATTTTTATCATTAAAAAATCGAAAAAATCACGATGCGCCATTCAAATAACCATCAATCACAAAAAAATTGGAATTTTTTATCATTAAAAAAATCGAAAAAATCACGATGCGCCATTCAAATAACCATCATGATATATTAGCTTAACCCATGAACAATAAACATGATCCATTAATAAAAAGAATTTCTCTACGGCTAATAAAACAGTCACAAAATATTCTTGATTTCTGGTATTTTCGTTTATCTAATGTGAATGAGTAATGTTTACTCTATAGATATTTGATGATTGCCCTTTCTTGATAACTTGGGTGAACTGCATGCATGAGCTCTTAACATATTTTGCGACATCAAACATATTTTGTGGTTTCAATCATTAGGTTCTAACTTAAAATAAAATAACTAATAATTTTTATATTATAAAGGTAATGCAGCCTCACTAATATGATAAGGATTGAGAAAATGAAAGTGGAGTGAACCTCTTTTCAAATTATTTAGTAACACCTAAGCAGATTATATACAGGAGACAATGGAACATCAAGCAATAAATAAGAAAAGTCATATTAGAGTAAAACACAACAAAATTGAAGCTGTTTGAACTGAACTATAACTAACCACAACAATGAGCAGACAAGGAGAATGCTTTGAACACCTCCTAATCTCAACTATTACAATTATTGGCACTTACAATGTCCAAGTGCTCTCTTTGAAATTCAAATACAGTGCTTCCCAATGGTTTTGTGAAAATGTTTGCAAGTTGATCTCATGATCCACAAAAATCAAGAAATATATCTCTATTGTTGACAAGCTCTCAAATGAAGTGAAAGGAGTTGGTTCATTTTGAACCAATGTTATCAGACTCGGAATCGGCAATAAATCAGCAAGGCAAAAGAGCGAAGAGTTTGAATCAGATCGGGAAAAAATCGACGAATTCGAAATCATTTGGTGAGCATGACTTTATCTTTCATCAAAATCATTTGGGGAGCATGATTTTTCGACAAATTTATTCAATGTATAGTTTGTTGATGCTCTAACATATTTAAAATCTGAAACTAGCAGTGCACAATATGTTAGAAGTGTTGTCAATGATGGCAAAGGACAGCAGCAGAAGCAAAGGAGAAGACAGTAGGTCTTTGGTGAATGGTATAGTAACATTTACCGGGAGCATGAGAAGAACAGAGGGAGAGTTTATTTACAGAGACACGGCAGCAAAAAGAGAAGCAAAGCAGCGCAAAGGAGACAACATAGATGGCAAAGGAGACAGGCGGAAGAAGATTGTTGAAATGAAACAGTCGAGCAACAGAGGCGGAGACAGAGAAAGGAGACAGAACCAGAGGAGGCAGAGCACCAGAGGCGGAGACAAAGAATACAGAGGCAGAGATGAAACGGTCGAGCAGCAGAGGCAAAGGCAGAGCCGTTAACAAACCAACAGTGAAATGATTGCAGGAGATGCGGAACCATGCAACAAGGGCGCAGAACCAATAAAGGAACCGAAATTTCACAGCGAAAACCTAATGGAGTCGGGCGTTTAACATATGGATGCACTGTATAGTAATGTTGAGAACGCTAGAGGAAACAGGGGCGAAAGCGGAATTCCTTTAACAAGAGTTATATATATAAAAACAAAAAAAACAAAAAACAAAAAACAAAAAAAAATTATGAACACTGTAACCTGGAGTCAAGGGCAGAACCTTGAATGAACAGTGAAACCCGAGTTGTTGAAAACCAGTGGGTTCGTGCGTTGGTTGAAGTGGTAAGCAGTATTGCCAAAATGAATGCGATATATGTCATTGGTGGACACGTGTCCTTGGGTGGTATTTGGATACCACTTACATCGCGTAATTTCTGAGTTTTAACCCTCAGCCCAAAGAAAAACGCAAAATTAACAGTATCTGTCTGATCAAAGGTGTTGGGGAATCAACGGTGGTCACGATCGCGCGATGGACAAGAGTTAACTCGAGGAAAGTCGCTGTGGGGCCGACATTTTAATTTAATAAATGGTTTTGATATTCAATGGGTAATATATATATATATATATATATATATATTGTGATAAAGTTGAAACCTATATGAAATGAGGTGCGGGCTGAGCTTATATTAAAGTTAATACATTGGTCTTCACACTGGTCGGGGAATTATATATATATTGGTTGGTACGAGATAATGGAACCATAGGCATGGAAGGGTATGGAGTTAGTTGATAGTGCGGTGGTGGCATATATACAAATGCACAAGTAATGCGCTAACCAAAGTTGTGGTTTGGACTTACAATGCATCATACGAAGGGTAAGCCTGGAGCATATATATATAGTGGGTTGAACACTGCCAGGGTGAGAACCTTTGGGTTATTGAGCTATTCAAGGTTGATTTCATATATGTATGTTGATATGAGTCGGTATGTGGATATATAAGCTGTGGGCCGGAAACCTTGTGTTAATGTTTGAATATAAACCAGAGTTAATATGCAAGTGGGACCCCCTACATGAAATTCCGAGAATCTTAACCCAAGCTGGAGGATACATTAAAGCAGAAGCGGAAAGTTTATATATATATGCAGCGCTTTATATATGTTGCGCTTTATATACAAAGGACCAAAGCATATATATATTTATATGTAGTGATCTATTGTTCGAGTTGAAACAAACGAAGTACCACATGGTGGGACTCTCGAGTATCGCATCGGAAAAATTGATGGCAGAGGAACATATTAACAAAAGTTCCAATGGAAGCGGACCTGATTCACTTATAAACTGTGAGACCTATATTTGTTTGAATTCCGCCTCAAAGCGCATCAAAGCAAGCTATCGCATCGAAAGTAAAGTAAAATTGAACAATCTGTTGAATGTTGTGATCGCGATGGTGCGATTCAATTGCAATCGTCGGATCATTGAAGAGTGCAACCGTTGGATCTAAAGAAAAAAAAAATAAGGTCTACAGTGACCCATCGCATCGGCGCAGTGAAGTGTACAATAACTGATCGCATCGAAGGTGAAAGAGTATCGACCAAACTGAAAGTTCCGATTGCGACTTAGCGATTGGATGATAGCCGTCAGATTCACTGAGGGATGGATGGCGGAGATGATACGATTGACTATATGGTGGGCCTTTAAAAATCGCATCAGCGGAAATCTAAGGACCAAATCACAGGAGCATTGTGAATGTTGTGATTGCGATTGAAGTAAATGAGTGGAGTATAGCTGGCATGTGGGGTTCATTCAAAAGATAAGACTAATAACAAGTTAGCTCCAAGTTTTTTAAACCAAAGCTAAAGAGGAAAGGAAAGCACATCGACATACATACATACATACATACATATATATATATATATAAAACGATACATACATATTTCCATATGTGAACAGTAAATCATCGCATCGGAGAATAGAGCAAGTTCAGCGAGTGGGCCCGTAAGGACATTTTATGTATTAAAATGTTTGATTATTGTTATGACGCAGAGAGTTGAATTGCACAGTTACATGTATGCAGCAGTTACACCACGGCAGAGAACAGGAGAGCAAGCAGAGCCGAAAAAGACAGACACAGTCACAGAAAAGACAAATATGCAATGATCCAAAAGGTTGAATGAGTTGAGCTGGAGTTCTCTCATTGTATTTGAATGTAAATGTTTTAATTGATTTATATTGTTGTGATGCACTGGCAAGTCTCCGTAGGAAATAAAACTCCATTGTAAAATTGAAAGTTGTATATATTGCTAAGATTTTCTAAATGAGCTGGAAAAAGAAGTGAGGAGGCAGAATGCAAAGAGTCAGGGCTATTCACTTTGAATTCCATGTGGAATACGAATTGTTATGAGGCAAACTGTATAAATCATATCACATTGATATGCAGAGAGAGGTTAGAGAGTGCAAAGTATGAAGAATTGAGGCGGAGAAGATAAGAAAAAGGAGCAGAAAGAGATGCTACAGAACAGAGCTGATATGAGGTAAATCAACAAATATTTTCTTTTGAATAAGGAAGTTGGAGCCTCTTGAGTTGGTGCAGTCAATGGTGAGAGGGAGTTGGAGCTTGCCTTTGCATCACAACTATAATAAGATGTGGTTTTCTCCCTCTATGGGTTTCCACTTATATCTGTTGTCTCTGTGTGTATTTCCTATGTGTTGATATGTTCTATCCAATCTGCTTAATGCTTGTTGCTTTCATAATAAGTCTGGGATCACATTAACTTAATACTTGCTGCAACATATTAAGACTGCTCACATATTAAAGTTGGTTATAAAATTAAGTTGTAAATCAGCTTGATGAAAAGTTTGAAAAGCTCATGTATGTGTTAAACTGATTCACCCCCCCCCTCTCAATTTAACTAAGGATTCAACACAGTAACTGTAAAATCGAGGGTGTAAGTGGGAGAGTTAAAACAGTGAGCCGCACTCACAATTGGTGACCGAAAGCTGAGCCGCTGAAGTTCTTAACTTCTTCGTGCCACTGTGAGTGCCTTACAGCAGCGTCGACGTCGACGTTGCCTGTGAGCAGCGGCGGTCGAGTTAATGGAAGCTGTGAGGAGCAAGCTACAATGGCGTCAGCGTCGGTGTTGGCTATGAGCAGCGGCGTTGATGTTCTTTGTGCAGCAGAGGAGCAGTGGTGTTGGCGTCGACGTTTTTCGAGCAGCAGAGGAGCAAGCTACAAAGGCGTCGACGTCACATTAAAATTTATGTAGTTTATGTTTATGTCAAATTACGTTTTACCCTAGCCGACGAAAACGATGTAATCGCGATCCGATCAATAATCGTGAGTCTCGCGAGTCAAACCCGCGTTGACCACGAGTCAAACTCGGTCAATGCGAGTTTGACTCGCGAGACTCTAATCGGATCGTTTGCTGGCCAAGAAGATTTATAATAGCGAGCATTCGCGAGCACTCGACGAGTGATGTTTCACTGTTTTGAACATTTGAAATTAAGGTCATTCAATAACCTTTTCAGCCATATTACTTGACAAACTGCGGAAGTTGCATCTACATACTCTACCTCTGCAGTAGATATTGAAACAATGGGTTGTTTCTTTGACTCCCATGAGATCAGAATTGTTCCCAAATGAAGAGCATATCCTGATGTGCTTTTCCCATCATCTAAGTTGTCTACATAGTCACTAGCTGTGTAGCTTGAGAGTGAACAACCTTCAAAATTCTTGTAAAATAAGCCATATTTTGGTGTCCCTGCAACATATCTTGAGAAAATTGCAATTTTCCAGAGGAATCCTTGGGCGATTCAATAAAACTGGAAACAAAACTAGCTACAAATAGTATGGTCGGTCTAGTAGTAGTGAGATACAAGAGATTGGCAACTAGACGTTTATACAAAGTAGAATCAACTAATTCTCCTTCCTCTTGTTTGCTCAACTTGGTGCCTAGAGAAATTGGAGTGTCAACAGGGTTGAATTTGATCATTTTAAACTTGTGCAGGATGTCAGTGGCATACTCTTATTGATAGATAAAATACCATTTTCAAATTCCTTAATTTCAATTTCCAAGAAATACTTCATAATGCCAAGATCAGTCATTGTCAAATTATATTTTCATGGCAGCTTTAAATTCTTCTAACATCATATTACTTATATAGGGAAAATCATCACATAAAAACAGATAATGATAGTAAGAGTAGGCTCATGGCTACTTCATTATATCTATGTTTGTATAAATATTTGGCTCGTGGTTACTTCAAAAAAACCCCACTATTGATGAGGTAAGAGTCAATTCGACTATACCAAGCTCTAGGAGCTTGTTTTAAGCCATATAAGGTTTCTTTTTTTAACTTATACACTTGATCTTCTAGTCTAGTAACTTTAAAATGAGGTGTGTGATCCACATAAGCCTCATCTTCCAATATGCCATTTAGAAAAGCATATTTGACATTCAATTGAAAATATTGCCATTTATTTTAACCTGCAATGGCTATAATAATTATGATTGTATATAGCCTTGCTACTAGAGAAAAAGTTATGTCGTAGTCTATGCTAAGCTATTGAGAAAACCCTTTGCAACTAGCATTTCCTTATGTTTCTCAATTTTTCCTTTTTCATACAATTTGGTCTTGTAGACCCACTTGACACCAATGTTGTTGCGATTTGATGACTCATTGCATCACCCAATGTTCCTATTTACTACCTCTACAATGTGGGTTGGTTGATAGGAAAGAAATGAAGAAAGATTTTGCTTCTCAAAATCATGTTCTTTTTCATATATATCATTGATGCTTCTTGTTTTTAGATTATCTGTTGAAGATGATGATTCACTGCTAGAAGAAGTACCATTTCAGAGTGGTGTGGCTCTTCTTGTACCTACAATCTTACCAGTTGCGATGGATGAACATGTTGATTTGAAGGTTCATCAATTTGTTCACACCAAGATTTTTTTCAAAGAACTTAACATCTCTACTTAAAAAGAAAATCTTGGAGAGAGGATTGTAGAGTTTGTAAGTTTTTAACTGTTCACTGTGGCCTATAAAGATGCATTTTTCATTTTTGTTGTCAAGTTTTTTCCATAGCTTCTCTCAAACATGTGCAAATGATACACAACCAAATATTTTCCTTCTTACCATCCCAAACCTCGTGAGGTATTGTATCTTTAAGACTGACTGTTGGAGATCTATTAAGAATATATATTGTGGTAGTGACAGCTTTAGCTCAATACTCATTGGAAAACTCCTTCGTGCAAAACATGCATCTTGCCATATTCATGATTGATTGTTTTTTTCTTTCAACTACTCTATTCTACTGTAAAGTGTATCTGGTTGTGTTCTGCATAATGATGCCTTGTTGTCAACAAAATAGTTTAATTTTTTTATTTCAACTACTCCATTTTGTTGTAGAGTGTATCAGATTGTGTTCTACATAATCATTAGAGAAATTTTGAGGTATAAAATGGTCCTCCTAAGGAATATTGTAAAATATTAGTGGAAATAATAAAATAAGATTAAATTACATCATCGTATTTTAGAGAGAAAAAATAAATAATTACTTTTTCAATCTATATTTTCAACTTATCTCACTAAAGTTTTACTCAAATTTCGAGTGGGAGCACTCGTTGGATCCATATTTCAATTCCTCATCCAAGGAGTACCCATGTTGCATACTTTAGATGGGCCCTGCTACATGAAAAATGAGAAACACAAGATAAAATGTGATTGCAATCACATTTTTATCAAGTTTTTTCATGTATTTCTCATTTTTCGTATAGCGGAATCCATCGAAAGCATGCAACATGGGTACTCATTTAATGAGAAATTTAATTCCACATCCAATGAGTACCCCCGCTTGAAATTTGAATCGATGTGGGCCACTCTTTAGCAGAAAGAGATGAGGTGAGATATGATCAAGTGAAAGTTTGATGGCAGTAGTAGTAGTGGGATGAAGCCCAAGGAGGAGGAAGATAATGCAACCCTTGCATCAAAAGGGCAGCAGGAGTAATGGAGGAGGAAGAAAGGCAAGGATGAGAAACATGATCCGCAAGCTGCAATCGCGAGGATTGAAGAGGAAGAGTTTGCTATGATTGCCCACATATCTCAATGGGGGAATTAAGGTGATCTAGAGCTGTAGTTTGAAAGAGTTGTAGTTGGGAAATATCCTTGAGGATTCCACCTCTTGGATCAATACCTTGGTACAGGAGCCTAAATCAAAAGTAGCAGGATGGACCAGTGTTAGTTGGTGCAGAGGAGTGTCGGAGTGACAACGCAGTGGCTAGCAGCGCCAGAGACTGAAGAACGCAGAGCAGAGTTAGCAGCAGTGCAGTTGGCACAGTGCAGAGTCAGCAACAACGCAAAGACTAGCAACAGTAAAATCTTCAATATCAAATGCATCATGCTAAACACTTAGTTCAGTAATTGGATGTTTTTCTGTTGCAACAAGACGTAGAGTTGCATTGCAATAGCAGTTGGAAGCAACATGCAGGGTCAGCAACAACACAGATGCAGCAGCGCAATAGTTGGTGGGCAATGATTTCAAACATTAGCAGTGCAAAGAGAGATGTTACAGAGATGGTGTGATGCTTCAACAGGTTGCATTACTAGAGCACATTCCTCGCTAAGAGGGAGTGTTGATTTCAGATAGGCATCGGATGTGCTATAAGCCTCGAAATTTGCAGGAGAGCTTGGACATATGTATTCCAAAATACCCAGAAATCGTTTTGGGAAATTCCACTCGGAGGGTATTAATAACACTGGGTATGAATCTTCAAGAAAAAGTCGGAGATCAAGTCAAGTTAATCTTAGCCATTGATTAGTATTTTAATCTTGGCCGTTGATTTCTCAATGAGAAGATTACAAGGACTTGATGGGCATTCGAAAAAGACACATCGAGAGAGTCTAGCAATTGATTTCTCAAGTGAACGATGCAGAGCAACTAGAGGAGTGATCGAGGTGATTCTTGCAGTGATGGAAGAGATAGTACCGGTTGGAGATCTTTCTTGAACTATGAATACTCACAGAGAAGGCAGAGGGAGAACTAGAAGAGGCATTGTGAGGACCACGCTGGGCAGCACAGAGCCATGCAGCGGCAACGCTAAGCCTCTGAAGAGATCCACTATTTTGCTCAGCATCAGTCAGATCCAGTGCCAGAGAGCGGGGTGTGAGACTAGAGGGCCAAAAGATCATCATCCAGTCAACAAAAATACCAATCGAAGGAAGTGACAATTCCCAGCCACAGTGAATCATAGTTGTGTAGAGGCTACGTGGGGCTTGTTAGTTTGGGGTTTGGTCAGTGTCGGATCTCCAGTATTAGTGAGAGGTAATCCTCACTGTTTTTTTGCCAGCCAGATCCTCTGTATGGATGGCCAATAAGGCATCCTAGATTGTATTTAGAACTACTTCTTGATAATACAAACCCTAAACTTTTGCACCAAATTTCCCACATTGGGTTTTTCTAGGGACATTTGTCCAAAAATAACGGTTTCATTGTGTATTTCATTTTCTTCTTGCTCAGATATTGTTTCCACATTTTGCCGCAGTTTATTTATATAGTGAAGGCTGCAGTGTGATGTATTTAGTGTTTGCCGTAGAAAAATGCAAATAATTTGTTATGTAAAGATTAACAATTAGGTGAATATTTTCCAGTTGTTGCAATAGGATTCCGGTTTAGGAATTTTCACATAGGTTTTGTAGATAAGACCCTAGGCTTGAAGCCTCTCTAAAGACCCTAAGCTTGAAGCCTAGTCATCCAAAAAGAGGGGACCAAAATTTTAGAAGAAGAAATTATGTAGAAGAAAGAGGTTTGATCACCAAAGGCTTGGACCAATGTCTTATACTTTGGGAATATGGAGTCTTAGATGCTTCAGATCAGCGAAATTTGTCCTTAAGGAGGTTAAGAATTGATGCCTTAGCTAGGAACATTCATTATTTGCCATATAATCAATAAAATATGCAATTATCAACCAAGTATCATTCAAAAATGATCTTCAATAAATTAGGGCACAATAGAATTAACCTAGTTGCAGCAATTCCATATTTTTGTAGCTGCTACAACCCCTTCCAAAATTTTTCCTTCATTTAAATTTTGGTGTTGCGCAATGATCTTGTGAATTGTCATCTCAAGTAATCTTCTAAAATCCTAAGTGTGATGTTTCATGCATTCAATTGCCTAACCTATGATGCCTTCACAATGCACTTCTTCCTAGCATGCCTAGCGCACTTCTTGGAGACAGTTGAGTGCACTCCTCTCTGATAGGAAAACTGCACTTCCTATCGACAACATGTGTACATTTCTCGGAGGAATAACACACTTCTTATTGATAGCATGAAGGAAACTCTTGTGAATAGCCTAGCGCACTCCTTGATGTTAATGAAAGTGCATCTTCTAGAGACAATAAAAGTGCACTTTCCAAAGATAGCTAGAGCGCACTCCATAAAAGTAGCACTATTCCACCCATCAATGACAATTATCTTATCCTTATCCCTTGATTTCTGTGACATGCAATAGCGCACTCCGAAACTGTAATATTCCTAATGGAAAATTAACATTGGAAATCAAGCATATGCAACACATTCAACACCATAATAGTTTATACAAGTCAGATAACCAGAAATGGGCCAAAAATACACCAAAATGGGCCATTTTTATTATATATATGAAAGAGTACAATATGGATTGGAATGGGTGCACCTGGGCTTGCTTAGAGCAAGCTACAAGCCCCAGGTGGATGAGTATTAGCTGCCCAAATGATGCAGAAAGTCTCCCAACAAATATTTGCGTTGGCCCTTGAAGAAATGCACTCCTGCTAAATTGGAACCACTGTTCGACCCCTCAAATCTGCCCAGAAAATTCTACCAAATTATTTCTGAGATCCTTGTCAAAAACCTAAAAGGGGTTGTGCCACTTGAAGTCCACCGAAGAGAGGTTGAGGTTCCTACTTGGGAAACTCTTATGCTCAATGACACTATGTATCTCAACTAAACAACTAGAATACAATTAGATTTCAAAAGATCAAAAGCCCCAAATGATGTTTCCTTTCCATTATTTATACTTGATCCCTTTCCTCATGTGGCCCCCTCCATCAACAATTGGAGCCCCCTCCTAATAAATTTGAATTCCTCCACCAAGGGGTGCATATTTTGGGGGAAAGTGGCCCTACATTCCATTAAGGAAAGGATTTCGACCCCCCCCCCCCTTTTCCTAAGTATCTCTTTAAAATTTACTTTAGGGCCCCAAAATGACAAAATTGGAAAAGTTATGATTTTCCTTAAACAAAATATCTAGGAAGTGGCATTACAGTCCTCCCCTCCCAGATGTTGCATGTCCCTAAGAAACTGCAAAGTTGGATGTTGTAATATCTTCTCACTCTCCCAAGTGGCATCTTCGTCTTGAAGATCTTTCCATTTGACCAAGTGCTCCCAGATGACCTAATTCCTCAACCTCCTCTCTCGTGTCTCTAGTATGGTCTCTGATGTTAATACTAAGTGCCCTTCATCATCCAACGGAGACAACTTAGTAGCTGTTGTAACCTATTGTACCAATTCCTTTTTCAGGCACGAGACATGGAACACATAGTGAATCTGACTCTTTGAAGGTATCTCCAGCTCATAGGCTACCTCTCTGACCCTCCTGATCACCCTATATGGCCCATAAAAATGTGGTCAAATTTTTCTGTCCCTTTCTCCTTCAGATAAGACTGTTGGTAGAGCTCCAACTGTAGGGGGGATTTCGACCCCCCCTTTTTCCTAAGTATCTCTTTAAAATTTACTTTAGGGCCCCAAAATGACAAAATTGGAAATTTTGTGATTTTCCTTGAACAAAATATCTAGGAAGGGGCATTACAGTCCTCCCCTCCCAGATGTTGCATGTCCCTAAGAAACTGCAAAGCTGGATGTTGTAATATCTTCTCACTCTCCCAAGTGGCATCCTCGTCTCGAAGGCCCTTCCATTTGACCAAGTGCTCCCAGATGACTCGATTCCTCAACCTCCTCTCTTGTGTCTCCAGTATGGTCTCTGATGTTAATACTAAGTGCCCTTCATCATCCAACGGAGGCAACTTAGTAGCAGCTGTAACCTATTGTACCAATTCCTTTTTCAGGCATGAGACATGGAACACATAGTGAATCTGACTCTTTGAAGGTATCTCCAGCTCATAGGCTACCTCTCTGACCCTCCTGATCACCCTGTATGGCCCATAAAAATTTGATCAAAGTTTTTATATCCCTTTCTCCTTCAGATAAGAATGTTGGTAGAGCTCCAACCATAGGTATACCATGTCCTCGACCTCAAATTGCCTCTCCACCCTGTGCCTATCAACGTACATGTTTTGTTGATTTTGTGCCACCGGCAAATTTTCCTTGAGAACCCTGAGGATCTCATGGCTCTCTCAGACCCAATCCTTTACCCCTAGGGCCTTGTTGTCTCCAAATATCATGTCAAAGAAAGAAAGTGTATCATAGCCATAGAGTGCTAGGAAAGGGGACATACAAATCGACATGTGGTAAATAGTGTTGTAGCATAACTCCCCTAGATGAAGCCACTTCACCCACGCTCTCTGTTGTCCCCTCATATTTTTGCGTAGGTACCCCTCTAGCCATTTTTTTACGATCCCAGTCTGCCCATCTGTCTGTGGGTGATAGATGGTGCTGGGTGTAAGATCAGTCCCCACCAACCGTTAAAACTCCCTCCAGAAAGCCCCCATGAACCTGTTGTCCCCCTCACTAACTATTTTCTTTAGGAGACCATTTAGCCACAACACCTCCCAAAAGAACAACTTGGCCACCTCGGAGGCTGAAGATCTTGATGGGATGGCAAAGAAATGAGCGAATTTGTTCAATCGGTCGACCACCATGTAGATACAATCTTGCCACTATGCAATCAGAAACCCCTTGATGAATTTCATGGACACACTCTCCCACTTCCTCTCTGGAATGGGGAGCGACTATAGGAATCCTGCGGGGTGCGATAACTCCACCTTGATCCTTTGATAGACCATGCACTCCTATATGTGCCTCAATACATCCCCTTTGAGTCCCTGCCAAGAGAACCTCTCCCGGATGGCCCGATATGTCTTGAGGAACCCCAAGTGTCCTACAAGAGGTGAGTTATGAGCTTCCTGCATAATCTTCTCCTTGAGCTAAGATTTGGGCACTAAGTATATCACATCATCCATCACCCCAAACCTGTCATCCCCGTGTGTGCCATCCAATATCTCACAAGCTTGCCTATCCTTGGAGTATTCAAGAAAAAGTTGGGCCTTCCAATGATGAGTAACTTCCATCAAAGATAGTGTTGCGGGCCTCCGAGAAAGTGCATCTGCTACTATGTTGTGCTTGCCCTTAACGTACTCAATCTCGAAATCACAGGTCTTGAGCTTGCTCACCCACTTTTTTTGTCTCTCCTGCAATGTATGATCTCTAAGAAAAATTGAAGACTGTTTTGATCAGTCTTCACCTTGAACCGATTGTCCACAAAATACTACATGAACTTGGCCAAGGCATGCATCACGACTAACATATCTTTGTCCTAAATAGAGTATAGTTTCTCATGGGGAAACAACTTCCTACTCTCAAACTTTATGGAGTGGTCTCCCTGCATCAATAAGACCCTGACTCCCTCACCTGAAGTATCACACTCGAGTAAAAACAACCGTGTGAAATCTGTCAAAATCCAAAATAGGATAGTTGCTCATAACCTCCTTGAGGTGCTCAAAAGCCTCCTATGCTCCCCGCGTCCACTCAAAATCCCCCTTCTTAGTCAAATCCATGAGGGGCTTTGCAAGTTGTGAGAATCCTCTCACAAATATCTTGTAGTACGTGCAAAGGCCTAGGAATCCTCTCAACTATGTCACATTCATGGGTGTTGGCCAATCAGAGATAGCCCTAATCTTCTCCTTGTGTACCTTCACTCCATCCACCCCTATCATGTGCCAAAGGTACAACATCATTATTAGTCCAAACTCACACTCGGACATCTTCGCATACAATTGCTTCTCCTCAAGTATGTGAAGTACCTCCTTCAGGGGTTGGAGGTGCTCCTCCCAAGTCTGGATACAGATAAGGATGTCATCGAAGAAGACGAGAACCAAGTGCTACAACTGCCCACGAAATACGTGGTTCATACAGGATTGAAACGTAGTGGAAGCATTGGTTAGCCCAAAGGGCATCACTAAAAATTCAAAGTGTCCATAATGGCAACACAAGGAAGTCTTGGGGATGTCCTGCTCCCTCACCCGGATCTGGTGATACCCTGAGTGCAAATCTACCATAGAGAAGTATTTTTCTCCCCTAATTCCATCCACCAGCTCGTCAATTTGCAGAATGGGATATTTGTTCTTCAATGTTCTCTTGTTGATGGCCCTGTAATCAATACACATACGGAGGGTCCCATCCTTCTTCTTCACTTGCACAACAGAAGAAGCAAAGGGACTCGAACTAGGCCTGATGTGCACCAATCTCAACAACTCCTGGATTTCCCTCTCGATCGCATCCCGATAGGCTTTGGGATGCCTATATAGTGAAATGATGACTGCATGCACTCCCTCCTCCATCTCAATGGTATACTCAAATCTTAGGTATGGTGGATTGCATGGAGGGATATCCCCAAAAACCCCCTAGTGCCTCTCCAACAAAGCTAGCATGTCTGGGTGCACAGGCCATGATGGGGCCCTTGCCTCTGAATTCCTCAGTGTCCAAAAATGGGTCAAGATCCCCTTCTTTACCTCAACCCTTGCTTCTGCCTCCTCCACGACCCCTCTCGAGAACCAATCCGTGATACCTTGGTGCCATCACCTGCTCTTTTTCCTAGTGCCAGCCAGGAACATGCTCTGATACTACTGTAATATTCCTAATGGAAAATTAACAGTGGAAATCAAACATATGTAGCACATTCAACACCATAAAAATTTACACAAGTCAGATAACCAAAAATGGGAAAGAAATATGCCAAAATAGGTCAATTTTATTATATATATGGAGTACAACATGGATTGGAATGAGTGCACCTGGGCTTGCTTAGAACAAGCTACAAGCCCCACGTGGATGAGTATTAGCTGCCCAAATGATGCAGAAAGTCTCGCAACAAATGTTTGCGTTGGCCCTTGAAGAAATTCACTGTTGCCTAAATTGGAACCACTGTTTGACCCCTCAAATCCGCCCAGAAAATTTTGCCAAATTATTTCTGAGATCCTTGTCAAAAACGCCGAAAAACCCAGAAAGTATTTGCCCTAATTTTGACGCTCCAAAATTGACCTCCAAATGCTTGGCCCTTCTCCACTACTAGAAATTGTCACTTGTAGAAGATATTGTGCTTGTTGTTCCTTAAAAGGACTAGAAAATCCCCACAAATCCCCTTTAATCCAATTCCAATCAACCCCAGCTCCTGAAACAGTCTCCCAAGCCTCCCAACGTTCAACCCCTGTAAAGCACTACACAGCCTTGGGCAAGATGACGCAAGCCCAATTTCCAGGAATTCAAACTGCTGAGAAAAACACCCTTTTTGCACTTGAAATCCTTTCCCTTCACTGAGAAATTAATCAAGGAAATTCCCAACAACAGTATATCTTCCAATTCCAGTACCACACTCCACTAAGAACTACGTGGCTCTTTCCTGCGTCCCTTTTAATGCCAGAAATTTGTGGTCCCTGCATAGTCTCTCTCCCAACCTCCAAAGATTGATGAGATTGCCTTCCTAGGGTGGCACTCAAAGTCCACTGAAGAGAGGTTGAGATTCCTCCTTGGAAAACTCTTGTGCTCAACATCACTATGTATCTAAGCTAAAACAACTAGAGTACAAAAAGATGTCAAATGATCAAAATCCCCAAATGATGCTATCTTCCCATTATTTATACTTGTTGATCCCTTTCCTCATGTGGGACCCTCCTAAGAAATTCAAATTCCTCCACCAAGGGGTTGTCTATTTTTGGGGAAATTGGCCGCCACATTCCACTAAGGAAAGGATTTCGACCCCCCCTTTTTCCTAAGTATCTCTCCAAAATTTTCTTTAGGCCCCAAAATGACAAAATTGGCAAAATTGCGATTTTATTTAGTAGAATATTTAGGAAGGGACATTACACAAATCTTAATCCTAATTTCATGTGTGTTGTCCCTATATAAGGAGTTCAGCCTAGATCTCATTTCACATTCATCCTTTACTTTGGAGCTCAGCGCACTTTTGGAGCACAAGGAGCATTCTAGCGAGCAACTTAACTAGTCACAGGTACATAGGCAGGACCATTAGCGTTTGTCTTTCCTATAATGGCCATCTTTCAAGTCTGTATCCTCCTTTGAAGTCATTTATTTCCGCTCGGTCTCTTTAGTCAATCTGGTAGATATTTTTGGTTGCAAGTGCGTATCTTCTGGGTAGGTTTCTCAACTCTCACTTCTGCTTGATCATGCTTTCTCAACTGTCGCTTTTTCTTGATTTTGTTTTCGCATGTGTCACTTTTGCTTATTTTTTCTCTTGCATGTGTCGTTTTTAGTGTCTCTACACATTTTAGTTATGATTATAGTTGTAAATATGAATGCATGCATGTTAGTCTTCTCATTTTTATGGTTATCCTTGCTTTCTCTTATTCAACACTTAGTCAATTTTCGATTTGATCCTTGTTTCCATGCATTTCACCAACCTCAATCTCTTCAATCCTCTCACTAGCGCATTACGCTCTTCCAAGCAGTAAACTCTTAAACCCTGCCCACTGCAGTTGCAAACAAGCATCATCAAAGGAGTTCAGCCTAGAGCTCATTTCACATTCATCCTTTGCTTTGGAGCTCAACGCACTTTTCGAGTACAAGGAGCATTATCTCACTCTTGGTTGCAAGGGCACTATCTTCTGGGTAAGTTTCTGAACTATCATTTATGCTTGCTTTTGCTTTCTCAACTGTCGCTTTTGGTTGATTTTGCTTTCTCATTTGTTGCTTTTGGTTATTTTTGCTCTTGCATGTGTCGTTTTTAGTGTCTCTACACATTTTAGTTATGATTATAGTTGTAAATATGAATGCATGCATGTTATTCTTCCCATTTTTTTGGTTCTCCTAGCTTTCTCTTGTTCAACACTTAGCCAATTTTCAATTTGATCCTTGTTTCCATGCATTGCACCAACATCAAACTCTTCAATCCTCTCACTATCACATTATGCTCTTCCCAGCAGTAAACTCTTAAACCCTGCTCACTGCAGTTGCAACATGCACTCATCAAGGGATTTGTCTCTTTGCAAGGGCACATTGCACACTTCTAGTCAACAGTCCTAAACCCCTTGCTCACTATAATTGCGACCTACACCAAACCTGGCCTTCAATAGCACAAAGCACACTTCCAATTGATAGTATGCAGCCCTACTCACTGCAAATGCGACATGTGCTCAACAAGCCAACCTCTCTTCTTGCATGAGCGCACTATGCACTCTCAATAGCTAAGCCTCTACTCACTACCTCCTGTTGATGCGGCCTGCATTCAAGCCAAGTCTCTCTTCCAACCTTAGAGCACAGCACACTTCCAATGGCCAATAAGGTCACCTTTAACTCAAACTCGCATTCTTGTGCTCACAACTAGCGCACTCATAGTGATTGATTTTAATAACATAGATAAAATAAGTGATTTGTAAAAATGATTGTGTTTTTTATTTGAGTGAATTTTAACTCCCAAGTACTGCAAATCTAGAACATATCAGTCTATCATCTTCCATCGACACTATGCTTCCAGTCACACGTGAAGGACCAACAAGGGAGGCTACTGAAAGCAATGTCGAAGGTGTTGTGGACAACCTTAGAGCCAAAGTACCTATTATGTCAGATACAAAGTGATTTATAGATAAGTCCACCACCGTGTTGAGGGTTGAAAATGTCTGCCTCAACATCAGGGAAAACCACTCGGTCGGGAACTTAGGACAACTGATACGGGAAGGTTCATAATGTGTAACTCCTTCAAAATTCCGATATGATTTATTTCAATATATCTTCCTTTCGATGCGTTTGAATATCGGGGATCGGGTATCGGAGGCAGGGTTGGAATTTGAATTTATTTTTACTCGTCATACATAATTTTTTTGACGTTTTGGGTCTTTATGTTTCCCATCAAGAAATGTTATGCTTAAAATTTTTCCCTTCAAATGTGAAGTTCACATAGTAAACTAAGTGAAAAACATCACTTGCTCCTATCAGATTTAAAGGTTCTAAAAAATCACCTTTAATTCCTTTGAGTAGGAGTGTTTTCAAGGTCTCTTTTTCCAAAGTATGTTTATGTTTTGATTTTTGAAGGTTGTATCAAAATCACTCAACATAGTCCTCCAAAATTTCATTTTCCCCTTGTGTTATTCCAAAAATATCTTCATCGGCGTGGAAGTAGTCTTGGTATTTCTTCAAGAATACAATGCAGTTCCCTCCAAGGCTCATGAACCATTGGAGAGTTGTTGCTTTTAGAGTAAGAGGAAACACTTGCAACCTTTGAGAATTAGTAAAATAACCATTTCCTCTACAAAATACTTCAAACTTAAATAAGAATGTATCGAGGTCTTCATTTTCCAAACAATGAAATTTTGGTAGTGCAGATGGGGGAATACTATGCATTTGTGCCACTCTTGGATCATTGATAGGGAATTCAAAAGTAACAATGTTTGCCATTTGTTACCAAACGAACAGAGGTTATCCATATACTACTTCGAGACTCCTTCGAATGTTCCTTCCAACTGATCAGTGAAATACATGCATTGGATGATTTATGTTAGCCTCAAACTCCTCATTGAAAAATGCTTCGAAATGCCATTTCTTTGTTATCAACAAGCTAGTTGGTATATCTTGTTAGCACGTGGTTGAATACATGGGGGGGGGCCAACAAATGAAAAAGGCTCAAGTTGAAGCTGTGTGTTGGGCCTTTGTTTTGCCTTGCCATTAGGGGAATTTTGAGGTCTAAATTGGGCCTTCTAAGAAAAACGTACAACCAAAATAAACTTTATAAGAACGAATATGATTCAAGATGATGATATCAACCATGGGGGATGATTCACCATTTTTTAAGTATAAGGGTAAAAATATTAAAAAATAATAAAATAATAAAACTTCTTTTTCAACTCGTATTTTCAACTTATCTCCCAAAGTTTTTAGTCAAATTTCGAGCAAGAGTACTCATTGGATGCAAAATTTAATTCCTCATCCAAGGAGTACCCGTGTTGCATACTTTTGATGTACCCTGCTACACGAAAAATGACAAATACATGAAAATTGTGATTGCAATCACGTTTTTTCTTGTATTTCTCATTTTTTGTGTAGTAGGATCCATCGAAAGTATGCAACACGGGTACTACTTGGATTAGGAATTAAATTTTACATCCAACGAGGACACTGGCTCGAAATTTGAGTAAAACAATCGGGAGATAAGTTGAAAATACGAGTTGAAAAAATATTTTTTTCCTTTTTTCCCTCTAAAATTTGATGATGTAATCAAATATTCATTTATTATTTCCATATTATTTTACAATTTCCTTATGAGGCCCATTTTAGACCTCAAAATTCTCCTAATGTTTATATCACATTTTACTTGAAATCCCTCATGCTTTTTTTAAGGTTGAATAAGTTATTGTCGTAGTTTTGTGCATTCTCGGAGATAATAAGTAAGTATTTGCTATTCCCTTTTTTTAACGAGATTTAAACATTAAAAGCATCGTTAATAATAGTTTGTGTGTTTGCAGGTTTACAGAGTTGATTATATGCCTATTTTAATAGAGGCCAAGTTCCCGCACCACGCGTTCTTGTACCACACATCATTCCTGTACCACGCATTCCTGCACCAGCTAGCGGTTCCTGCACTCCCGTACAGTTCACCAACCATGTGGATCTTTTGTTAAATATCAGTTCATCACGAGTTGGGCTTGGAGCGGGAGAGAAATCAACGGATATTAAAGATCAGAATTCCGACCATATGCCTCAGATTAGCATTTTGCAACAGTCGAAAGGCTTAGTTTAAATTGTTGTTATGTTTTCGTTACGGTCGTAGGCCTAAGGGCTTGTATTTAATGTAGAACTCTGATAGGAAATAGGGGTGATGCTACAATAATTTTGTGAATTGTAATTATTTTGGTATCGCCCTCTTTCTGGGCTGGATTCGGATCTCACAATGTACATTTTCTCATTTGGAATATAATACAAAGGATTGTGCTATGTTATTCTATTTTCGCGTTTCAATCTTATGGTGATGCGTTGTTGAGTGACTAAGTTTCCAGATTTTGTAACAAGGAAAAAAGCTGATTGGCTAGGGCCCAACCAACCCATCTCGTTCTCCCTTTGTTAAAGGTGTGTTAATTTAATTTAAGTGAAAAGTGTGAAGCGGATTTATATATTTCTCTTTCATAAGTAAGAGGCTTTAATTCCTTTACAAATCGTGTGTCACGGATCCGTGGTGTGTCCGCACCAGTATTTCTAGAAGTCAAAGTTCCTTGGTTTATTTCTGCAAGTTCATTTTATTTTTTTCTGCAAGATCTTTGTTTATTTTTGCCAGTGGTGTTTAGAGTGTCAATATAAAGATCTATGCTTGCACTTAATAATTTTATGGGAAGAGTTGAACTTAATATTAAATCCTTAAACGAAATTTTGAGTTAACACATGTTTAAGTGCAGATCTAAATCATATGGTAAACAGTGATCTCAGGGAAAGCTTGTTGACACATGGATTAGTTAAATTCTTTATTTCCATGAAGGAAGTTTATTGTTTTATAAAGATTTACTTTGAATTTTAAAAGCATTTCTTATTTCTGAATCTGAGATTGGTTGAAGAATATTTTTGCTTAAAAGGGTTTACTTTCAAGTTCTGTTTGCTTTGCACTTTATGTATTTAGTTAAACACGCTCTTTAATTTTCGCAAGTGATTTGGAAACCAAGTACAGTAATACTAGTTTTGTTTTAGAGGAACCTTTGTTCTGGTACAGGAACTGATATCTTGGTACAAGAATAGAGTGCTCTAGTACACAAATTCAGAGCTTCTGTATGAAGGACAAAATCTTCAATGCAGGTACAGAACACACTTCTGGTGCATAAACTTTATTCCAGTGCGGGAACAATGTTCTAGTATAGGAACGCTGTTGCAGTGGAGGAATGTCGATTTAGTGCAGGAAGGAATATCTTTGAGGAAGACAGATATCCTGAATAACCCTATTATCGCTCTGTGTCATAACTACACTGAAGATAATCTTAAATGTTTACTTCAGTGATCAGGATTGTTGACAATGAATTGAGAGTTCTATTTAAATTTTTGCAAAGTACTTTTTTTTCCAGTTTCTAGAATGGTGTGGTGTCAGTGTCTTAACTATTGCAGGTTGTTGAACTCCTTCTCTGGCATTTCCAATGTTGCGCCTCTAAGTTTACGAATTCCCAGATTGACAATTAAATGCTAGGTTGTTTATTACACCCAACATTTTGGCGTCATTTCTGGGGATGTGCCTAGGGGATTGACCTTGGTAACTTGTTGCATTTTGGTTTGCTCTTTACATATTTTTTCTCGCAAATTTTATTTCCTTAGAATTGATTCTGTTGGTGTCCCGTGTTTTGATAGTTTGGCAAATCAAAAGACAAGGCAACATCAGAACCAATCTTTAGAGTTCCACGATCTAGTCCTCCTGTTCTCAGAGAGGGATCTCTCAAATGTTTGTTTGCACAGGTTTATCTTGTGTGCTTTAGAGTATTGGTTTTAGACTAGTTATTAAGTGAAGGTTTTTGATGTCAGCGTTATTGGGCAATGGAGTCAAAATAAGGTCATGACAAACTTATCAATGGATATGGGATATCAAAGGGCAAATCTAACTTGGCCGCAGGATCCTTTGGCTTGTGGATGAGATAGACATCAATGATTTGGAAAGAGAAAATTGACTCTCAACGAAGGGAACTTGAAAACATAACTTGAACAATAAAGAAAAATTCGATACACGGGGCTAACCATAAATTCTATAAACATTCTTTAAGCAAATAATGACTTCAAGACAACTTTCAAAATGAAATCTAAGATTCGGGGAACACCCTATTTCCTCAAAGATTTTATTTCAAATGACTTAGAAAACATAAAAGATTCACTGATAATTGCAGTCATAGAAGAGGGAACACCTAATACATCTATGATCACAACTACAAAGACCTTCAAAACAACTGTTCAAGCAATGACAAAGGGCAAGATCGAAACATACCTCTTTGACTAACTTAAAACAATGGCACTTCAAAGGGATACTTCAATAACAGCTTTCAAGTGATAGTAGACAAGCAGGGAGAACCATAAATGATGCTGAAACCAACTATTTGAGCTATTATAGAAATAAACAAGCATGAAGACTAAAGAGAGAGGTTAAAGACTCTAAAATACTCCAGCAGAAGAAAACATAAAACAGTGAAGGATGAACAAGTCTAAGGTGCTTCCAGGAGTCATTTCTTAGCCTAAAACTTTCAACCTACTGTAGTAAGAAATTACGGAACAGAATGAAAACAGGAGAAAACATTAAACAGTTCTGAATACTTCACTAACAGCCAAGCTCATGGATCCAATGATAGAGCCTTCTCAGGAACAAGCATGCAACAACATCATCAAGGCTTCCAAGACTTCAATTTCTTCTTCAACTTCAATAGACTATGTATTATTCAGAGAGTTTCAATGTTACAGCTAGTGATCAAACAACAACCAACCAAAAACTCCTCATCTTCTACAACAGTCTTTATAGAAGAAATGAGGAGGTGGAATGGGATAAAATATCTTCTAAGTTCAATTAATACAGTTTACTGTCTCTCAGCCTTTGAGGGGCTTAATGGAGAACATTCTGATATTTCTCCTGTATTAATTGGTTTACATTAACTATTGAGCTTGCTGGAAAGAATTTGTTGACTTTAAGACTCTTCGTTATCCTTATAATAACTTCTGTTGACAGTTTACAATCAGTTCCTTTGGTTGAATTAACTGTTCAACCGCATTGATGCAAATTCTCCTGGTCTGGTAATAACTCGGCCTCCTTTTGATTACTTTGAGGCTGTAAGTAGCTCTGTGGTAGCTGGGGGATTCAATTTGCCCCTGATGTGGCAGCGCAGGCTTTTCGAACTGATAGATATTATTATTTTAACCTAAAACACCTTTAATATACTTGAACTCTGTGTTTTAGGCTTAATGAAGCCTAATCTCTGTCTTCTGGTCTTCAAACTTTCTTTAATCGTGAATAAGATCTTTGATTTAGTTGAATTAATGTCTTAATCCCTCCGAACTGTGTTAACAGTCTTTAAATATTTTTCCACTTTGATTCTAGGTTGTCGGTCTAATACTCTTTGATTATATTAATCTTCACTGTGTCTTGTTGATGTGCAGATCTGCGGAGGGTTCTTATGGTATCAGCGCTTATGATGCGCCGACGAAGCGTGGCGTTGAAACCCTTTAAATGGATACCTTTTAATAAACAAGGCCTGAAGGATCATCATCCTTTGGCTTTAATTTTCCTTTAAAAATATTAGAAATCCATTAGATCCTGCAAAAAACACACAAATATTAGAAAATCCTGCGCTTACTGGGAAAACTACTTCAGAGGGTGTCGGGAAAGAGCGTGGCCATTGGATGGCTTCATCCAACGGTGTAGATACGCGTAGAAGAGGAAAAAAAGGAGAGCGGGGGGAGAAGAATAAGACCCGGTGATTTGGACGGGTAGGTACGGACCGATGGACGATCGAGATCAGTACGAAGAGATCACAATCGGAGGTGGCGAGAAAAAGTGCGCACAGTTGAAAGTTGCGATGCGATATAGCGCAGACCGTCGATCTAAAGATTAGATCAACAGTGGAGAATAAATAAGGGGAATGGCTGATCGGGGAAGGAAATATAACGCAGTGATTGAGAAATGGGATACGATTGAATGCTGGTCGTTTGATCGGCTTATGATCAACGGCGGGGATTAGTTTTGAAACGAACCAGTGGAAAAATCCTTATAATATATAAAATCCAAAGTTTAAATAAAACAAAGGTTTTTATGGATCAGGGCGGGATATTTATATATGAAATGGCTGGCGCCCGACTGCGGGGCCATTGGATATATGAAATAAAATGGGCCCAGGGATTTATATAATAAGGGCCAATCGCAATCGGAGCTTCGGGCCCAGGCTTTTCAATCAACCCATTGGAATATTGCGATGCGATTGGCGCCTGGGATCTTTAACACTTGGTCCCGGGTGAAAGTCATATGTAGTAGAAAGGCAGGGGGGGGAGTTTATATTATATAAGACCCAATCGCATCGAAAAGTTTGATGCGGGTCTTTCAATCAACCCATTGGTGAATTTCTCCGATGCGATTGCGCGATCGGTCTTTTTAATCTAACCATTATATTTAACACGTTACTTTGGCTTTTTAGACCAAAACTTTGGATAAATGGGTTTTATGATTTTACAAAAAAGGTGATTGGGAATGAATTTTTACAACGTTTTAAGCGCCGAAGGCGGGCCCATGGTTTAAATGAAAAATAATGTAATCGGGGGTTTTTAAATACAAAGGCTAATCGCATCGGAACTTTCGGAACATGGCAAAAGACTTGCACACTTGGATCTTTCCGATGCGATAAACGCCGAACAGAATTAGCGCTTGGTTCCAAGGTGTGGGCATGTGGGGAAGTGGTTAGGGGGCTTAGCTGAAGGGGGCTAAAGCCTGAAACATAAAACATGGATTTTTTATGGTTTTTCGATGTTTTTCAAAGGGATTAGAGGGTTTCAGTAAGGCTTAAAAGTGAGTTTTAAACCTTATAAAATGGATTTTTATGAATGGAAAAAGGGAACTCATGAAAAATAGAGGAATTTTATGGGAAGAAAGGGGTAAACAGTGAAGGTTAGTTTTGTGGTGAGAGGAGGGAAAAAGTTCTTTGCAGCAGTATTTTTACTTATGGAAACAATGGAATTTCTGAGTATAAAATGGAAACAGTAAATGAATATTTTGGACAGAGGCATGAGGCCTTCAAGAGTCTTCAAGAGCCAACACTTTTTAGCAATAAAATTTGTTCCTTGAAGGCTCAAAAAGTCTTAGCCACCTTTTTCTATAACAAATTTTATAGGTAGCTAACAGTAGCTCCACTTGGGGATGGTGCCTTCTTGAAGGCATCAAGAAATTCAAACTTGCATTCTCTGGGAGGCTGATCAGTTGCCTCATCCATTGGGCTGCCTTTCTTTTGTTGGGATGATCTTTTCTAAAAACATATTAGCAGTCATAGAAACAATGGATCTTTATCAATACAACCTTTCTACCTACCCAATCCTACTGATATAGCATTTTTTCTTCATTAGAGTGCACTTGGATTGGCAAACTCTCTCACAATATTTTATTCTTTTTGAAAAACAAAAACTAATCTAATTCTACTACTTATTTCTTCATGAACTCAGATTAAACAATTGAGTTCATATGCTTCTCTACCTAATCTACTAATATGTTAGGATTAAACAGTCTAACAGATTTTTATTTTCTAATTTCTAAAGAAGAAAATTAAAAAGCATACAAGTCAGGATTGAACGGTCTAACTTGATGCTGATCTATGGCATAAAAACAAGCTGCACATAGATTGTTATTTGCAGAAAATTAAATCAAAATGATGAAGGCTTTAAGATCTGAAAATTCAAAGCACTTCCTTCATCCTTTTACAGCTCTGATTTGACTCTTTTTTGAATTGTTTCTTCCTTGCTATCTGGTTCAGATTTTGAGCTGTTTTTAAAACCAGATTTTAACATCCTTTGACTCAGAATTTGAAACAGGTTTGAGTCATTCTCTTTTTGAAATGTTAGGTTCAGATTTTGAGCATGTTTGAACATTTAATTTCTAACCTAATCTATCGACTGATAAGCCAAGTTTAGACAGTTTGGCAAATCGAATTTACTATCCTATCAGCAAAAAATTTAAAACTAATTAGTCAGGATTATGCTGTTTGACTAACTAGAAGTGTGTTCTTCAGAAGTGTGTTCTTCAGAAGTGGCATTTGAGCTTGCACACTTTCAGAATTTGTTTCTCTTTTTGGTATGGGGCTATACCTTTATTGTTTTTACAATCTGCCCCCTTTTCTTTCTTTCATTGTTTTTGTATTTTTGATTTTTCTAACTTTGAATGCAATGGTTAGACTATGATATTTATAATGAAAAAATAAAATGCTTTGAAACTTAAGATTCTTGGCAGAAGTAATGCTTGAGCATCCTGCCATTGACAGGACCTCCATACAGATCTTCTCCATTCAATTCTTTCAAGAAAAATGCATTGTGACCCCTCTCAGTATGGATAATATATGGCCCTTTCCACAAGTTCTCAAACTTGCCATGTTTTCCCTTCTCTTATCTTCTTGAATCTCATTTAAGAACAACATTTCCAACTTGGAAATTGTTTGCCTTAGTCCTCTTATCAAATAGCTTCTTCATATTTTCTTGGACTAACTGTGTTCTTTCATAGACTTCCTCTCTGGTCTGCTGTAAATGGATTGTTTGGTTGATTCTTCTCTACATATCATTCTCTTCAATCTGCACTTCTTGAAGGAGTTTCATCACTGAACTCCTAATGAGGTGGGAAAAATCACGTCCATACCATAAACTAGCTAATAGGGGGACATATTTATTGACTTCTTTGTAGTTAATCTATCAGCCCATAAGGCATGAACCAGCTTACTGTGCCATGATTTTTGATTCTGTTCCAATAGTTTTTTGATTATATTGATGAGACTCTTGTTGGAAGATTCAGCTAATCCATTTCCTTGGGGATAGTAAGCAGTGGAATGGCCCAAGGTTATGTGGTATTTGTAACAGAAATCAACCATCTTCTTATAGATTTAAAAGTAGCAGCATTGTTTGTTATGATTTTTCTGGGACAACCAAATCTGGATAGGATATTGGTTTCAAGAAACTTGATAATGACAGAGTCATTAGCATTCCTGGAAGGTATAGCTTCTATCCACTTGGTAAAGAAGTCAGTGGCTGTGAGGATCCACTTATGTTGAGCTGAGGAGGATGGATGAATTTCCCCAATGAAGTCCAGCCCCCATTGTTGAAAAGGTGCCTCAACTCTGATAGGATGTAAAGGTAAGGGAAGGAGTTTTCTCTTGCCATCAAAAATTTGACATTTATGGCAAGACATGACTAATTCTTGAGTGTCTGGGAAAAGGGTAGGCCAATAGTAACCAGATCTAAGAATTTTGTTTGATGTGGCCTTCCAGTAGAGGTGGCCTCCACATTCTCCATCATGCAACTCATGCATGATTTTCCCTGCATCGTCTTCAAGTAAACATTTAAGAAAAATTCCAACAGCATTTTTCCAATGTAATACCCCATCCAAGATGCAAAAACTCAAAGCCTTTTGTTTCAAAAATCTAGCTTTAGTTTTAGACAAAGAAGGAGGGGCATTTAAATATAAAAGCACATAAATAATGTCAGCAGACCAAGGAGAATTTAGAAATGTTTCTTCAATAAAAGGAGTGGTAGATTCTTCTATTTCTTCCAACACATCTACCATATTCATGTCTAGTGCTTGGAAGTTAGACTCAGCCATAAGTTTCGTTAATCCTTGCCCTTTAACTAGCTTGGTGGGCCTGATTTCTAAGTCATATTCAAGAATAGTTGCAATCCATTTTCCCCTTTTACCATCAAGATCTTGACTTAGAATGTCCTTGACAACAGTATGTGGAACAAAAGCAATTATGTGAGTGTGTAAAATATAGACCCTAAAGTCTTTTAAAGCTTTCACTAATGCTAAAGCTTGCTTCTTCATGATATTATATTTGAGAGGAGCATCTCTTAAGGTCCTACTAAAGAAAGATATTGGTTGTTCTTGCCCCAAATCATTCTTTTGAAGTAAAACTGCAGCTATTGTCTGCTCAGATGCGAAAGAAAAGATGTAGAAGTCTTTGGTAAAATCTGGACTAATCAGGACTGGTGTTTGAGTAAGAGCTTGTTTGACCAGTTCGAATGATTGTTTAGCTGGTAACGTCCACTTTACACCGACATCTTTCTTAAGAATTTTTGTAATGTTTTTTAATAGCTCAGCAAGATTAGGGATAAACCTCCTCAGAAAATTAATCTTTCCGATGAAAGATTGCAACTCTTTGAGGCTTCTTGGATCACTGATTTGTAATATGCCATCTATCCTTGTAGGGTCTATTTTGATTCCCTCTTCCGAAATTATATGGCCAAGAATTTTACCTTCTTGGATACCAAAGAGTGTCTTCTTGGGATTCAGTGACAAGCCAAATTTCCTACACTTCTCAAAAAATTTTCTTAAGTGAATCAAATGTTCTTCATCAGTTTTTGAAAAAACGGTTATGTCATCAAGATAAATAATTATGAAATAGCCAATATCTTCCAAAAAGGCTATATCCATGGCCCTTTGGAAGGTGGCCCCTGCATTCATTAACCCGAAAGGCATTTTGACATACATAAAGGTGCCCCAAGGTGTGGTAAAAGCAGTTTTGATTTGATCACTTGGTAACACTAACACCTGGTTGTAACCCGAGAACCCATCTAAGAGTGATATCCTTTTTGACCCAACTACCCTCTGAAGTATGTGTTCCATCTTGGGTAAGGGGTAATTGTCCTTTAGAGAGGCTCTGTTTAAATTTCTGAAGTCAATATAGAGTCTGATTTCCCCTGTTTTCTTTCTAACAGAAACTAAATTTGATACCCACTCTGAATATCGAATTGGTACAATGATCCCAGCAGCATGCATCTTTTCAATCTCTGCCTTAATTAAAGGTAAAAAAAGTGGGTTTATTCTCAGTTTTTGTTTGAAAGGCTTTTGATTTTCCTTCAGGGGAATCTTGTGTTGAATGATGCTGGTATCATAAGATTTCAAATCTGTGTAGGCCCAGGAAAAAACGTCTTTAAACTCTTTAAATAGCTCTATGTATCGAGACTTTATGTGCGCTGGAAGAGTGCTGGACAGTTTAACCATCTTGGGTTCTGCTAGGCTGCTTATGTTATGTTCTTCTACGTTTTTTTCCACAAGCTCCACTTTTGGTTCTTTGGCTACATCGTTAAAATCAAAAAGGTGTTCTAAAGGTGTGAGACCTCTTGGAATTTTATCATTTTTGCATTGTAAAACTTCCAAGTCTTCTTGGTTTGCGTTGTCAATTATCTCTGCTTCAAAAGGATTCTCATAATGATTTATATCAGCAGAATATGTCATTTCAACTTCTGGGATTTGTTCAATATACAAACAGTTTTATTTTTGGTTGGTTTCTGATTTTGATATGCTGAAATCATTTTTTGATTTCAAGAAATCATCTATGTGTTTGTCAAAATCAAAAACTTGCCAGTGATCTTCGTTATCAGGCACAGCAGGCCTGTGCTTTACCTTTACACTGAGTTGTTCATTTATCTCAGGTACTTGGCAGTTGCTAGCATTGAAGGCGAGTTCATTTGCTAGATGATTTAGTGCTCTAGGGATAAAAATGAGTTCATATTTTTCGAAGGTTTTTAATAAATCAAGGGCAGTGTTCCGATATTCCCTAAGCCTTGGATTTCTAGCAGAGTATTCTCCTTTGATTTGTTTTATGATAAGTTCAGAATCCCCTAAGATGGATATCTTTTGGGCTTTTAACTGTTTAAGCAATTGTAAACCTAGGAGGAGGGCTTCGTACTCAGCAATATTGTTAGTGCATGGAAAATCTAACTTAAAAGAAAAACTTTGATGCATATTTTGAATCCAGACACCTGCCCCTACGCTTGTTTTATTACAAGATCCATCGAAGTTTATTGTCCAAAGTATGTTTGACTCATTTTCGTTTTCTTGTCGCTGTTGATTGTCAATGTTTTGAAGTTGATTCGAGGGAAGATTTGATTTTTCTGGAAAATCAATTGGGTCTATGTTCTCTTTATCTTGTTGAGTAATTTCATCTTCGTTACATAAGATAAAGGAATCTAAACTTGACTGAATAGAATAGATGGGAGAGTTGTTTGGTTTGTCTATGTTGCTCACCATGTACTTCATATGATATTCCCTGTATAGTCTTCTGTTTTGGTTGAAAACATGGATGGTGGCGTAAGACATGTCCATTTGAAGGCTTCCCTGAAATTTGGCTCCCCAAGATCTTGATAAGAGCATGCCATACTTAGGGGGAATGTCAGCTACAGCTATGTCCATGACTAAAATTTTAGCAGGGATTTGGGATAAGTTAATACACAAATCTTTGATTAAACCCAAACATTTGACTCTGCTTGAGTCAAAGGAATACAAATCTTTGTATGGTTTAGTAATTTCTAAGCCTAAGCTTTCCATTACTAACTTGGGCATTAAATTGTGTGAAGCTCCAGAATCTAACATGGCATTATGTAAAATTTTCTCGTGTATGTTCAAACTAACATAGAAGGGAGGGACAATCCCTTCTTGGTATTTTCCTTCAACTTCTAGGCCAAACAACAACTCAGGTTTGTCATCTGTCAAGTTCAGGGTGTCAGTATCACTTCCTAAGTTCAAAGCTTTCAAAACTTGGTTTTTGTAGATTTCTTGGGTTACTAGTTCAGCTAGGGGAATGGCAATTTTTATCTTAGCAATCTCTCCCTCAAGGCTGAAAGGAATAATTTATTTGTTGATATTTACATCTATCTTTTCAATTGAATTCTTTTCAGCAATTTTGATTTGCTGAACCTTGTTTGGACTGGTAATTTGGATAGTTTTATTAGGACCACTAGCTGAAGTGCTAGGGGTCCTGTGTTCAACATTTGGCTGGACACCTTTGTCTTTGTTTAAGTCGGGTTTCTTGGCCAAAATGTTGGCTTTCTCTGCTGTCTTTTTGGACTGAGTTTCTGTGTTTTTCTTGACAGCAGTATTAGTGTTCTTGTCTTTTAAGTTATCTACATTCCCTTTGCTCCTAAGATCGTATTGTTTATGCACTTCCATGATTGCATTTTCAAACCCCAATCTATAGTCATCATAATCTTCATAGCTGTTTGTACTTTGATCAGAAAAGAAACTTTGTTCTTCCTCAGTGAGGAAAACATCATCCCCACTGTCTGATCCAATCAAGTTTACGTGAGATTCTCCCAGCCTTTCCAACTCCCGATCTTCCTCATATTGATCTACATAGTTTTGTTGGAAGGGAAGTCTAATCTGTTGGTCACTTTCTTTCTGCTTATCTTGATTGTTTTCTCTTCTATAATTCTGATTTCTATTTCTATTTTGGTTATTCTGGGGTTCTCTTGGTGGCACTCTATCATTCAAATTTATCTTTTCAAGCATCCTCTCCATTACCTTCACTAGGTTGTCAATTTTTGTATCAGAAGTTGAGGTTGAGGGTAGTAGGTCATCTTTATAAGTTACCCTCTTCTCCAATCTCAGCCTATTTCTTTTCTCAATTATGTTTGCTTCTACACTCAAGGCTCCTTTCTGCATGTCTTCTAAGGTTAAGAAATCCCTCCCCCTTAACTCATAAGTCATTTCAGCATCAAAGCCTTCAGGATACCTTACCAAGGCCATGCCTTGAGGAGGTTTCATGTGAGGCGGGAGAGCATTGTAAAAACTGTTGAACCTAGTAGAGTAGTCATGAACACTCTCCCCGTGATTTCTCTTGAGGCTGCTATACTCTGCTAGTATTTGGAGAGGATTCTTTTTGAGTTCCCATTTGTTGATGAATGTTTGATGTAAGGCAAGGAGATCGTTTATACTGTTAGGAGGTAAGTTTTTAAACCATCTCTTTACATCTCCTCCTAAACTTTGGGTGAAGATCCTCATCTTCACAGTTTCCTCTTCTATCTCCATGTAATCAAACGCATCCTCCATCCTATCTACATGTTGTTGGGCTGTGGTGGACTCCTTTCCAGTGAAGTGGGGGATTTTGGATTGGTAATCATTTGGTAAGGGAAGTAGAGGTTGTGGTAATACTAATGGGGCATACCATGTTGCCATGGCTGGAAATAAGGGTGGATTTACAAGAGGTGGGTTTACAAAAAATGGCTAAAATGGGGTGTTTTGGACAGTGGATGTTGGATGGACAGATGTGGATGTACCGGGGATAGACCTTTGAGCTGATCTTGGATGAGAGACACCTAGATTGAGAAGGAAATGTAAATCAGGTGGTGTGGTTTCTCTACTACAAGGCTGTTCACTTTGTTCTAGGGATGAAAGTGAAGACTCAGAGTCTATCTGAATTATATCATCAAGCGACCTAGTTCTAAAAGGATTTCTTAAGTCGACTTGTGATTGGTGTAGAGCTGCAATATTTTCAGGAACTGAATTAGCTCTCAAGGGTGATCTGAAAACAGTTGAAAATTTAATCTTAGGGGACTCCCTAAGTATACTTTCAGGGTTGTCAACTACTTCCGGTGGGTTTGGGTCAGCGTGGGCTCTAGTATGAATCTTTCTAGGAGCCACTATGCTATGTTTTTCAGACCCAGTTAAAAGAAAAGTTTAACCAAATATGACAATCTTTAAGAGGCTGACTGATCTTTTCAGAAGATGGAAAATTTTAATCTTAAAGACTTCTAACTGAGTTTGTATGATGCTATAAAGACTTGGGGTCTTCCCAGTGGAGTCTTAAGGTCTGTTTTTAGGATTGTGGAGTCGCCAGGTGGAAATTTTTAGCTCTTTTGGAGGTGAAAGGTTTTATGGTCCACCACCAAGTTTATTATGAAGCCAAACTGAAATGTTTTTGGGTTTTTCTGAGTTATTTTGGTCTTATAGGTTAAGAGAGTGTTCTAAGTCTGATTTCGCACTTAGCTAAGGTGTTCAAACAAACAGAGTAGTTCTTATGGCGTGGTAACTGGTTCCCTCAAGGTTTGATAAGGGCTAACAGGAATCCTAAGGGTTACTTAGTTTGTCACTGATTCAATTAAGTCATATCATGATTACCAGTTGTTAAGTAGTGCTTGAAGAATGTTACTTATGTTATACTGGGCCTAAAAAGTTTGAAGAAGGGTTTTCAAACCACTGTATTCTCAGTAGGTCCCACCGTGATCGCCATTATGTTGGTGTCCTGTGTTTTGATAGTTTGGCAAATCAAAAAGACAAGGCAACATCAAAACCAATCTTTAGAGTTCCAGGATCTAGTCCTCCTGTTCTCAGAGAGGGATCTCTCAAATGTTCGTTTGCACAAGTTTATCCTGTGTGCTTTAGAGTATTGGTTTTAGACTAGTTATTAAGTGCAGGTTTTTGATTATTTGTTTGGTTGGATTGATACAGCAGAACATGAAAGGTCTAGGAAGGATAGACAGAAAGAGGAAATGTCAGCTTTATTGGGTGATGGAGTCAAAATAAGGTCATGACAAACTTATCGATGGATATGGGATATCAAAGGGCAAATCTAACTTGGCCGCAGGATCCTTTGGTTTGTGGATGAGATGGACATCAATGATTTGGAAAGAGAAAATTGATTCTCAACGAAGGGAACTTGAAAACATAACTTTAACAATAAAGAAAAATTCGATAGACAGGGCTAACCATAAATTCTACAAACATTCTTTAAGCAAATAATGACTTCAAGACAACTTTCAAAATGAAATCTAAGATTCGGGGAACACCCTATTTCCTCAAAGATTTTATTTCAAATGACTTAGAAAACATAAAAGATTCACTGATAATTGCAGTCATAGAAGAGGGAACACCTAAAATCATCTATGATCACAACTATTAAGACCTTCAAAACAAGTGTTCAAGCAATGACAAAGGCAAGATCGAAACATACCTCTTTGGCTAACTTAAAACAATGGTACTTCAAAAGGAGACTTCAATAACAGCTTTCAAGTGATAGCAAACAAGCAGGGAGAACCATAAATCATGTTGAAACCAACTATTTGAGCTATTATAGAAATAAACAAGCATGAGGACTAAAGAGAGAGATTGAAGACTCTAAAATACCTCAGCAGAAGAAAACATAAAACAATGAAGGATGAACAGGTCTAAGGTGCTTCCAAGAGTTATTTCTTAGCCTAAAACTTTCAACCTATTGTAGTAAGAAATTATGGAACATAATGAAAATAGGAGAAAACATCAAACAGTTCAGAATACTTCACCAACAGCCAAGCTCATGGATCCAATGATAGAGCCTTCTCAGGAACAAGCATGCAACAACATCATCAAGACCTCCAAGACTTCAATTTCTTCTTCAACTTCAACAGACTATGTATTATTTCAGAGAGTTTTTAGTATTACAACTAGTGATCAACCAACAACCAACCCCTATCTCATCTTCTTCAGAAGTATTTATAGAAGAAATGAGGAGGTGGAATGGGATAAAATATCTTCTAAGTTCAATTAATACAGTTTATTGTTTCTCGGCCTTTGAGGGGCTTAATGGAGAACATTCTGATATTTCTCCTGTATTAATTGGTTTACATTAACTATTGAGCTTGCCGGAAAGAAATTTGTTGACTTTAAGGCTCTTCGTTATCCTTATAATAACTTCTGCTGACCATTTACAGTAAGTTCTTTTGGTTGAATTAACTGTTCAGCCGCATTGATGCAGATTCCCCTGGTCTGGTAATAACTCGGCCTCCTTTTGATTACTTTGAGGCTGTAGGTGGCTCTGTGGTAGCTGGGGGATTCAATTTTCCCCTGATGTGGCAGCATAGGCTTTTCGAATTGATAGATATTTTTGTTTTAACCTAAAACACCTTTAATATACTTGAACTCTGTGTTTTAGGCTTAATGAAGCCTAATCTCTATCTTCTGGTCTTCAAACTTTCTTTAATCGTGAATCAAATCTTTGATTCAGTTGAATTAATGTCTTAATCCCTATGAACTGTGTTTAAACAGTCTTTAAATATTTTTCCACTTTGATTCCAGGCTGTCGATCTGATACTCTTTGATTATATTAACCTCTACTGTGTCTTGTTGATGTGCAGATCCACGGGGGGTCCTTATGGTATCAGCGTTTATGATGCGCCGACGAAGCGTGGCATTAAAACCTTTTAAATGGATACCTTTTAATAAATAAGGCCTGAAGGATCATCATCCTTTGGCTTTAATTTTCCTTAAAAAATATCAGAAATCCATTAGATCCTGCAAAAAACACAAAAATATTAGAAAATCCTGCGTTTATTGGGAAAACTGCTTCAGAGGGTGTTGGGAGAGAGCGTGGCCGTGGGATGGCTTCATCCAACAGTGGATATCTACGTAGAAGAGGCAAAAAAGGAGAGCGGGGAAAAGAATAAGACGTAGTGATTTTGGACCGTCCGATCTGGACACGTGGACGGTCCGGATCCAATCGGAGGATCGCAATCGAGGGTAGCGAACAAATGCATCGATTGAAAGTTGTGATGCGATGTAGCACAGACCGTCAATCTAAAGATTAGATCAACGGTGGAGAAAGATTCGGGGGAATGGCCGATCAGGGGAAGAAATATAGCGCAGCGATTGAAAAACGCGATGCGATCGAGCACTGGCCGTTTGATCGGCTTATGATCAACAGCGGAGATTAGTTTTTAGAATAGACTGGCGGAAAACCCTTATGTTTTATGTAAAACCCAAATTTTAATAAAAACAAAGGTTTTTATGGATTGGGGCGGAATATTTATATATGAAGTGGTCGGCACCCGATTGCGGGGCCGTCGGATATATCGAATACAATGGGCCTGGGGCTTTATATAACAAGGGCCAATCGCAATCGGAGCTTCAGGCCTGGGCTTTTCAATCAACCCATTGGAAAATTGCGATGCGATTGGCGCCTGAGATCTTTAACACTTGGTCCCGGGTGAAAGTCATATGTAGTAGAGAGGCGGGGAGGGGAGGGGGGTGTGGGGGCAGAGTTTATATATATAAGACCCAATCACATCGGAAAGTTTGATGCGGGTCTTTCAATCAACCCATTGGTGAATTTCTCCGATGTGATTGCGCGATCAGTCTTTTTAATATAACCATTATATTTAACACGTGACTTTTTAGACCATAACTTTGGATAAATGGGTTTTATGATTTTACAAAAAAGGTGATTGGGAATGAATTTTTACAAGGTTTTTAGCGCCGAAGGCGGGCCCATGGTTTAAATGAAAAATAATGTAATCAGGGGTTTTTAAATACAAAGGCTAATCGCATCGGAACTTTCGAAACATGGCAAAAGACTTGCACACTTGGATCTTTCCGATGCGATAAGCGCCGAACAGGGTTAGCGCTTGGTTCCAGGGTGTGGGCATGTGGGAAAGTGGTTAGGGGGCTTAGCCGAAGGGAGCTAAAGCTTGAAACATAAAACATGGATTTTTTATGGTTTTTCGATGTTTTTCAAAGGGATTAGAGGGTTTTGGTAAGGCTTAAAAGTGAGTTTTAAACCTTATAAAATGGATTTTTATGAATGGAAAAAGGGAACTCATGAAAAATAGAGGAATTTTATGGGAAGAAAGGGGAAACAGTGAAGGTTAGTTTTGTGGTGGGAGGAGGGAAAAAGGTCTTTGCAGCAGTATTTTTACTTATGGAAACAGCAGAATTTCTGAGTATAAAATGGAAACAGTAAATGTAGATTTTGGACAGAGGCATGAGGCCTTTAAGAGTCTTCAAGAGCCAACACTTTTTAGCAATAAAATTTGTTCCTTGAAGGCTAAAAAAGTCTTAGCCACCTTTTGCTATAACAAATTTTATAGGTGGCTAACAGATTCTTTGAATTTGTTTATTTGTTGCATTATTTTTAAGGTTTTTCATTTCTTGGGTGGTGTAAGAACCCCTGCACCCCCCTTCCCCCCCCCCCCCCAAAATGTATTCAACCACGTGCTAACAAGATATACCAACTGGCTTGTTGAAAACAGAGAAATGGCATTTCGAAGCATTTTTCAATGGGGAGTTTGAGGCTAACATAAATCATCCAATGCATGCATTTCACTGATCAGTTGGAAGGAACATTCGAAGGAGTCTCGAAGTAGTATATTGATAACCTCTGTTCGTTTGGTAACAAATGGCAAACATTGTTACTTTTGAATTCCCTATCAATGATCCAAGAGTGGCACAAATGCATAGTATTCCCCCATCTGCACTACCAAAATTTCATTGTTTGGAAAATGAAGACCTCGATACATTCTTATTTAAGTTTGGAGTATTTTGTAGAGGAAATGGTTATTTTACTAATTCTCAAAGGTTGCAAGTGTTTCCTCTTACTCTAAAAGCAACAGCTCTCCAATGGTTCATGAGCCTTGGAGGGAACTGCATTGTGTTCTTGAAGATATACCAAGACTACTTCCAAGTTGATGAAGATAATTTTGGAATAACACAAGGGGAAAATGAAAGTTTGGATGAATATGTTGAGTGATTTTGATACAACCTTCAAAAATCAAAACATAAATATACTTTGGAAAAAGAGACCTTGAAAACACTCCTACTCAAAGGAATTAAAGGTGATTTTTTAGAACCTTTAAATCTGATAGGAGCAGGTGATGTTTTTCACTTACCATACGATGATATTTGTGAATTATGCATTAGGTATTCAAGAGAAATATCCAAGATCGGTAAGAATTTTTGAAAATTTTCTTCTCAATTTTTGGAATCTGCTACAAAAATAGTAGTTACAAAAGCTTCTCTAAATTTACAATTGGATGATTTGCAAAAAGAAAAAAAGTAGTGCAAGGAGGATCACCCAATAAATTTCCCATCACTTCTAGGGTTACAACAATCATTCAAGGAATCAAGGAAATAAATCGACAACCAGGTATAACTCAAAACTCGCCATCATTTAATACTTGGAATAATATTTATTATCCTCATTAGGTTCCTCAATAGATCTATAACCTTCCATTTCATGGAATACTTATAATCCTCCTCTAATTCAATACCCCACCTTATGGCCACATTGGATCTCTCCCTCGAGCCATATATTCCCACAACCTTAAGGATGGTTTGGAGCCTCCTCTCTAGGGAATTTCCCCATGCAAACTCCATTACCTATGCCACAACAGCTACAATTCGTGTCCAATGCACCACCATGTTATCCTTCTCTATGGTACCAATCATTTGTGCAACCAAATCCTAATTTTGATAATCAAGTTTCACATCAATTTAAAATACCTATTTTTCCTACTCGCTCCCCTACTGAATGTAATGCCATATCTTTTAGAGAGGGGAGAAGAGTGAACTCAGAAACTTCCCCTATTACCACACAACTTTTACCTCGAGAAGAAACTTTAAACCATAAACCATTAGAGGAACAATCTATGATTGGAACTTGTTCGAAAACCGTTGTTGAAGCTCACCAAGAAGAAAACCCTAGAATTTCCCTTAACCATCCTTGTCAATATAAAGAGAGTAAACATCAAGCTGTGGAAGATTTGTATCATGAGATAGCTTCACGGGGCAAGGAAATAAATAAGGGTGGAAAGACCCCCCAGTAAGATCTTATTGAACCGACAGGGAACAAAAAGAAAGAGACAACTCTGCCCTTCAACCAACCCCCTTGACGAAGTGGGAGAACCTCGCTAAATCACCATGTGGGATAGAAGCGTTAGAAAGAGATGCTTTTCCACAACAATTCCATTTCTGGGTGATAAAAGGAGTAGTAAACCCCATCAAGTACTGACTAGTTTCACTGTGGCTGACTATATAGCTTTTCATTCCCGCACCAACATAGTTTATGCACATAGTACACGTAGTATAGGTCACGTAGTATAGGTTATGGAAAAGTTGGCACAAACACATTTCCTTCTTGGGCACAGTGGATCGAGAACTGGTGGTGTCACGTAGAACTCCATCTTGTTCACATAGGCTAATAGTATAGTCCGGCTAGTGTATGAGTTGGAGACACTTAAAAGGGATCTTCCTCTCTTTAAAATAGGGTAAGGGTAATGAATAAAGATGCCATCTGAAATCAAATTGTTACAACAACACTCTTGAAACTGTAATTCCCTAAAGCATAACTTTTGAATCTTTTGTTATTATGCACTCTCATGGTAAGACTTGTCAAAAGAAATTCACTCTTAATGCCTCATATTTTATAAAGTGACTTTGATTATTGACCAATAACTATCATCCATAAAAAATTTTAAGATCCTTTTTGAAGGTCTTGATGAGAATCCTCCTATGGTGGACCATGCCTACAAAACTATAACAAGTTTTCACAAGAACCTTTGCATGATAAATTATAGGAATTTTTAGTCATTATCTAAGATGTTTGATTTAAAATGAGTCATCATGGTAGAAGGACCAACCAATAAAGATTATTAATTAAAAACTTTTCACGCCATCCCGTGCTCTTAAGAAGCAGAATCACCTACCCAACTATTAAGTAACATATTCAAGGTCGATTATAATCGGAGTTTTTTTAAAAGATAGATTAATATATGGATAGAAGGTCTCATTACGAGCTGACCTACCATGATCATGGGTCCTAACGAGAACGACATTACCATACTAGTTACCAAGCTAGGGTAATGGCTTTCAGTTGAAAAACTGGAAGACCAGAGGTCTCATCACGAGCCGACTTGTTCTTTCTTGTTAGTTCTTGTGAATGGAACTGTCGTTCACTAGTTACCAAGCTGGGACAGTGGCCTTCAATTAATTTCAAACAAACGTAAATTCTTTCAAATAACTCCGAATCTATATCTAATAGATGGGACATGGGCATTTCATGGGTTAAAAGGCATCCCTGTCGAGGCTATTGACACCTGCTAGCAGCAAGGCCATGCCTATGGTATTAAACTTTACTTTACACTATTATTCACTTGGTTGTTTTTATCTTTCCTGAATTCATTATCATATCTCTTTGAGAATGGTTCTAAGATCCTTCTAGTGGTATGCCTTGGAGTTCTATCTTTTTGGAATAATTTGTTTTTATGGATGTGGGACCCTTAGTGCAGATAATGGTAAGATGGTCACTGTGGGAAAGTATTATTATGATATTTTTAACACCATGGCTTTCAAATCATGTCACTCATATTTACGATGAGGATATTAAAGTAAAACTTCTAATAAAGGATGCCCCAGCGATGTTTGCGGAAATTTTAATAGTTGGCTATTTTATTCAATAATAACATCGTCCTTGAAATTTGGTATTCCTATGGTAGCTTTCGTGTTATATTTTCTTGGAATCTGTCTAAATAAACAAAGAGTTTAGCAGACACTCTGTTTTTGAACAAGCTCTGTCTAGTGAAGGAAATATTGATCACACATAATTGCAAGAACATTATTACTAGTATCCATAAATGTTTTAATCTTTTTTTTTTTGCAAGGGAGTGACAATACAACAATTGATTTCCTTGCATGAGGACATGCAAGAAGGTCAACATGAGGGGATGTTGGGCCTTTGTTTTGCCTTTTTTTATATCACCTTTTACTCGAAATCTATCATGATTTCTTTTAGCTTGAATAAGTTATTATCATAGTTTTGTGCATTCTGAGAGATAATAATTAAGTATTTTCTATTCCCTTGTTTTAATGAGATTTAAACATTAAAAGCATCGTTAATAATAGTTTGTGTGTTTGCATGTTTACAAAATTGATTATATGCCTATTCTAATAGAGGCCAAGTTCTTGCACCACGTGTTCCTGTACCACGCATTCTTATACCACGGATTCCTACACCAGTTGGCAATTCCTGCAACCCCGTGACATCTCGCCAACCATGCAGATATTTCGTTAAAGATCAGTTCATCACGAGTTGTGCTTGGAGTGGGGGGGAAATCAATGAATATTAAAGATCAAGATTCCAGCCATATGCCTTAGATTAGCATTTTGTAATAGCCAAAAGCCTTAGTTTAAATTGTTGTTATGTTTTTGTTACGGCTATATGCATAAGGGCTTGTATTTAGTGTATACTTATGATAGGAAATAGGGGCGATGCTACAACAGTTTTGTGAATTGTAATTATTTTGGTATCGCCCTCTTTCTGGTATGGATTCGGATCTCACGATGTACAATTTCTCATTTGGAATATAATACAAAGGAATGTGCCATGTTATTCTATTTTCGCGTTTCAATCTTACAGTGATGCATTGTTGAATGACTGAGTTTCCAGATTTCGTAACGGGGAAACGAGCTGGTTGGCTAGGGCTCAGCCAACCCAACTCGTTATTCCTTCGTTAAAGGTGTGTTAATTTAATTTAAGTGCAAAGAAAATTATTACTAGTATACATGAATGTTTTAATCTTGTTTTTTGGCAAGGGAGTGACAATACAACAATTATTTTTTTGCATGAGGACATGCAAGAAGGTCAACATGGGGGGATGTTGGGCCTTTGTTTTGCCTTTCTTTATATCACCTTTTACTCTAAATCTATCATGCTTTTGTTTAGCTTGAATAAGTTATTATCATATTTTTGTGCATTCTGAGAGATAATAATTAAGTATTTTCTATTCCCTTGTTTTAACGAGATTTAAACATTAAAAGCATCGTTAATAATAGTTTTTGTGTTTGCATGTTTACAAAATTGATTATATGCCTATTCTAATAGAGGCGAAGTTCCTGCACCACGCGTTCCTGTACCACCCATTCTTGTTCCACGGATTCCTGCACCAGTTGGCAGTTCCTGCACCCCTGTGACATCTCGCCAACCATGTGCATATTTCATTAAAGATCAGTTCATCACGAGTTGTGCTCGAAGAAGGAGAGAAATCAACGAATATTAAAGATCAAGATTCCAACCATATGCCTTAGATTAGCATTTTGTAATAGCCGAAAGCCTTATTTTAAACTATTGTCATGTTTTTGTTATGGCCATAGGCATAAGGGCTTGTATTTAGTGTAGAACTATGATATGAAATAGGGGCGATGCTACAACAATTTTGTGAATTGTAATTATTTTGGTATCGCCCTCTTTCTAGCTATACCTCAATTCGACTATACCAAGCTTTGGGAGCTTTTTTTAAGCCATATAAGGTTTTTTTTTTAACTTATACACTTTATCTTCTAGTCCAATAACTTTAAAATGAGGTGCGTGATCCACATAAGCCTCATCTTCCAATATGCCATTTAGAAAAGCATATTTGACATTCAATTGAAAAGATTGCCATTTATTTTAACCTACAATGGCTATAATAGTTATGATTGTATCTAGCCTTGCTACTAGAGCAAAAGTTTTGCCGTAATCTACGCTAAGCTATTGATAGAACCCTTTGCAACTAGCCTTTCCTTATGTTTCTCAATTTTTCCTTTTTCATACAATTTGGTCTTGTAGACCCACTCGACACCAATGTTCTTGCGATTTGACGACTCATTGCATCAACCCAATGTTCCTATTTACTACCTCTACAATGTGGGTTGGTTGATAGGAAATAAATGAAGAAAGATTTTGCTGCTCAAAATCATGTTCTTTTTCATATATATCGTTGATGCTTCTTGTTTTTAGATTATCTGTTGAAGATGATGATTCACTGCTAGAAGAAGTACCATTTCAAAGTGGTGTGGCTCTTCTTGTACCTACAATCTTGGCAGTTGTGGTGGATGAACATGTTTATTTGAAGGTTCATCAATTTCTTCACACCAAGATTTTTTTTAAAGAACTTAACATCTATACTTAACAAAAAAAATTTGGTGAGAGGATTGTAGAGTTTGTAAGCTTTCAACTGTTCACTGTGGCCTATAAAGATGCATTTTTCATTTCTGTTGTCAAGTTTTTTCCATAGCTTCTCTCGAACATGTGCAAATGATACACAACCAAATATTTTTCTTCTTACCATCCCAAACCTCGTGAGGTATTGTATCTTTAAGACTGATTGTTGGAGATCTATTAAGAATATATATTGTGGTAGTGACAGCTTTAGCCCAATACTCATTGGAAAACTCCTTTGTGCAAAACATGCATCTTGCCATATTCATGATTGATTGTTTTTTTCTTTCAACTACTATGTTCTACTATAGAGTGTATCTGGTTGTGTTCTGCATAATGATGCCTTGTTGTCAACAAAATAGTTTGATCTTTTTATTTCAACTACTCCATTCTGTTGTAGAGTGTATCTAGTTGTGTTCTACATAATCATTAGAGAAATTTTGAGGTATAAAATGGTCCTCCTAAGGAATATTGTAAAATATTATTGGAAATAATAAAATAAGATTAGATTACATCATTGTATTTTAGAGAGAAAAAAGAAATAACTACTTTTTCAATCTATATTTTCAACTTATCTCCCTACATTTTTACTCAAATTTCGAGTGGGAGCACTCATTGGATCCGTATTTCAATTCCTCATCCAAGGAGTACCCATGTTGCATACTTTAGATGGACCTTGCTACATGAAAAATGAGAAATATAAGATAAAATGTGATTGCAATCATGTTTTTATCAATTTTTTTCATGTATTTCTCATTTTTCGTGTAGCAGGATCCATCGAAAGTATGCAACATGGGTACTCATTTGATGAGAAATTTAATTCCACATCCAAAGAGTACTCCCGCTTGAAATTTGAATCGATGTGGGCCACTGTTTAGCAGAAAGATATGAGGTGAGATATGATCAACTGAAAGCTTGATGGCGGCAGTAGCAGTGGGACGAAGCACAAGGAGGAGGAAAATAATGCAACCCTTGCATCAAAGGGGCAGCAGGAGCAATGGAGGACGAAGAAGGCCGTCTCAAAGATCAAGTGTTTCCAATGTGGTGAACTTGGTCACTACGCTATGGAGTGTCCTCTCAAGAAGAAGGGCAAGGATGAGAAACATGATCCGCAGGCTGCAACTGCGAGGATCGAAGAGGAAGAGTTTGCTATGATTGCCAACATATCTGCAGGGGGGGAATTGAGGTGATCTAGAACTGTAGTTTGAAAGAGTTGCAGTTGGGCAGGATCCTTGAGGATTCCACCTCTTGGATCAATACCTTGCTACAGGAGCCTAAATCAAAAGTAGCAACATGGACCAGTGTCAGTTGGTGCAGAGGAGTGTCGGAGTGACAGCACAGTGGCTAGCATCGCCAAAGACTAAAGAATGCAGAGCAGAGTTGGCAGCAGTGCAGAGTCAACGAAAGCGCAGAGACTAGCAGTAGTCAAATCTTCAACATCAAATGAATCATGCTGAACACTTAGTTAAATAATTGGATGTTTTTCTATTGCAACATGCAGCAGATTTTCATTGCAATAGCAGTTGGCAGCAACATGCAGGGTCAGCAACAGCACAAATGCAGTAGCATAATAGTTGGTGGGCAGTGATTTCAAACATTAGCAGCGCAAAGAGAGATGTTACAGAGACGGTGTGATGCTTCAACAAGTTGCATTACTAGAGCACATTCATCGCTAAGGAGGAGTGTTTATTTCAGATAGGCATCTGATGTGCTCTAAGCCTCGAAATTTGCAGGGGGGCTTGGACACATGTATTCCAAAATACCCAGAAATCGTTTTGGGAAATTCCACCCGGAGGCTATTAATAAAACGGGGTATGAATCTTCAGGGAAAAGTCGGAGATCAAGTCAAGTTAATCCTGACAGTTGATTTCTCAATGAGAAGATTACAAGGACTTGATCGGCATTCGGAAAAGACACATCGAGAGAGTCTAGCAATCGATTTCTCAAGTGAGCGACGCAGAGCAACCAGAGGAGTGATCGAGGTGATTCTTACAGTGATGGAAGAGATAGTACCGGTTGGAGATCTTTCTCGAGCCGTGAATACTCACAGAGAAGGTAGAGGGAGAACCAGAAGAGGCATTGTGAGGGCCACGCTGGGCAGCGCAGAGCCACGGAGCGGCAACGCTAAGCCTTTGAAGAGATCCGCTATTTTTCTCAGCATCAGTCAGATCCAATGCCGGAGAGCCGGGGTGTGAGAACAGAGGGCTAGAAGATCATCATCCAGTCAACAAAAATACCAGCCGAAGGATGTGATGCAATTCCCAACCACAGTTGAGCATAGTTGCGTAGAGGCTGCGTGGGGCTTGTCAGTTTTGGGTTTGGTCAGTGTCGAATCTCTAGTATTAGTGTGACGTAATCCTCACTATTTTTCTGCCAGCCAAATTCTCTATATGGATGGCCAGTAAGGCATCCTAGATTGTATTTAGAGCTACTTCTTGATAATACAAACCCTAAAATTTTGCACCAAATTTCCCACATTGGGTTTTTCCAAGGACATTTGTCCAAAAATAACGGTTTCATTGTGTGTTTCATTTTCTTCTTGCTTAGATATTGTTTCCACATTTTTCTGCAGTTTATTTATATAGTGAAGGTTGCAGTGTGATGTATTTAGTGTTTTCCGTAGAAAAATGCAAATAATTTTTTTATGTAAAGATTAACAATTAGGTGAATATTTTCCAGCTGTTGCAATAGGATTCCAGTTTAGGAATTTTCAAATAGGTTTTGTAGATAAGACCCTAGGCTTGAAGCCTCTCTAAAGACACTAAGCTTGAAGCCTAGTCGTCCAAAAAGAGGGGACCAAAATTTTAGAAGAAGAAATTATGGAGAAGAAAGAGGTTTGATCACCAAAGGCTTGGACCAATGTCTTATGCTTTGGGAATATGGAGTCTTAGATGCTTCAGATCAGCGAAATTTGTCCTTAAGGAGGTTAAGAATTGATGCCTTAGCTAGGAACTTTCATTATTTGCCATATAATCAATAAAATATGCAATTATCAACCAAATATCATTAAAAAATGATCTTCAATAAATTCGGGCACAATAGAATTAACCTAGTTGCAGCAATTCCACATTGTTGTAGCTGCTACAACCCCCTCTAAAAATTTTCCTTCATTTAAATTTTGGTGTCGCGCAATGATCTTGTGAATTGTCATCTCAAGTAATAAAAGTCATGTGTGGTCATATTTTTATAAGTGTCCAAGTCTCCTTCTAAAATCCTAAGTGCGATGTTTCATGCATTCACTTTCCTAACCTATGATGCCTTCACAACGCACTTCTACAAGGCATGCCTAGCACACTTCTTGGAGACAGTTGAGTGCACTTCTCTCTGATAGGAAAAGTGCACTTCATATCGACGGCATGTGTACATTTCTTGAAGGAATAACACACTTCTTATTGATACATGAAGGAAACTCTTGTGAGTAGCCTAGCGCACTCCTTAATGTTAATGAAAGTGCATCTTCTAGAGACAATAAAAGTGCACTTTCCAAAGATAGATAGAGCGCACTCCATAAAAGTAGCACTATTGCACCCATCAATGACAATTATCTTATCCTTATCCCTTGATTTTTGCAACATGCAATAGCGCACTCCGAAACTGTAATATTCCTAATGGAAAATTAACATTGGAAATCAAGCATATGCAACACATTCAACACCATAATAGTTTACACAAGTCAGATAACCAGAAATGGGCCAAAAATACACCAAAATGGGCCAATTTAATTATATATATGAAAGAGTACAATATGGATTGGAATGGGTGCACCTGGGCTTGCTTAGAGCAAGCTACAAGCCCCAGGTGGATGAGTATTAGCTGCCCAAATGATGTAGAAAGTCTCTCAACAAATATTTGCATTGGCCCTTGAAGAAATGCACTCTTGCTAAATTCGAACCATTGTTTGACCCCTCAAATCTGCCCAGAATATTCTACCAAATTATTTCTGAGATCCTTGTCAAAAACCTAGAAAAGCCCAAAAGGGGTTGTGCCACTCAAAGTCCACCGAAGAGAGGTTGATATTCCTCCTTGGGAAACTCTTGTGCTCAACATCACTATGTGTCTCAACTAAACAACTAGAGTACAATTAGATTTTAAAAGATCAAAAGCCGCAAATGATGTTTCCTTTCCATTATTTCTACTTGATCCCTTTCCTCATGTGGGCCCCTCCATCAACAATTCAAGCCCCCTCCTAATAAATTTGAATTCCTCCACCAAGGGGTGCATATTTTGGGGGAAAGTGGCCCTACATTCCATTAAGGAAAGGATTTCGACCACCTCTTTTTCCTAAGTATCTCTTTAAAATTTACTTTAGGGCCCCAAAATGACAAAATTGGAAGAATTGTGATTTTCCTTGAACAAAATATCTAGAAAGGGGCATTACAGTCCTCCCCTCCCAGATGTTGCATGTCCCTAAGAAACTGCAAAGCTGGATGTTGTAATATCTTCTCACTCTCCCAAGTGGCATCTTCGTCTCGAAGATCTTTCCATTTGACCAAGTCCTCCCAGATGACCTGATTCCTCAACCTCCTCTCTTGTGTCTCTAGTATGGTCTCTGATGTTAATACTAAGTGCCCTTCATCATCCAACAGAGGCAACTTAGTAGCAGCTGTAACCTATTGTACCAATTCCTTTTTCAGGCACGAGACATGGAACACATAGTGAATCTGACTCTTTGAAGGTATCTCCAGCTCATAGGCTACCTCTCTGACCCTCCTGATCACCCTATATGGCCCATAAAAATGTTGTCAAAGTTTTTCTATCCCTTTCTCCTTCAGATAAAACTGTTGGTAGAGCTCCAACCATAGGGGGGATTTTGACCCCCCATTTTTCCTAAATATCTCTTTAAAATTTACTTTAGGGCCCCAAAATGACAAAATTGGAAAAATTGTGATTTTCCTTAAACAAAATATCTAGGAAGGGGCATTACAGTCCTCACCTCCCAAATGTTGCATGTCCTTAAGAAATGGCAAAGATGAATGTTGTAATATCTTCTCACTCTCCCAAGTGGCATCCTCGTCTCTAAGATCTTTCCATTTGACCAAGTGCTCCCAGATGACTCAATTCCTCAACCTCCTCTCTCGTGTCTCCAATATGGTCTCTGATGTTAATACTAAGTGCCCTTCATCATCCAATGGAGGAAACTTAGTAGCATCTGTAACCTTTTGTACCAATTCCCTTTTTAGGCATGAGAGATGGAACACATAGTGAATCTGACTCTGAAGGTATCTCCAACTCATAGGCTACCTCTCTGACCCTCCTGATCACCTTGTATGGCCCATAAAAATGTGGTCAAAATTTTTCTATCCCTTTCTCCTTCAGATAAGACTGTTGGTAGAGCTCTAACCGTAGGTAGACCATGTCCCCGACCTCAAACTGGCTCTCAGACCCAATCCTATACCCCTAGGGCCCTATTGTCTCCAAATATCATGTCAAAGAAAGAAAGTGTATCATAGCCATAGAGTGCTAGGAAAGGGGACATACAAATCGACATGTGGTAAATAGTGTTGTAGCAGAACTCCCCTAGATGAAGCCACTTCACCCATGCTCTCTGTTGCCCCGTCATATTGTTGCGTAGGTACCCCTCTAGCCATTTGTTTACTATCCCAGTTTGCCAATCTGTTTGTGGGTGATAGATGGTGTTGGATGTAAGATCAGTCCCCACCAACCGTTAAAAATCCTGCTAGAAATCGCCCATGAACCTGTTGTCCCCCTCACTAACTATGTTCTTTAGGAGACCATTTAGCCAAAACACCTCCCAAAAGAACAACTTGGCCACCTCGAAAGCTGAAGATCTCGATGGGATGGCAAAGAAATGAGTGAATTTGTTCAATCGGTCGACCACCATGTAGATACAATCTCGCCACTATGCAAACGGAAGCCCCTTGATGAATTTCATGGACACACTCTCCCACTTCCTCTCTGGAATTGGGAGCAACTATAGGAATCCTGCGGGGTGCGATAACTCCACCTTGATCCTTTGATAGACCATGCGCTTCTATATGTGCCTCAATACATCCCCTTTGAGTCCCTACCAAGAGAACCTCTCCCGGATGGTCCGATATGCCTTGAGGAACCCCAAGTGTCCTGCAAGAGGTGAGTTATGAGCTTCCTACATAATATTCTCCTTGAGCTAAAGATCTAGGCACTAAGTATATCACATCATCCATCACCCCAAACCTATCATCCCCTAAGAATATTATATATAGGAGACAATGGAACATCAAGCAATAAATAATATAAGTCATATTAGAGTAAAACTCAACAAAATTGAAGCTATCTGAACTGAACTATAACTAACCACGACAACGAGCAAACAAGGAGATTAATGCTTTGAACACCTCCTAATCTCAACTATTACAATTATTGGCACTTACAATGTCCAAGTGCTCTCTTTGAAATCCAAATACATTGCTTCCCAATGGTTTTGTAAAAATGTTTGCAAGTTGATCTCATGATCCACAAAAATCAAGAAATATATCTCTATTGCTGACAAGCTCTCAAATGAAGTGAAAGCGTGTGTTAATATGTTTTCTCTTTTTTTGAAACACGTGATTTTTGGACAATGGAATAGCGTTGCGATTATCACAGAAAATAGGAGTTGGTTCTTTTTGAACATTTGAAATTAAGATCATTCAATAACCTTTTCAGCCATATTCCCTGACAAACTGTGGAAGTTGTATCTACATACTCTACCTCTAAAGTAGATATTAAAACAATGGGTTGTTTCTTCGACTCACATGAAATCAGAATTTTTCCCAAATGAAAAGCGTATCCTAATGTGCTTTTCCCATCATCTAAGTTGTCTGCATAGTCACTATCTGTGTAACTTGAGAGTGAACAATCTTCAGAATTCTTGTACAATAAGCCATAGTTTGGTGTCCCTGCAACATATCTTAAAAAAATTGCAATTTTCCAGAGGGAATCCTTGGGTGATTTAATAAAACTGGAAACAAAACTAGCTGCAAATAATATGTTCGGTCTAGTAATAGTGAGATACAAGAAACATTCAACTAGACATTTATACAAAGCAGAATCAACTAATGCTCCTTCATCTTGTTTGCTCAACTTGGTGCCTAGAGAAATTGGAGTGTCAACAGGGTTGAAGTTGATCATTTTAAACTTGTGTAGGATGTCAGTGGCATACTCTTATTGATAGATAAAAATACCATTTTCAAATTCCTTAATTTTTAATTTCCAAGAAATACTTCATAACGCCAAGATCAGTGATGTCAAATTATATTTTCATGGCAGCTTTAAATTCTCCTAACATCATATTACTTGTATAGGGAAAATCATCAACATAAAAACATACAATGACAATAAGAGTAGGTTCATGGCTACTTCATTATCTATTTTTGTATAAATATTTGGTTCATGGTTACTTCAAAAAAACCCCACTATTGATGAGGTAAGAGTCAATTCGACTATACTAAGACTATACCAAGCTTTGGGAGCTTGTTTTAAGCCATATAAGGTTTTTTTTTAACTTATACACTTGATATTCTAGTCCCGTAACTTTAAAATGAGGTGCGTGATCCACATAAACCTCATCTTCCAAAATGCCATTTAAAAAAGCGTATTTGGCATTCAATTGAAAATATTGTCATTTATTTTAACCTGCAATGGAAAGAATAATTCTGATTTTATCTAGCCTTGCTACTAGAGAAAAAGTTTTGTCGTGGTCTATGCTAAGCTATTGAGAGAACCCTTTGGCAACTAGCCTTTCCTTATGTTTCTCAAATTTTCCTTTTTCATACAATTTGGTCTTGTAGACCCACTTGACACCAATGTTGCTGTGATTTCATGACTCATTGCATCAACCCAATGTTCCTATTTACTACCTCTACAAAGTGGGTTGGTTGATAGGAAAGAAAGGAAGAAAGATTTTGCTGCTCAAAATCATGTTCTTTTTCATATATATCGTTGATGCTTCTTGTTTTTAGATTATCTGTTGAAGATGACGATTCACTGCTAGAAGAAGTACCATTTCAAAGTGGTGTGACTCTTCTTGTACCTACAATCTTGGCAGTTGTGGTGGATGAACATGTTGATTTGAAGGTTCATCAATTTTTTCACACCAAGATTTTTTTTCAAAGAACTTAACATCTCTACTTAACAAAACTTTCTTGGTGAGAGGATTGTAGAGTCTGTAAGCTTTTCACTATTCAATGTGGCCTATTAAGATGCATTTTTCATTTCTGTTGTCAAGTTTTTTCCATAGCTTCTCTCGAACATGTGCAAATGATACACAACCAAATATTTTCCTTCTTACCATCCGAAAACCTCGTGAGGCATTGTATCTTTAAGACTGATTGTTGGAGATCTATTGAGAATATATATTGTGGTAGTGACAGCTTTAGCCCAATACTCATTGGAAAACTCCTTCGTGCAAAACATGCATCTTTCCATATTCATGATTGATTGTTTTTTTCTTTCAGCTACTCTATCTACTGTAGAGTGTATCTGGTTGTGTTCTGCATAATGATGCCTTGTTGTCAACAAAATGGTTTTATTTTTTCTTTCAACTACTCCATTCTGTTGTAGAGTGTATCTGGTTGTGTTCTACATAATCATTAGAGAAATTTTGAGGTATAAAATGGTCCTCCTAAGGAATATTGTAAAATATTAGTGGAAATAATAAAATAAGATTAGATTACATCATCATATTTTAGAGAGAAAAAAGAAATAACTACTTTTTCAATCTGTATTTTCAACTTATCTCCCTACAGTTTTACTCAAATTTCGAGTAGGAGCACTCATTGGATGCGTATTTCAATTCCTCATCCAAGGGGTACCCATGTTGAATACTTTCGATGGACCTTGCTACACGAAAATGAGAAATAAAATATAAAATGTGATTGCAACCACGTTTTTATCAGGTTGTTTCATGTATTCCTCATTTTTCGTGTAGCAGGATCCATCGAAAGTATGCAACATGGGTACTCATTGGATGAGAAATTTAATTCCACATCCAACAAGTACTCCTGCTTGAAATTTGAATCGATGTGGGCCACTCTTTAGCAGGAATAGATGAGGTGAGATATGATCAAGTGAAAGCTTAATGGCAGCAGCAGCAGTGGGACGAAGCCCAAGGAGAAGGAAGATAATGCAGCCCTTGTATCAAAGGGGCAACAAGAGCAGTGAAGGCAGAAGAAGGCCGTCTCAAAGATCAAGTGTTTCCGGTGTGCTGAACTTGGTCACTACGCTACAGAGCGTCCTCTCAAGAAGAAGGGCAAGGATGAGAAGCATGATCCGCAGGCTGCAACCACGAGGATCGAAGAGGAAGAGTTTGCTATGATTGCCCACATCTCTAGGGGAGAATTAGGGTGATCTAGAACTGTAGTTTGAAAGAGCTGCAGTTGGGCAAGATCCTTGAGGAGTCCACCTCTTGGATCAATACCTTGCTATAGGAGCCTAAATCAGAGGTAGCAGGATGGACCAATGTCAATTGGTTCAGAGCAGTGTCGGAGTGACAGCACAATGGCTAGCAATGCCAGAGACTTAGCAACACGGATTAGAGTTGGAAGCAGTGCAATTGGCACAGTGCAGAGTCAGCAACAACGCAGAGGCTTCAGAGGGTCAGCGTAGAGACTAGCAGTAGTCAAATCTTCAGTATCAAATGCATCATGCTGAACACTTAGTTCAGTAATTGGATGTTTTTTATGTTGCAACAAGCAGCAAAGTTGCATTGTAGTAGTAGTTCACAGCAGCATGCAAGGTCAGCAACAACACAAATGCAACAACGCAGTAGTTGGTGGGAAGTGATTTCAGACATTAGCAACGCAGAGAGAGATGTTACAGAGACAGTGTGATGCTTCAACAAGTTGCATTACTAGAGCACATTCCATGCTAAGAGGGAGTGTTGATTCAAGGTAGGCATCGGATGTGCTCTAAGCCTCAAAATTTGCAGGGAGGCTTGGACACATGTATTCCAGAATACCTAAAAATCATTTGGGGAAATTCTACCCGTAGGGTATTAAAAAAATGGGTGTGAATCTTCAAGAAAAAGACGGAGATCAAGTCAAGTTAATCTTAGCCATTGATTAGTGTTTTAATCTTGGCCGTTGATTTCTCAATGAGAAGATTATAAGAAGGACTTGATGGGCTTTCATAAAAGACACATCGACAGAGTCTAGAGATCGATTTCTCAAGTGAGCGGCGTAGAGCAGCGAAAGGAGTGATTGAGGTGATTCTTGCAGTGATGGAAGAGGTAGTACCAGTTGGAGATCTTTCCTGAGTCGTGAATACTCATAGAGAAGGCAGAGGGAAAACTAGAAGAGGCAGTGTGAGGGCCACGCTGGGCAGCGGAGAGCCACGTAGAGGCAGTGCTTAGCCTCTAAAGAGATCCACTATTTTGCTAAGCATCCATTAGATCCAATGCCAGAGAGTTGGGGTGTGAGACCAGAGGGCCAGAAGATCATCATCCAGTCAACAAAAATACCAGCCGAAGGAATCGATGCAATTCCCAGCCATAGTGAATCATAGTTGCGTAGAGGCTGCATGGGGCTTGTCAATTTGGGGTTCCCTCTGTGTCGGATCTCCAGTATTTGTGTGAAGTAATCCTCACTATTTTTCTGCCAGCCAGATCCTTTGTATGGATGGCCGGTAAGGCATCCTATATTGTATTTAGAACTACTTCTTGATAATACAAACCCTCAACTGCTGCACCAGTTTTCCCACATTGGGTTTTTCCAGGGACATTTGTCCAAAAATAACGGTGTCATTGTGTGTTTCATTTTCTTCTTGCTCAGATCTTGTTTCTGCATTTTTCCGCAATTTATTTATATAGTGAAGGTTGCAGTGTGATGTATTTAGTGTTTGCCGTAGAAAATTGCAAACAAATTGTTATGTAAAGATTAACAATTAGGTGAATATTTTCCAGTTGTTGCAACAGGATTCCGGTTTAGGAATTTTCACATAGGTTTTGTAGATAAGACCCTAGACTTGAAGTATATGCTCCCAGAATCCACCAATCCACTCTCTAAAGACCCTAAGCTTGCAGCCTAGTCGTCCAAAAAGAGGGGACCAAAATTTTAGAAGAAGAAATTATGGAGAAGAAAGAGGTTTGATCACCAAAGGCTTGGACCAGTGTCTTATGCTTTGGGAATATGGAATCTTAGATGCTTCAGATCAGCGAAATTTGTCCTTGAGGAGGTCAAGAATTGATGCCCTAGATAGCAACCCTCGACACTTACCTACTCAAGAATTATGGTGTTTTACGGAGAAAAACAATATTTCATCCGCTAGGAACATTCATCATTTGCCATATAATGAATAAAATATGCAATTATCAACCAAATAGCTTTCAAAAATGATATCCAATAAATTAGGTCACAATAGCATTAACCCAGTGGCATCAATTCCATATTGTTGTAGCTGCTACAACCCCCTCCAAAAATTTTCCTTCATTTAAATTTTGGAGTTGCACAATGATCTTGTGAATTGTCATCTCAAGTAATCAAAGTCATGTGTAGTCATACTTTTCTAAGTGTCCAAGTCTCCTTCTAAAATCCTAAGTGACGATGTTTCATGCATTCACGTGCCTAACCTATAATGCCTTCATAGCGCACTTCTTCCAAGCATGCCTAGCGCACTTCTTGGAGACATTTGAGTGCACTCCTCTCCGATAGGAAAAGTGCACTTCCTATCGACAGCATGTGTACATTTCTCGCAGGAATAACACACTTCTTATTGATAGCATGAAGGCACCTCTTGTGAATAGCCTAGCACACTCCTTGATGTAAATGAAAGTGCATCTTCTAGAGACAATAAAAGTGCACTTTACAAAGATAGCTAGAGCACACTCCATAAAATAGCGCTATTGCACCCATCAGTGACAATCATCTTATACTTATCCCTTGATTTTTGCGACATTCAATAGCGCACTCTGAAACTATAATATTCCTAATGGAAAATTAACGATGGAAATCAAGCATATGCAGCACATTCAACACCATAATAGTTTACACAAGTCAGATAACCAGAAATGGGCCAAAAATACGCCAAAATGGACCAATTTTATTATATATATGGAAGAGTAGAATATGGATTAGAATTGGTGCACCTTGGCTTGCTTAGAGCAAGCTACAAGCCCCAGGTGAATGAGTATTAGCCCAAATGATGCAGAAAGTTTCCCAACAAATATTTCCGTTGGCCCTTGAAGAAAAGCACTCCTGTTGAATTGGAACCACTGTTTCACCCCTCAAATCTGCCCAAAAAATTTTACCAAATTATTTTTGAGATCCTTGTCAAAAACCTAGAAAAACACAAAAGGGGTTGTGCCACTCGAAGTCCACTGAAGAGAGGTTGAGATTCCTCCTTGGGAAACTCTTGTGCTCAGTGACACTACGTATCTCAACTAAAAAACTAGAGTACAATTAGATTTCAAAAGATCAAAAGCCCCAAATGATGTTGCCTTTCCATTATTTATACTTGTTGATCCCTTTCCAAATGTGGGCCCCTCCATCAACAATTCGAGCCCCCTCCTAATAAATTTGAATTCCTCCACCAAGGGGTGCATATTTTGGGGGAAAGTTGCCCTACATTCTATTCAGGAAAGGATTTCGACCCCCCCGTTTTCCCAAGTATCTTTTTAAAATTTACTCTATGGCCCCAAAATGACAAAATTGGAAAAATTTCGATTTTCCTTAACAAAATATCTAGGAAGGGGCATTACAGTCCTCCCCTCCCAGATGTTGCATGTCCCTAAGAAACTATAAAGCTGGATGTTGTAATATCTTCTCACTCTCCCAAGTGGCATCGTCGTCTCGAAGATCTTTCCATTTGACCAAGTGCTCCCAGATGACCCGATTCTTCAACCTCCTCTCTTGTATCTCCAGTATGATCTCCGATGTTAATACTAAGTGCCCCTCATCATCCAACGAAGGCAACTTAGCAGCAGTTGTAACCTGTTGTATCAATTCCTTTTTCAGGCATGACACATGGAACACAGTGAATCTGACTCTCTGAAGGTAGCTCCAGCGCATTGGCTACCTATCCTACCCTCCTGATCAACTTGTATGGCCCATAAAAATGTGGTCAAAGTTTTTGTATCCCTTTTTGCTTCAGATAAGACTGTAATCAATACACATATGGAGGGTCCCATCCTTCTTCTTCACTAGCACCACAGAAGAAGCAAAGGGACTCAAACTAGGCCTGATGTGCCCCAATCTCAGCAACTCTTGGATTTCCCTCTTGATCTCATCCCGATAGGCTTTGGGATGACCATACAGAGAAGTGACGACCGCATGCACTCCCTCCTCCATCTCAATGGTATGCTCAAATCCTAGGTATGGTGGATTGCATGGAGGGATATCCCCAAAAACCTCCTACTGTCTCTCCAAAAAAGCTAGTATGTCTGGGTGCATAGGCCATGATGGGGCCCTTGCCTTTGAATTTCTCAATGTCCAAAAATGGGTCAGGATCCCCTTCTCTACCTCGACCCTTGCTTCTGCCTCTTTCATGACCCCTCTCGAGAACTAATCCTTGATACCTTGGTGGCATCACCTGCTCTTTTTCCTGGCGCTAGACAGGAACATGCTCTGATACTACTGTAATATTCCTAATGGAAAATTAACAATGGAAATCAAGCATTTGCAGCACATTCAACACCATTAAAATTTACACAAGTCAGATAACTAGAAATTGGTAAGAAATATGCCAAAATAGGTCAATTTTATTATATATATGGAGTACAATATGGATTGGAATGAGTGCACCTGGGCTTTCTTAGAGCAAATTACAAGCCCCAGGTGGATGAGTATCAGCTGCCCAAATGATGCAGAAAGTCTGGCAACAAATGTCTGCGCTAGCCCTTGAAGAAATTCACTGCTGGCTAAATTGGAACCAATGTTTGACCCCTCAAATCTGCCCAGAAAATTTTGCCAAATTATTTCTGAGATCCTTGTCAAAATCGCAGAAAAACCCAGAAAGGGTTTGCCCTAATTTTGATGCTCCAAAATTGACCCCGAAATGCTTGGCCCTTCTGCACTACTAGAAATTGTCACTTGTAGCAGATATTGTGCTTGTTGCTCCTCAAAAGGGCTAGAAAATCCCCACAAATCCCCTCTAATCCAATTCAAATCAACCCTAGCTCTTGAAACAGTCTCCCAAGCCTCCCCACACTCATCCCCCGTAAAGGTCTACAAAGTCTTGGGCAAGATGACGCAAGCCCAATTTCTAGGAATTCGTGCTACTAAGAAAAAAAACCTTTCTGCACTTGAAATCCTTTCCCTTCATCGGGAATTTAATCAAGGAAATTCCCAGCAACAATATATCTTCCAATTCCGGAACCACACTCCACCAAGAACTATGTGGCTCCTTTCCTGCGTCCCTATTGATGCCAAAAATTCGTGGTCCCTGCGTAGTCTCTCTCCCAACCTCCAAAGATTGACGAAATTGCCTTCCTAGTGTGGCACTCGAAGTCCACTGAAGAGAGGTTGAGATTCCTCCTTGGGAAACTCTTGTGCTCAACATCACTATGTATCTAAGCTAAACAACTAGAGTACAATAAGATGTCAAATGATCAAAATGCCCAAATGATTTTATCTTCCCATTATTTATACTTGTTGATCCTTTTCCTCATGTGGGCCCCTCCTAAGAAATTCAAATTCCTCCACCAAGGGGTGTCTATTTTGGGGGTATTGATGTCTTCTTATTTTCTGCAAACTCAGATTTTAAAGCATGTTAATGTTTTAATGAAATTGACAGTGTTTAAAAACCCTAATCTTTCCACTTGCAAAATTTGACATAAATCCTCAAGCTTTCAAATAAAGATCACCAGAAAAGGAAAATGATGAAATAGGGCTTGTAATGTGAGGAGGGGAGTGAAAAATGTGTAATGAGAAAACAAGACCATGCTACCAAAATCAGGGTTTCCCTTTGTGAGAAACCATAAGGTCAATAGGAGAGATTCCACGGGACTCGGATTGAGTATATATCCTCCATTTCAGGTGAGGGAAAAAAACCATAGGTCAATAGGGGAGATTCCACGGGAATAGGATTGAGTATATATCCTCCATTTCAGGTGAGGGAGAAAAACCATAGGTCAATAGGAAAGATTCCACAGGACTATCATCAACATAAAATTTCTTTGGAGAAAATGAAGAGTTTAAAGAAATCTATCATGTGCAGTTTTACTACAGCAAATAACATCCTTGGAGAAAATACAATAATTGGCTTCCTTTTCTGAGGGAGAAGCTAGCCAAATGCTTTTGGCAACTGCTCCGTCGTTGTATTTTAAGCGGTATTTCTTAGCTAAGTACAGGCATGCTTTCACATATGTTCCTATATTTGAGAGATTCTCGACAAATATTATTATCTATACAATATTTTTCTCTCGTATCTACTCTATCATTCCTACTAGGTAAGATGTGTAATATGTAAATCTAAGTTGTCCATCCATCAGGCCTACCACATTCAAATGTGGATGTGATCCCTTCATTCTTCGTTATATCAACTCTTACTACGTCAGAAAGAGAAGAAAAATATGTCTAAAACCTGAAATTCTAAACTTCATATCAATATATAAATAACAGTGACACTAACAGACTCCTATTATGCAAATGGAGGATGCCTTCCACTGTGAGACATAAAACAAACTGATACTTCCCCTAGCCAAGATAGAAGCTGTGCTTTAATGTTAACATGGGCCAAAGCTTTAGTATATGTAAAGCTTGTTATAATTTTTGGTTTGTCAACTGATAAAAAATGATAGAAACCTATTATATTATGGCTAAAGTGAAAATGAAACTGATTAAGCCTATAGCTTAAGAACACTTATAGTTCTGAAATTCACCATTAGGTAACGTACACTTACCAGCTTCTTTGTAGTCCCCCATTATAATGAAGCAATCAGCAGCTAAGTCTGGTTTCTCGATAGACAGAAAACATTCAGCTGCTTCTCTCAATAAATTTTTTGCTGCTTCGGCGTTGCGCTCAAGAAGTCTCTGACCAGATTGTTGGAGACTTGCAGCTTTTGCCCATTTGGCTATTTTTGAATCAGAATACATGGCCTTTTCGAAGCACACAATAGCCATGTCATAGAGTTTTTCATGGAACATCTGTACAATTTTAAAAATGTCTACAATGTTAAATAATTAGATTTCTCTTTCAAACGCATAAGACAATAAAATCAATTAAAAACTTGAAGAAAGAACCAAATTTGAAGATTTTGAATAAAACTCTTTGTTTTCTCCCGACTATAAAAGAACACGCACGATCCTCCAAAATTAAATTTATTTCGATTACCTTTCTGCAGAAATGGACATTGCAAAAATGCTTTTGACAGAAACTTATATCATAGACATTTGCAATATATGGACCAGGAACTTATATATATCCTAATAAATCCCATGTCTTGTGTCGAGAATCCCTCGTCACCATGGAACTAAAAGGTTAGCATCCAGCGTAATCTACTGCAGTCCTAGTGTGATTGATATATCCATGGGAGAGTATGCCTCAGGGAACGAGATGAAATAAGCCAATAATGAAGCTTCCTACGCGGCAAGGACAACCATGGACATCTTCTCTTGATATCCATCATCTTGACCTATGCAGCAAGTTACACCTGGGTTTGGTTCACTAATCAAATTTGTTTTGGTTATGATGTGGTTTCATATGTTGTCTCGTAAATATCTTGCAATATACATTTAAGGTCATAAGAAGAGTATTATTGTTGTACAGTTCATTTTCAGACAATTCTTAAAAAAATATTCTATAATCCATTTTTATTTAAAGAGGTTAAGACAATATTTAGGCTGAAATGTTAAAGTAGCCATTAAACTAATTCTAAATTTCTATAAATAAGAATCACGATTTTATGCTATCCAAAGAACGGAAAAATAATATGAATTATAAAAAAATATAAATATTATAGACATAATAAAAAAGTTGAAAGTTTCATTATATTGTTAGTCACGAATTTATTTTTGTTTTAATATTAAGATTCATTTATATGTTTTAAAATACCAAGTACAAATGGAAAACTTAAGGAAAAGTTTAAAAAGTCACTCGTTGTCATCTCCATAATTCTCTTTTTCAAGTTAGGCTAACTATTTTTTATCACAAGAAAGATTTCCCTAAATAAGATTGTTAAGACTGATGTGAAGGTTCATCGTGATACCTCAACAAAACCAGTTATTAGGTTAGTCAAAATAATGCGGTGATAAAGGACATGGGACTAGTGCCTATCCAATCTTGGGAAGAATGCATCAAAAGGTCATACAAAAAAGAACATGTGTTTTGCAAAGTTATGACAAATAGAGCCTTGCCACAATAATCTTTAACATGTTATTAACCAACATAAAAATAAAGTTGAAGCTTACTTCAAATTTGAGACATTCAAACAAAACTATGAGGGGTATTCTACAATGAAGTGTGCATTGTCAACACAATGGATCTTTAATTTGGTATTAAATGATTTAGAAATAAAGTTGAAAGGGGCTTCAAAGGTGACACATTCAAACAAAACTATGATGGTGCATTATGTTGATATTTTGTATAGTTGGTATAGCATCGAGTGTGCTCTAGCCATGAAATTTTGTGAAGGGGCTAAGACACACTTGAACTCCAAAACCGAGAAAGTGTTTTGTGAAATTTTAGTTGGTGTTCAAGTTATTCAAATAATTAATTATTTTAATGTATTTCCTAAGTCTAAACTTAGGAAAATTAAATAATTAAAGTGAATTAATTAACATATGTGCTAAAATGTTCTAAAAGACACGGATCAAAGAGTCTTTTAATCTCAACTGTTAATGAATGTTTTAATCTTGGTCGTTGATGAGATGAATGAAAAAGTATAAGAGAATGGCTTGAGGGTCAGTTGAAGACACACACAGTTGCAGAACTGAGAGACTGATCTGGAATTCGAGGATAGAGTTTGCTAAAAATTTCCGAAGGAGTTTTTTGCAGTGAGGGGTAGTATTGGCTGAGGGGATGATCTAATAGCCAAGAGTCAACAAGAGGCAGAGGAGCAACAAACAAGGACAACGCAAAAGTTGAAATCGTAAAGAAAACCCAATGGTAAGATCAATATCATCTCACCTCTTTTGCTAAAATATCTTGTCCATTGGAGTGACTACCTTCCTTTTGGTTACTTGAAATGTACATGCTACTCTCAAATCGATAATTTCTAAATGATTTCATAAAGAATGGATGAGGGTCCTCATTTTGGTTTTCCCACATGATAATACCACCATGCCTAAGGCAACATTGGCCACTCTTTACAATTCGCTTCACTTGGATGCACTCACTCCTAGACACTCTTCAATGCACAAGTTGTCACATGGAGAAAATGGCCCTTAACTCAAAATTCAATGCTCTTAAATTGATTTAAGGAAAATCTACATGTCCAAACAACATTCCATTGCCACTTTAAATTGGCTTTGAGTCCTTGATGTCTTGTAACACGCTTCCACAATGAATAGTTTTTTTCTTGAGATTTTTATCTTGCTAAAATAGTGTTTTCTACAACATTTGAAGATATTGTTTCATCGCTGCTTCCAGTGAATGGATCACTAGCATGTGAAAATTCCAAGTACTAGATCTGGAATCCTACTGCAACTAACTGCATTAAATTCTACTACTTGTAAATTACATTAACAAGTTATTTGCAAATTTCTTTTGTAAACATTGAAGTGACTACCTCTTTTGCTAAAATATCTTGTCCATTGCAGTGACTACCTTCCTTTTGGTTACTTGAAATGTACATGCTACTCTCAAATCGATAATTTCTAAATGATTTCATAAAGAATGGATGAGGGTCCTCATTTTGGTTTTCCCACATGATAATACCACCATGCCTAAGGCAACATTGGCCACTCTTTACAATTCGCTTCACTTGGATGCACTCACTCCTAGACACTCTTCAATGCACAAGTTGTTACATGGAGAAAATGGCCCTTAACTCAAAATTCAATGCTCTTAAATTGATTTAAGGAAAATCTACATGTCCAAACAACATTCCATTGCCACTTTAAATTGGCTTTGAGTCCTTGATGTCTTGTAACACGCTTCCACAATGAATAGTTTTTTTCTTGAGATTTTTATCTTGCTAAAATAGTGTTTTCTTCAACATTTGAAGATATTGTTTCATCGCCGCTTCCAGTGAATGGATCACTAGCATGTGAAAATTCCAAGTACTAGATCTGGAATCCTACTGCAACTAACTACATTAAATTCTACTACTTGTAAATTACATTAACAAGTTATTTGCAAATTTCTTTTGTAAACATTGAAGTAATTACTGCTACAACCTTCACTTAATTAATTTAGACGCAGAAACAGGAAACTGAGAAAAAGAAAAAAATCACACAAGACACCATTATTTGTGGACAAATGTCCCCGAAAAAACCCAATGTGGGAAAACCGATGCAACAAATCTAAGGTTTTTATTATTAAGTAGCAGTTATATGTGAATACAATCTCTGGATGCCTTGTTGCCTATCCAGTATAGAGAATATCACTCTGCAGAAGAAAGACAAATTGTGATATTACCTCAAACTACAAGTCGAGGCTGATCCGATAGCTGAACTGATGAAACCGTAACACCCTATGTGCTTCCTCTGCGCAGTAGTTACGTCGGCCTGCGTGGGGACTTCTCTGGATCTGCGTCACCTTCTATGCTGAAATATTCAACCCTCACAAATCTCGATTTTAGCCCTCCCGACTTAGAACTTCGATCTCCTAGCTGAAACTCAAACTTCTGCTCGGAATATTGTGTGTGGCCTTCATAGCCCCACGTCACCATCTCTGGGCTCTGTGTTGCTTCCTCTACGTCTTTCTTTGCCTCTCTGCTGAGTATTCTTGGCTCGGGATGTAACACCCCTAGTTTTATGTTTCTTTCAAAGTTAGACATTTGAACTTTAATCCAAAGGGGAGTGGACCCCAATGGATAAGTATTTTGTGGATGTAATTAAATATTTAATTATGAAAAATAAATAAAATAATTCTGTGCAGATTAACCAAATGAGAATTATGAGATCACTTGCTAAATCCATGAGGATGGAAAGAAGCAAATATTTTTCCCAAAAATCTTCCAAAAATCCTTGAAAGAATTTATTTCCAAATTAGATTTTGAGGAAAATCTAGTTTCCCCAATGAGGTGGAGAGTAGTTGGGAAGAGGTAAAAAGCTGGGAAAAGCAGAAAGCAGCTTTAAAAATTCAAAATTTGCAGTTTGTAACAGAAGAAAGACCAAAATTCCTCAGATTTAGACTAGAAACAGCTAGAGCAAAAGCTTAAATAAGCTATTCTTAAACAGATTAGAGGTTGGTCTGTTCTGGAGGTGATCTCAGCTCGGGGGTGAGTCCTGAAGATAGAAGGACTCTAAGGTTGGGAGGATTGGTCAATTGCAGAAGTGGTATGCTCATAGTGTTTATGAATAAATGAATTTCTTACAATATTTTATTTCTTGTGTTCCATACATTTACATAATTATTAGAAGAAGTTAATCCTATCAGTTCTGCATAGTTGTAGAAACCAGAAATTATGAAGAAAATCAGCCAGAAAATCTAAACCAGAGACTGGTTTAAATCTGGAGATTTATACTACTTCATAATTTATAATTGTGTAACTTTAATCTGTTTCTGTTAAAAATAGAATTTAATCAATGACCACTAGAAAAACTCAAAATATGTGTGGAGGAGTGATTAAATATATGCAGTGCAGATCTATAGATTTGTTGAATTAACAGTGTAAGTATTTCAATAGATTTAACTTCTATGCAAAGAAAAAAGAAAGGATGGATGAGTAATTTTAATTGAGTTAAAGACATTCAGAAATAAACAGAGCTAAATATGGGTTATTAAACCTCGAACCAAATCTGGCCTAAGAAATAAACATAAACTAGCACATGGCTTACCTCCTTTACTGGAGAAGTTTATTAATTGAATGTACTAATTGAAATTAGATAGAAGCAAAATTATATGAAGCGCATGTAAATTTTATAAGCTGTGAGTAATAACAAATAATTCACCTACCAGATTAGTATAAAATGCCAGTGGAAGTGTTAGCTAGAGAATAGAACATACTGAACATGTTATAGAATAAAACAATAATTCCCAGAGTCTATTATTAGTTACACCAGTAAGTAATACTTGGAAGCTTTAAGTCAAGAAGCAAGGGTAAAGGTATACTACTGGAGTAGAATAATACATATAACCCCATAAACCAGATGTCAAGAATCAATAACTTATTGTAGATGCATATACTCTGGCAGTATAAATAGTTACATACAATTATGGAAATAAAATGTGGAGGAAGCAGAAATACAAGATAAGACTAGTAAACTTATTAGCCCTATCTAACCAATGGAAACAGACAAATGCAGTAGAGATAAAATGTTATCATGAGCATCAACAAAAACTAGCCATATGATATCATCAGAGTATATCATATCTCTGTTCCTTGTCAAACAGGAAGGGAATACGTATATATGAAATTCATAGGTAAATTCATGAACCAAACGAGATAAATTATGACAATCGTGTCCCCTGCAAATTAATAGAAAGTATGTGGTCTTAGAGACCATATTAGTAGTGTCTTAGTAAGACAAACCAAGTCTAACGAAATCATTATTTTTACAGTGGCACAGAGAAAATTTATGAAAGTAAGACCCGAATGGGCTAAACAAAAATTATGTATAATAACGATATGAGGGTTTGGCTTCACTTCAACCCACATGCTGTTGATATCGACCTGAAAGCGCAAGGTGAAGCGAAATTAAAAATGAATGAAACAACCATTTCACTATATCACCGAGAAGAAAATTCGTATGGAATTCGGATTACCTGCAAAAAACAAGAGACAGTGAGAATACGAATCGATTAACTGATATGAATTATATCACAAATAAAAAAAAAATAATAATAATAATAAAAGGGTTACCTGGCAAATGAGAAATTCTTCAAAACGACCTCAAACAGAGATAGCTGAAAAATATTAAAAATTCGAAGAACAGGATGTTCAAATGGGAACGAAAAAGCCACGGGTCAAGTGATATACTCGAATCGATTACTTGCCTAGGGTATGGATTGCTCGTCGTAGAGGAGACGAGTAAAATCAACACCTCACCATTCGAACAACATCAGTAAAGTCACGAAAGACGATGAGGAGTAAGCCCCTGTCAAGAAACGATGGAGTATTAGTGCCATACATCGTCAACAAGAAGATGCACGAAATGTAAGAAGAGAGATTTCAACATACTAGGACAGAAAAATCTCCACGAGAGATTTGTCCAACTGACCCAAAATGAGTTCTCGACAGTAAACGAGACTATAGGAAAGAAATTGTTTTATTTAAACTCATCTCTCACACGATCAGCAGAGCGTATTGCTATGGAGAAAAAAACATATCAAGGTATAGTGCACATAGAAACAGACAGATGCAATAGAAATAAAACGTTATCATGAGCATCAACAGAAACTAGCCATCTGAAATCATCAGAGTAGATCATATCTCTGTTCCTTGTCAAACAGGAAGGGAATACATATATATGAAATTCATAGGTAAATTCATGAACCAAACGAGATAAATTATGACAATCGTGTCCCCTGACAAATTAATTGAAAGTATGTGGTCTTAGAGACCATATTAGTAGAGTCTTAGTAAGACAAATCAAGTCTAACGAAATCATTATTTTTACAGTGGCACAGAGAAAATTTATGAAAGTAAGACCCGAATGGTCTGAACAAAAATTATGTATAATAACGATATGAGGGTCTGGCTTCACTTCGACCCACATGCTGTTGATACCGACCTGAAAGCGCAAGGTGAAGTGAAATTAAAAACGAATGAAACAACCATTTCACTGTATCACCGAGAAGGAAATTCGTATGGAATTCGGATTACCTACAAAAAACAAGAGACAGTGAGAATACGAATCGATTAACTGATATGAATTATATCACAAATTAAAAAAAAAATAATAATAATAATAATAAAAGGGTTACCTGGCAAATGAGAAATTCTTCAAAACGACCTGAAACAGAGATAGCTGAAAAATATTAAAAATTTGAAGAACAGGTTGTTCAAATGGGAACGAAAAAGCCATGGGTCAAGTGATATAATCGAATCGATTACTTGCCTAGGGTATGGATTGCTCGTTGTAGAGGAGACGAGTAAAATCAACACCTCAGCATTCGAACAACATCAGTAAAGTCACGAAAGACGATGAGGAGTAAGCTCCTGTCAAGAAACGATGGAGTATTAGTGCCATACATCGTCAACAGGAAGATACACGAAATGTAAGAAGAGAGATTTCAACATACTAGGACAGAAAAATCTCCACGAGAGATTTGTCCAACTGACCCAAAACGAGTTCTCGACAATAAACGAGACTATAGGAAAGAAATTTTTTTATTTAAACTCAGCTCTCGCCCGATCAGTAGAGCGTATTGCTATGGAGAAAAATACATATCAAGTTATAGTGCACATAGCGTAAGCCTCACAGTAAAGTTAGTGACATGCGCATAGCGTAAGCCTCACAGTAAAAAATTTAGTGACATGCGTAGAAGTTCATACCTGAATTTCAAATACGATGAGGAGATAGATACGACAGAAGTCTGGGCGAGCCGATGCTTCGTTTCTCCAACGTGCAGGGTCTCGACACCAGGAGACGACCAAAACAACTGAGGGGCGAAAGAACCACTTGATAATAACACAGAGATTTATACAAATGTCTCAAATCCAAAAACCGACGAAACCCTAATGGATAGGAACAATCTCCACCGTCCAAGTGGCCTCGGATTGATGGCCTATACACGGATCGAGTGGGTGAAATTGGCATTAAATACCTGGCCATCCAACACATAAATACATAGATCTATGAAATCGATTCCACAGTACTCTCACTAATGTCATATGGCCAGCATAATTGAAAGAGTATTCTGGCGTGGCATCTATAACTGAAACATAGATACATACGACCTTGTGTGTGGACACAATGAAAGCTAACCAAATGGAAAAAAATCAATAGAGTTCCATCGAATGAGGTGACTTGGAAATTTGAAATGGGTTGCAATGGCCAAATACCTTGAGCCAACTTTTCCAACGAGATGTAATGAGTGCATCGAAAATTTAATATGCCTATCTCCACAATAAACTCACCATAAATTGCACTGTATGTGAGAGATCAATGATGCGATGGAAACGTTCATTCACATTGGAACAGTGGCCACAAAACTATAATAAATTCATATAAGTGACATAAGTTGTAAATAGAAATAGACCATTCGATGCCTTGAATAAATTGAAATGCAACATAAGATTTAAATCCGGGAGTTATACGAAGATTAAAACCCAACGAATCATATACCAAACTTAAAATCCATAAGAGTATGATATTGGACACTAGAGTGTAGGTATGGTGAACCCTACAAGTGTTATGTGAAAACGTTAATGAATAGATCGAAATGTGTGGGTAAAGGTACGCATAGATAGAAATAAGTAGGAATAAATGCAACCATATAACAATGGTATGGGAATAAAATATACATATATATATATATATAGGGGGAATATAGATATATATGTATTTAACATAAGCCACAAACAATTTTGTGGAGAAAAATAAAAATTTCCATACAAGAGTATTAGGAGGAATAGGAACCCTATTCCATGTCAGATCGTAATTGACGAAATTTGAAAGTAAAACTGAACAGCTGTGGCCAACAGAAACATAGAATTAAAATATAAATAGAAAAAATAAATAAATAAATAAAATAAAATAAAATTTGGTGGAAAGGAAGAGATGTTACAAATGGTATCAGAGCCCATGTTACATAAACTGGGTTGTTGTTGTTGTGCTCACTGTTGTTATGTGCTCACTGTATAAATTATTTATTGTTGAAAAAAAAAAATTATTACTGATCTGTGTTGTTTAGTGTACAGTGGTGCTGAAACAGAAAAGTTGAATGGCAGAAGGTGAGGAAATTTATGTTGATCTGCGTGATGACGATAATAAACCAGATCCCAACGCTCCAGTGATGGCTATGTTGCACAGTTTGCAACGAGAGATGGCGGAGCTAAGAAGCCAGAATGACAAATTGTCAATAGCCAGTGAGGAGCAGGAAAAGCTCATCAGAGAATTAACTTCTCGGAACAACCAAAAAGGTGAAGGTTTCGGAAAGAGGAAGAAGGGCAAGTTCTCTGATGAATCTGAGGAAGATGATGTTACTAGGCATCAGTATAAGCAAAAAAAGAAATTACAGGGGGAATTCTGAAAGATCAAACCTCCCTCCTATGATGGGGAGAAGGAGGAAGATGCTGAAGCCTGGTTGTTGTACATGATTAAATATTTCCAAGTCTATGAATATGAAAGCAATCTGAAAGCCAGATTAGCTGTCTACCAGCTACAAGGTAAGGCTACCTTGTGGTGGGAGGAGACGAAAATGGTTCATGCCACTGATGAAAAGACAGTTACTTGGGAAGATTTCCAAGTCAAGTTTAAAAACCGCTATTTGAACGAACGTTATTATAATGATAAAGAAAAGGAATTCCATGAACTTAGACTGGGACAGCTTACTATTGATGAGTTTGTCACCAAGTTTACAAATCTATTGAGATAGGTCCCTTACATTAGGGAAGAGAAGGCCAAGGTACAAAGATTTTTGAACTGTTTCCTGTTGTGTATAAAGAGAAGATCGAGTTTGATAACCCAAAAACTATGGACGAAGCAGTGAGAAAAGCTAGATTATGCTACCAGAAGTTTAAAGGAAAGGGTGAGCATGGAAAAGGCTGGATAAACAAAGGTGAAATCAAAGGAAAGAAACAGAAACCAGCTTACTTAAAGAATTTTGGTAGGGATCATCAAAAGAAAAAGTTTAATAAACCAAAAGAAAGCCAAACAGCTCAGTCTCAAGTTGGTTCCAAACAACTAGATGAAGGAAATAAGAAGGAAGGCACAGTTAAAATGAGGGAACCTTTGAAATGTTGGGGATGTGGAGAACCCCATCTCTTGAGGGATTGTCCCCACCGAAACATTCAAACGATTATGAGAGATTGAGAATCTACCACAGTAAATGATATAGCAAGAAATATACCCACTATTAGTGCAGCCTTGGAGAATCGACAAGCAGAACACCAAGCTACCATGGTTGAAATGGAAGGTAAGATTGCTGACCAATCTGTTACTGTTTTAATTGATCCAGGTGCTTCTTTGAGTTACATTAGTCCACAAGTGGTAGAAAAATGCAATCTCAAGACTGAAAAATTTCAGCAGTCTTGGTTGGTCCAGTTAGCCACTGGTACCAAGAGGAAGGTAACACATAAGTTACCTCAAACAACAATTAAATTAAATGATTTCCAGACAGAAGTGAATTCAAATATTCTGCCCTTAGGCTCATATGACTTGCTGATAGGAATGGACTGGCTGAAAAAGAGAAAGGCGATGATGAATTGTTGGGATAAAACTCTGCATTGCATAGATGAAGAAGGGAACCCTTTTATTCTCAAAGTAAAACCAAAACCCATCTCTGTAAGACAAATATCAGCACTGCAATTAAAAAGAACAGCTAGGAAAGGATATCAAGTATATGCAGTACATGTTGAAGAATTAGAATAGCAACCGGGAGAAAACCTGTTAGATACCTTACCAGTAGTGAGAGAATTTAAGAAAGTTTTTCCAGATGAGATTCCTCATCTCCCCCCCAAAAGAGAGATTGACTTTTCTATCGATTTGGTGTCGAGAGCAACACCTGTTTCCCGAGCTCCTTATCGAATGAGTCCCCCTGAACTCATGGAACTGAAAATTCAATTGCAAGAATTGCTGGATAAGGGTTATATCCGACCGAGTGTGTCTCCTTGGGGAGCACTGGTGCTGTTCGTGAAAAAGAAGGATGGAACCTTTAGAATGTGCATTGACTATCGTCAACTGAATAAGTTGACCATTAAAAACAGGTATCCTTTGCCCCGAATTGATGACCTTTTTGATCAAGTAAGGGGAGCTTCAGTATTTTCTAAGATTGATCTAAGGACTGGTTATCACCAGCTCAGAATTAAGGAGGAAGACATTAGTAAAACAGTTTTTCGAACCAGGTATGGACACTATGAATTTGTAGTCCTACCTTTCGGTTTGACAAATGCCCCTGCCACCTTTATGTGCTTAATGAACAGTGTGTTAAACAAGTACTTGGATAAATTCGTACTAGTGTTCATACATGATATTTTAGTTTACTCAAAAAGTGAGGAGGAGCACAAAGAGCACTTGAGGATAGTGTTGCAAACTTTGAAAGAAAACCAGTTATATGCCAAATTCAGTAAATGTGAATTCTATAAGGACAAGATCCAATACTTGGGTCATATTATTTCTGAACAAGGGTTGGTTGTTGACCCTGAAAAGATAAAGGCTATTAGAGAATGGTCGGTGCCAAATGATGTTTCAACAGTGAGATCGTTTATGGGGATTGCAAGTATTATTGCAGATTTGTGGAAAGATTTTATGCCATAGCATATCCCATAACCTCACTACAAAGAAAGGGTGTCAAATTTGAGTGGACAGAAAAATGCCAAAACAATTTTGAACAATTAAAATTAAAACTCACTACAGCCCCTATACTGAAAATTGCAGATCCTGATAAAGAATTTGTTGTATGTACGGATGCCTGTAGAGAGGGGTTGGGAGGAGTCCTGTTGCAGGAAAATTCAGTTATTGCATATGAGTCTAGGAAACTAAAGACACATGAACAAAACTATAGTGCATATGATTTGGAATTGGCTGCTATTATTCATGCCTTGAAGATGTGGCGACACTATCTTCTTGGGAAAAAATTTACATTGATGACTGATCATATTAGTCTTAAATATTTCTTTTCCCAAACTGATTTGAATGCTAGACAGGCCAAATGGCTATCTTTTCTGAGTGAATTTGATATGGACATAAAACATATCATAGGGAAAGAAAATAAAATTGCTAATGCCTTGAGCAGAAATGCTTGTCAAAATATAAACAGTATTGGAAGTAGTGCTAATTTTGATTTAGAAGATCTAGTGAAAAAGGTAGCAGACCAGGATCCAAATTATGAGAATCTACAGGTGAAAATGTTAAAGAAGGAGATGGCTGACTACACTCAAAACCAAAAAGGGCTGATCTGCTACAAAAATAGATTGTATGTCCCCAATGTGGAAACTTTGAAAAAAGAAATCCTAGATTAATATCACAAACAGCCGTATGCAGGGCATCCTAGATATCAGAAAATGTTAACAGCTTTGAAAAAGAAGTTGTTTTGGCCAGGAATGAAAAGAGATGTAGCAGAATATTTAGCTAGGTGCATGGAGTGTCAACTAGTTAAAGTTGAGCATCAGCATCCTGCTGGTCTTTTAAACCCTTTGCCGATTGCAGAATGGAAATGGGACACAACTTCTATAGATTTCATAACAGGGCTACCCAAAACCAAATACCAACACGACTCAGTGATGTTGGTAGTAGACACTTTAACAAAATCTGCACACTTCATACCTGTGAAATCTACTTTTGGGACAGCCCAAGTAGCAGAGATGTATTCTTGAGGGAAGTAGTAAGGCTCCATGGGGTCCCAAAGATGATTGTTTTAGACAGAGATGCTAAGTTCACTGCAGCCTTTTGGAAAGGTCTGTTTGGGGGCATGGGCACTAAACTGAATTTTAGCACTGCATATCACCAGCAGACAGACGGTCAGACAGAGAGAAAAAATCAGATTTTGGAGGATATATTGAGAATGTATGTGATGGATAGGCCATCAAAATGGGAGGACTACTTGCACTTAGCTGAATTTGTCTATAATAACAGCTATCAATCCTCCATTAAAATGAGTCCGTTTGAGGCACTCTATGGAAGGAAATGTCGTACACCTTTGAGCCGGAGCCAACCTGAGGATAAGTTAATGTTGGGACCAGATGCTTTACAAGAGATGGAAATAATTGTTAAACAAATACAAAGAAACATCAAGACAGCACAAGATTGACAGAAAAACTATGCTGATAAGAAGAGGATACATCGAGAATTCAAAGTGGGGGTGCATGTGTATTTGTGTATTAAACCCAAAAAGAGCACACTTTATGCTGGAAGTTGTGCAAAATTGGCTCCTAGATATTGTGGGCCTTTTGAGGTGTTAGAGAGGGTGGGACCAGTGGCTTATAAGTTGGCCTTACCGCCCCATGTTAAAGTTCATGATGTGTTTCATGTTTCATTATTAAAAAGATATATACATGATGCCTCTCACATTGTTGACTGGAATGTGACACAGGTGGAACCACAAGGGAAGTTCCTTCCAGAGCCGCTTCAAATATTGGAGCGGGAAGAAATTGAATTGAGGAATCGAACGGTAGCAAGAGTAAAGGTGCAGTGGAAGCACTTTATTGCTGAAGAAGCTACCTGGGAAAGAGAAGCTGAAATGATGGAGAAATATCCCTTTTTGTTTGGAAAATGAACTCTAGTAGCTAGATGTCAACACCAAGGACGGTGTTTTCTTTCAGAGGGGGAATATGTAACACCCCTGGTTTTATGTTTCTTTCAAAGTTAGACATTTGAACTTTAATCCAAAGGGGAGTGGACCCCAATGGATAAGTATTTTGTGGATGTAATTATATATTTAATTATGAAAAATAAATAAAATAATTCTGTGCAGATTGACCAAATGAGAATTATGAGATCACTTGCTAAATCCATGAGGATGGAAAGAGGCAAATATTTTCCCCAAAAATCTTTCAAAAATCCTTGAAAGAATTTATTTCCAAATTAGATTTTGAGGAAAATCTAATTTCCCCAATGAGGTGGAGAGTAGTTGGGAAGAGGTAAAAAGCTGGAAAAAGCAGAAAGCAGCTTTAAAAATCCCTAAATAAGGAAAGCCTAGGCAAACAGGAAGAAAAGCATCCTGAAATTCTGGACTTAGAATTAGAAACAGGTTTTGGGGAGCAAAAGCTTAAATAAGCTATTCCTGAACAGATTAGAGGTTGGTCTGTTCTGGAGGTGATCTCAGCTCGGGGGTGAGTCCTAGAGATAGAGGGACTCTAAGGTTGGGAGGATTGGTCAATTACAGAAATGGTATTCTCGTTGTGTTTATGAATAAATGAATTTCTTACAATATTTTATTTCTTGTGTTCCGTACATTTACAGAATTATTAGAAGAAGTTAATCCTCTCAGTTCTGCATAGTTGTAGGAACCAGAAATTATGAAGAAAATCAGCCAGAAAATCTAAACCAGAGACTGGTTTAAATCTGGAGATTTATACTACTTCATAATTTATAATTGTGTAACTTTACTCTGTTTCTGTTAAAAATAGAATTTAATCAGTGACCACTAGAAAAACTCAAAATATGTGTGGAGGAGTGATTAAATATATGCAGTGAAGATCTATAGATTTGTTGAATTAACAGTGTAAGTATTTCAATATATTTAACTTCTATGCAAAGAAAAAAGAAAGGATGGATGAGTACTTTTAATTGAGTTAAAGACATTCAGAAATAAACAGAGCTAAATATGGGTTATTAAACCTTGAACCAAATCTGGCCTAAGAAATAAACATAAACTAGCACATGGCTTACCTCCTTTACTGGAGAAGTTTATTAATTGAATGTACTAATTGAAATTAGATAGAAGCAAAATTATATGAAGCGCATGTAAATTTTATAAGCTGTGAGTAATAACAAATAATTCACCTACCAGATTAGTATAAAATGCCAGTGGAAGTGTTAGCTAGAGAATAGAACATACTGAACATGTTATAGAATAAAACAATAATTCCCAGAGTCTATTATTAGTTACACCAGTAAGTAATACTTGGAAGCTTTAAGTCAAGAAGCAAGGGTAAAGGTATACTACTGGAGTAGAATAATACATATAACCCCATAAACCAGATGTCAAGAATCAATAACTTATTGTAGATGCATATACTCTGGCAGTATAAATAGTTACATACAATTATGGAAATAAAATGTGGAGGAAGCAGAAATACAAGATAAGACTAGTAAACTTATTAGCCCTATCTAACCAATGGAAACAGACAAATGCAGTAGAGATAAAATGTTATCATGAGCATCAACAAAAACTAGCCATATGATATCATCAGAGTATATCATATCTCTGTTCCTTGTCAAACAGGAAGGGAATACGTATATATGAAATTCATAGGTAAATTCATGAACCAAACGAGATAAATTATGACAATCGTGTCCCCTGCAAATTAATAGAAAGTATGTGGTCTTAGAGACCATATTAGTAGTGTCTTAGTAAGACAAACCAAGTCTAACGAAATCATTATTTTTACAGTGGCACAGAGAAAATTTATGAAAGTAAGACCCGAATGGGCTAAACAAAAATTATGTATAATAACGATATGAGGGTTTGGCTTCACTTCAACCCACATGCTGTTGATATCGACCTGAAAGCGCAAGGTGAAGCGAAATTAAAAATGAATGAAACAACCATTTCACTATATCACCGAGAAGAAAATTCGTATGGAATTCGGATTACCTGCAAAAAACAAGAGACAGTGAGAATACGAATCGATTAACTGATATGAATTATATCACAAATAAAAAAAAAATAATAATAATAATAAAAGGGTTACCTGGCAAATGAGAAATTCTTCAAAACGACCTCAAACAGAGATAGCTGAAAAATATTAAAAATTCGAAGAACAGGATGTTCAAATGGGAACGAAAAAGCCACGGGTCAAGTGATATACTCGAATCGATTACTTGCCTAGGGTATGGATTGCTCGTCGTAGAGGAGACGAGTAAAATCAACACCTCACCATTCGAACAACATCAGTAAAGTCACGAAAGACGATGAGGAGTAAGCCCCTGTCAAGAAACGATGGAGTATTAGTGCCATACATCGTCAACAAGAAGATGCACGAAATGTAAGAAGAGAGATTTCAACATACTAGGACAGAAAAATCTCCACGAGAGATTTGTCCAACTGACCCAAAATGAGTTCTCGACAGTAAACGAGACTATAGGAAAGAAATTGTTTTATTTAAACTCATCTCTCACACGATCAGCAGAGCGTATTGCTATGGAGAAAAAAACATATCAAGGTATAGTGCACAGAGCGTAAGCCCCACAGTAAAGTTAGTGACATGCGTAGAAGTTCATACCTGAATTTCAAATACGATGAGGAGATAGATACAACAGAAGCCTGGGCGAGCCGATGCTTCGTTTTTCCAACGTGTAGGGTCTCGACACCGGGATACGACCAGAACAACTGAGGGGCGAAAGAACCAATTGATAATAACACAGAGATTTATACAAATGTCTCAAATCCAAAAACCGACGAAACCCTAATGGATAGGAACAATCTCCACCATCCAAGTCGCCTTGGATCGATGGCCTATACATGGATCGAGTGGGTGAAATTGGCATTAAATACCTGGCCGTCCAACACATAAATACATAGATCTATGAAATCGATTCCACAGTACTCTCACTAATGTCATATGGCCGGTGTAATTGAAAGAGTATTTTGGCGTGGCATCTATAGCTGAAACGTAGATACATACGACCCTGCATGTGGACACAATGAAAGCTAACCAAATGGAAAAAAATCAATAGAGTGCCATCGAATGAGGTGATGTGGAAATTTGAATGGGTTGCAATGGCCAAATACCTTGAGCCAACTTTGCCAACGAGACGTAATGAATGCATCGAAAATTTAATACGCCTATCTCCACAGTAAACTCACCATAAATTGAACTGTACGTGAGAGATCAATGATGCGATGGAAACGTTCATTCACATTGGAATAGTGGCCACAAAACTATAATAAATTCATATAAGTGACATAAGTTGTAAATAGAAATAGACCATTCGATGCCTTGAATAAATTGAAATGCAACATAAGATTTAAATCTGGGAGTTATACGAAGATTAAAACCCAACGAATCATATAACAAACTTAAAATCCATAAGAGTATGATATTGGACGCTAAAGCGTAGGTATGGTGAGCCCTAAAAGTGTTATGTGAAAACGTTAATGAATAGATCGAAATGTGTGGGTAAAGGTACGCATAGATAGAAATGTGTAGGAATAAATGCAACCATATAACAATGGTATGGGAATAAAATATATATATATGGGGGGAATATAGATATATATGTATTTAACATAAGCCACAAACAATTTTGTGGAGGAGAAAAATAAAAATTTCCATACAAGAGTATTAGGAGGAATAGGAACCCTATTCCATGTCAGATCGTAATTGACGAAATTCGAAAGTAAAACTGAATAGCCGTGGCCAACAGAAACATAGAATTAAAATATAAATAGAAAAAATTTTATTTTTTTTTGGTGGAAAGGAAGAGATGTTACACGGGAGAAGATCCTCTGACCAAACCTACCTCTACCCCTCTTTGTAAAAGATCTCTAGATCGAAGTTTCTCCCTGAGCACTTCTCATTAAAGAAATCGATCACTTGATCCTCTCGGTGTATTTTCCAAATTACCCTCAAGCCTTCCTTTATAGTCTTCTGGTTGCGACTTCAATGGTTGAGATTAGATCTCCAATCAACGGCTAAGATTACATTTTGACTTGATCTGCTTTTTCTAGACGTTACACCCCAGTTTAGATTAATACCCATTAATTATTTTAATTTCCTAAGTTTAAACTTAGTGTCTGTAAAATTGTGTAGATGTTCTATGCTTGATGCAACTTTACTTTTCACTACAGCAATCACATAAACAATCAAGTAAAATTTTGATAGAACATACCAGTGGATCTATAGAAGACAAACCAGAAATGACAAAAGTGGTGGTGCGTTACAGCGGTCAACAAGATGCTTCAACTAGCAAAGTCTCCTTGGTCAGCCAACCCAGCATGTGTCACAACGACCCTCAAAACAGCCACATGGTCAACTCAAAGTCAACCCCAGAAAAGTCAATGTTGCCCAGAAAATTCAACGCAAAACAGCAGCAAAAGTCAATGCAGCACAGTCTACGGTCAACCTTTGACCTCATTTCTTGTGCCAAAATGTACGGATTTCAAAAATCGAAGTCTATGCCAAAAATCATCTCCTTTGGACCATGCGTTGACCAAAGTCAACGTTGGTCAAACTTGCGTGGAAGCTCTAGCTGCAACAGATTTCTCTTCGTCCTTCTTTCCCACGTGTGAACCAAAACTGCCTCTAAGGAGCTCGAACCAATCAGAAGAGGAGAGATGATGTGTGAGGATGAGATGAGTGAAATGTCCTCCAACGTTGACTCTATTTATATCAATCACTGAGGGTGTGTGACACATTCGCTGGGGGTGTAAAACCTTAAGGCCGACCTACACATATTTTGAAAGTATTAAAAATAAATTCAAAATAAATGTTCTGCTCATCGGATCAAGATGATCTTTAGATCAATCTTGCACCTCTCCGAAAGAGGAACCCAATAAGAATATTGGTGTCTTCATCTGAGCATTACAACATGGAGTTTGGACCTATTTGTCCAATTTTAACACTCCATCTCAACTAGGGAGAACTCCATCCACCCGTGCAATCAAACATCGTGCGTCATCCCGCCATAACTTGCTTTGCTGGCCTCTTTATTTCAGAACAGAAGTGGGTTAAGTCACAAAGACATCATTCTCGGCTAACAGATTCAGCCCAGAGGTCCGAAACCTCTATAAGACTCACAAAGAGTCTCATACCAACCTGAAGTTGGTTTACCTAACCCGAAGTCAGTTGGAGATCTGAAACCTCACTAGCACTCAAGAGAGTCATATACTAACCCGAAGTTAGTTTCACTGACCTGAAGTCAGTTGGAGGTCCGAAACCTCACTTGGACTCAAGAGAGTCATATACTAACCCGAAGTTAGTTTCATTGCCCCGAAGTTAGTTGGAGGTCCGAAACCTCTCTAGACTTGATCCCAGATCAAGTGGTTGGACCGTGCCATCCTAGATAGAGAGTACGACAATCTCTGATGCGTCCATTAGTATTTTCTACTAGTCTCTAGCTTTTCCCACCTCATTGGCCAAATGAGAGGTACTTCCCATGAGTCTGGAACTCAATGGGTAGGATGCATACGGGGCACAAATCATGAAAGGCAAACCAACTCAATCATCATAACAATGGGGCGAAAGCACCACAAGGTTTTGCAAGCCTAGCCCCGTGTGTGCTTATAGCTCCGAGGAACTATCCCCAAGGCCCCCTCAGAGCTCCCAGAGCTCATCGTCCAACAGGACCCTCAAAATAGGGTTATTCCACGATTCCAAGATTCTCACATAATGTTAGGAACATGACCTTCCCCAAGGGCATTATGAGAATATCTGTGACTTGCTCATCAGTTCCTATATGATTGAGCCTTACGGCGCCTCGTTGTACCATATCCCAGATCAAGTGGTACCAGCCATCAACATGCTTGGTGTTGGGAAAAATACTGAGAGGGGGGGTGAATCAGTATTTAGGGCAAACTAAAACATTTTACTTTTTCATGCTCTAAAACCCATACGCTACTTTGCTGAAGACAACTAGCGTATACACGCGGATATCCTTCATAAAACTCGCGTATACACAGAGATCTAATTATGCCATTAGTTCTTCACTTATATCATTCCATCATTCATTCATTAGATGTTCTATAAACAGTAAACATGTGCAGTAAGAACAGAATAAACCATCACACAAAGCATCACACATGAACACAAGGATTTTTAGGTGGAAACCCAAGTCGGGAGAAAACCACCGCTGCAGTTGCTCAGCCTTCAATATTTTATTATAGAGAAAACATCTTACAACATATGTGCCGGCGCAGACTTGACCAGCACGCAGGCACCCACCTGCGCTCGTTTACCAGCCTCTCCTGGAAGGGAGCTCCAACCCCCTGACTCGTTTACCAGCCTCTCCTGGAAGGGAGCTACGACCCCCTCGATCTCGTTTACCAGCCTCACCTGGAAGGGAGCTACAACCCCCTGACTGAAGGCTACAACCCTCAGCACCACCTTGGACCACGTTTCATCAATTTTCACACTGGATCCAACAACTTCAATAGAACACCACTTGCAGGCCACATTTCATCATATTTTCAAACTGGACCCTTTCAATACTTTTAAGCACAGTCAACCATGAAACAGATACATATAACTCACTGACATATATCAGTAAACCGATAGTATCAGATTGTACACGTTGGTATTACAAAGAACTCCCAGTTTTCATGACACGCTTCTTCACTGACAAGCCACGTGATATACTTTTCTTTTCACATAAACCACAGACAATCAGACATATTTCATTCAGCACACACAGCTTCTTCACAAGTCTAGTGTATAATGCAGGTGTTAATTTCCACCACGAACAAAACGAACTAGTTTATAGATCTTTAATTATTATAAGACAGGCCACATTTTTTCGTGCTTATATTCAAATTCTAGATTTTCACCTTGCATTTCAGATGATACACAGCCACATCCAGATTCCAGTACTTTCCATAAACAGATCTAGCAGATACAAATACATTCCAAATCTAAATATTTTGCTTCATCATTTCTTCATAGGTGCATCATAGATTCAAATCTATTATCAAACCTTTACCCCTTTCCATACAGATATACTTCATAGAGAAGTATTCATTCAAGCTTAGACATCTTGCTCCCACACTCATGATTTGCATAATGAATTTCATCTCTTTATATAGGTTTATCCTTTTTCAATACCATGAGCCAAAACAATACCATGAGCCCAAAACTACATTACTTCCGATGGTATTCCTAGACGGGGTCAATTAGGCAGATCATTACCCAATACAATGGGTCAATACCATGGTGGTTACCCCTGGTTTTGCACTTTTTGAGCGCTTTTGCCCATACGCGACTTGGCACGTTCTTTCCCGCGTGCATACGCAACTTCCCTTAGGCAAATCCACGTATTCCTAGAGACATACTCTTTTCATCATAGATCTATCACATGCTGAAATCCTTTCTTCATTGCCTTCTGTTCTCACTGTAGATACATCAGATTTAGTTCATCAAGACATGTTCTATCAAGCACAACTTCATCAAGTAAGTTGCCATCATCTTGCCATTCAAGGACACCACTCAGCATCATATTGCTAATAACCATCATTTCACATCAGATTTACATTATTTACCAAGTCCATCAAGTCAAGAATAACTTCATCAAGTGGTTTGCTATCAAGGACAACACATGTCAACAATCTCATGTCTTCATCTTCATTCAGTGGGTTGCCATCAAGGACAACACTCTGCATCATATTGCCAACACTTGGATCGTTCGTGGAACACGGGATTCTATGACAAACGAATCCCCCTCTTGTTATCACAAAAGATAACAATGGCATCTAGCACATGCTCGAACAGCTCACTGAAGAGCTTTCGCAACCAAGTGACTTCACAACAGGTCATACATGCTATAATATATTCGGCCTTAGCGGTGCTCAAGGCTACCGACTTCAGTTTCCTTCTTGAAGCAGATCTACGTGCGAAGCAACATCCAGATGTGCTCTTGTAATCCACCACACTGCCAGCCCAATCGGCATCAGTATATCCATGGAGTGTCATACTCCCGGCAGTGTATCGCAGCCCATGGTCTATCGTGCCCCAAAGATATCTCAAGAGTTTTCTGGCACCAACCCAGTCAATGTTATGATCAACCATGTGTTGACTCAAAGTGTTCACTGCAAAACATACATCCGGATGGGTGTTCACTAAGAACATTAGGGCCCCTACGAGTTGACGATGCTTAGTAGGAGTTGCCAATATAGGCCTAGTAGCGCTGCCATTCAAATTCTTGAAGTTGAGCTCCATCGGTGTCGAAACGGACTTACAGTCCACCATACCAAATCTTTCCAGAAGCTTCACAATGCATTTTCCTTGAGAAAGGAAAATCTCGCCAGGTATCTGCTAGACCTCCAGGCCTAGGAAATAGTGCATCAGCCCTAGGTCCTTTATCTCAAACTCAGCAGCGAGCACCCTCTTGAATGAGAGGGTCAGCACCTGTCAGGAAGAGGTCATCCACATACAACACCAAAATGAGAGGCTTCTCCCTGACAACCTTGAAGTAAAGGTTCGGATCAGCGTTACTACGAGTAAAGCCCAGCTTCATCAAGTAGCTATCTATACTTTCGTACCAAGCTCTGGGTGCTTTCTTCAGCCTATAGAGGGCTTTCTTCAACCTGCAGACATGGGTGTCCCGATCCTGGACTTCGAATCCTAGAGGTTTCTCCACATATACCTCTTCCTTTATCGCACCATGCAGAAATGCGGTCTTCACATCCATCTGATGGAGACTCCATCCTTGCATAGCAGCAAGGGCTATGATATATTGAACGGTGGTATATCGAGCCACAGGTGCAAATATGTCATGATAGTCTATGCCTTCCTTTTGAGAGAAGCCACGGGCAATGAACCTTGCCTTGAACTTTTCAGCACTTCCATCAGATCCATGTTTGATCTTGTAGAGCCATTTCGAGGTGACAACTGCTTTGTCCTTTGGTCTTGGAACCACATCCCAGACATCATTCTTCATTATGGACTCATACTCTTCGTGCATAGCATCCTTCCAAACTTGATGCTTTACGACTTCCTCAAAAGATCCAGGCTCATATTGTACAATAATACTCATGGCTGCTAGATACCCATGGTATCTACTCGGCTCCCTGCTTTCACGGAATTTCCCCCTTGGGGCCATATGTCCCTCGGCATTCTCGAGAGTGTCCCTGAGCCATGATGGTCTCTTCCCCAGTGAAGGAGGTGTATCAATCGGGTCCATCGGTCCTTCAACATTGGGCATCGTCTCATCCTTCGGTTCTTCTTGATTTCCAGGGCTTGCTTCATGATCTTCCTCAGATCTCGGAAGATTTACTACTTTCCTCAGGGAAGCATCTTCGTCAAAAGTGACATTGTGGCATATCTCCACTTCCCTTTGACCAGGCACATAGACTCTATAGGCCTTCGAAGTTTCGTTGTAGCCCACAAACATTCCTTTCTTCCCAGAAGCATCCAGCTTGCTCCTTTTCTCTTTCGGCACATGAAAATAAACAGGACATCCAAAAACTCTAAATTGTGAGACGTCAGGTTTCTTATCCAGAGAAGACCTCTTCAGGAGTTTTGGAGTCCAAATGAATGTGGTCATCAGTTTTGTACGTACACAACAGTGTTCGCAGCTTCTCCCCACAGAAACTTCGGAAGACCCTGGTCACATAGCATTGCACGGGCAACTTCCACAATGCTCCTGTTCTTTCATTCAGCAACGCCATTTTGCTCAGGAGTATAGTCAGTTGTGGTCTCCCTCTTAATGCCAGCTTATTTTCAAAAGTTCTTGAACTCGTCCGTCTCAAATTCAGTGCCATTATCGGTCTGTCGAATAGAATCTCATGTCATTGCTCCCAATGGACTTCCTCCAACCTAGTAGAGTGTATCAACTCTAAACCCAAACGTGATAGCTTCCTTGAAGCTCTTCTTCCACATGCGCACCTTTCCATCAGAGAATGCCACATTGAAACCTTTGTCTTCCATGGCCGATATAGACACAAGGTTCTTCTTCAAATTAGGTACATAGAGTACATCCTGCAAGCGGAGGACTTGACCTTGAGACAAGTGGAGGGTCACAATCCCTATCCCTTTCACGAGATATGTGGGCATTATCTCCAAGGATAATTTCCAAATTAGTATCCTTCTCAACCATATCAAAGAGTGCTTCTTTGATCACAATGATGTGCCTTGAGGCACCACTATCTATCAACCAGACATCCATAGTGTTAGGTGGAGATACAACAGAGAGGGTAGATATAAGAATGAATTCATTTCGTTTATCAACAACATTTGATTCCTCATACCTGGAATTTCTCGACCTTTTGAAATGTTGCTCATTTCCGCCGGAGGAAGCCTGCGTCTTTCCCTTGAACTTGTTGTTCCTTTGATTGCCATTCCTCCGATTATTGTTGTTGTCATCACCGTCGTGAGAATCCTTCTTGAAAAAACATTCTCTAGCATAGTGACCTGTCCTATGACAAGTGAAACACTTGCCCTTCTTTCCTTGGGCCCTTGCTTTTCCTTTGCTCTTTGGACCACCAAAGTTCTTCTTCCTAGAATAAGCAACGTAGGCAACATTTCCTTCATTTCCATACTCCTCCATTCTAGTCTCTTCTTGAACGATCTCAATAGTACTTCGTCAAAGTCAAGTATCACATTATTATTTAGAATGGTAGTGTTGAACACATGCCATTCGGATGGGAGCCCTCCAAGTGCGGTGAGTACCATCTCTCGATCAGCTATTGTCTCCCCAATAGCCAGCAGATTGTTCCTGATCTCGGTCAGCTTCAGAAAGTATGATTGAACAGACTCATCCCTGCCTTTCTTCAAATTCTTCAATTGATTCTTGAAGAATAGTACTTGATTTGCATTGTTGGCCTTGAACATGAGGACCAACTTATCATACATCTCTTTGGATGTGCCCAACTCAGAGATGTAGGCCACCAGACTTTTATGAATGGATTCCCTGATCATCAACTTTGCTTTGATCTCCCCCTTCTTGTACTTTGTTTTGGCAGCAACAGTAGTAGTGGATGGAGGTTCTTGGATTTTACCCTGCACATAGTCCATGACATCTTGGTCTTCTAATTTAAGATCCAATATCATCTTCCAAGCATGGAAGTCATCCTTCCCAGTCAATTTGTCATCCTCCATGAAGCCATAATTTGAGAAACCCATTTTCTTCTTCGGTGATTGCTACAAATAGGGCTTGTCTTCACCTAAGCTCCAATACCATGTAAAATTGTGTAGATGCTCTATGTTTGATGCAACTTTACTTTTCCTTACAGCAATCACATAAAAAATCAAGTAAAATGTTGATATAACATACCAGTGGATCTATAGAAGACAAACCAGAAACAGAAAAAAGTGGTGGTGTGTTACGACAGTCAACAAGATGCTTCAACCAGCAAAGTCTCTTTGGTCAGCCAACCCAGCATGTGTCACAACAACCCTCAAAACAGCCACACGGTCAACTCAAAGTCAACCCCAGAAAATTCAATGCTACCCAGAAAATTCAACGCAAAACAGCAACAATCAATAGCAACAGCAGCAGCAAGTAAAAGTCAACGCAACACGGTCTACGGTCAACCTTTGACCTTGATTCTTATGCCAAAATGTACGAACTTCAGAAATCAATATCTATGCCAAAAATCGTCTCCTTTGGACCATGAGTTGACCAAAGTCAATGCTGGTCAAACTTGCTTGGAAACCCTAGCTGCAACAGATTTCTCTTCGTCCTTCTTTCCCACTTGTGAACCAACACTGCCTCCAAGGAGCTCGAATCAATAAGAAGAGGAGAGATGATGTGTGAGGATGAGATGATTGAAATGTCCTCAAACATTGACTCTATTTATATCAATCATTGAGGGTGTGTGATACATTCGCTGGGGGTGTAAAACCTTAAGGCCGACCTGCACATATTTTGAAAGTACTAAAAATAAATTCAAAATAAATGTTCTACTCATCGGATCAAGATGATCTTTAGATCAATCTTGCACCTCTCCGAAAGTGGAACCCAATAAAAATATTGGTGTCTTCATCTGAGCATCACAACATGGAGTTTGGACCTAGTTGTCCAATTTTAACAGTGTCCCATTAAAAATAATTAATTTATCAAATAAAACTGTCTATGGGTGTAATTTCCCAAAACAATTTCAGAGTTATCTAGAATACATGTGTCTAAGCCTCTCCACAAAGTTTGCGACTTAGAGCACATCTGATGCACACTGCTCTAACTCTGAAGCATTTCCCTTTGCGTTGTTGATGTTTGACATGCTGTCCACCAACTACTGTGATACTGTTGTAGTTGTATTGTTGTTGACCCTGCAATGATCAACACTGTGTCCGTACTACAACTCCCTCTCAAAATTTTGCATTTGCTGCTAGCACTGGCACTGCTAACTCTGCACTTCAACTCAGTTTCTAAGAGAAGCAATTGAAAACATCCAAAATTTTGAACAAGTGTTAAGGATGCATCTCGATGCTGAAACATTGACTCTTTTTAGTCCCACACTGCCACTCTAAAGCACTGCGTTGTTGTTGCTCCACACTGCGTCCCTCTGCATTGTTGCAACTCTACTCTGCGCTCCTCTGATTCTGGCATTGCTGACCACTGCATCTGTTGCTTCAACAAACCTCTACACCAACTAAAAACTCCTCCAGCCTGCTACTGCTAATCTTGGGGACTCATAGCAAGTTCATGATCCAAGAGGTGGACTCCTCAAGGAAACTGCCCAACTGATGTTCTTGCAAACATACAGCTCAATGTCGCCCCATCTTGGAGATGCATGGTTACTCATGGCATACTCATCCTCCTTTATGTTCGCGAACGCAACCTTCAAATTGTACTTCTCGTTAATTTTTTCTTCAAAGGACACTGGGTAGTGTAGTGACCAAGCTCACCACAGCTGAAGAACTTTATCTTCGAAACGACCTTCTTTCGTCTCCACTGCTCCTGCTGCCCCTTGGATGCAAGGGTTAAATTTTCCTCCTCGTCCTTCATCTTCACCCATTGCCACTGCTGCCGTCAAGTTTGCACTTGAATAGGTCCCTCCTTAACTCTTCTTGCTGAAGAGTATCCCACATCTCTTCACAGCCTCAAAAAGGTTGCTTTGCCGAGGATGCTCTTGACAAAAACCTTCCATTCTTGAGTGACTGCATTAAGAGCCAGTCTCACCATTGTTGTAGGAGAAGGGGTGGACCCCACGACTGCTAGTTTATTATGAGTTTCCTGAAGCCTAGTCAAGAGAGGAACAATGCGCTCCCCTCTCTGCATCTGCACCATCCTCAGTTTCTGCTCTAAGTACATCTTCCGCTATTCGGAAGATCCTTCATACAACGTTGCCAAGGCCTCCCACATCTGCCTAGCTGTGTCATTGCCGGCTATATGGGACACAATATGATCTTTGACTCCATCAAGGAGCATCCTTTTAGCCTTCGCCATATCGGAATTTTACTTCTTCAGCGAACCTGGATCTACAAGGATAGCTACTGTACTCGTCACGAAAATCTTGAGATCGTATTCATCTAGAAGACACATGATTCGCGCCTGCCAGATTACATAGTTGGAGGCTCCCTCCAATCGGTCTTGATCTCTAAAAGCTTGTGAGGTTCCATGGCCGTAAAGAAAATGTCGAATCTGCTCCATCTCTATCCCCTTTGGGCAGCACTGGACTGGATTTTTCACTCCTTGTTGGAGATTTTAGATCCGCCACCCGAATCTCTTGCTCAGATCTCAGAAAAATGAAATTCCCTGGCTAGGAACTCCCCAAGGAAGAAAATTCCCTCACTGTGCTTCTTCTTTCTCTTCTAACGATTTTCTTCCCAGCAAGAACAAATTATGCCTGCAGAAACCTACGTCCCACTAGCTCTGTGCTGAGGCTATGCGCTGCTCCCTCTGGCTTGACAAAATCTCAATCTGGAAGCCCTACCTCTCTATCGACTCACTCAGAGAGAGACTTTCCACGAAACTTCAGCCCTTCTAGCGTGGACTGCGCAATCCCTCTAAGGATCTGAGCTACTTCTTTCTGCATCTATTCAACCTCCTTCTCAGTGTTGGATCTTCTCTTCTTGTTTCACCTGCAACGCTTCACAAGCTCTGATACCATGTGAAAATTCCAAGTCCTATATCTGGAATCCTACTGCAGCTAACTGAATTAACTTCTCTTACTTATAAATTACAATAACAAGTTATTTGCAGATTTCTTTTGTAAACATTGAAGTAATTACTGCTACAACCTTCACTTAATTAATTTAGATGTGAAAGCAGGAAACTGAGCAAAATAAAAACATCACACAGGACACCATTATTTTTCGACAAATGTCACCGGAAAAACCCAATGCAGGAAAACCGGTGCAGAAGATCTGAGGGTTTTATTATTAAGCAACAGTTATATCTGAATACAATCTCTGGATGTCTTGTTGGCCATCCATTACAAAGAATATCACTTAGCAGAAGAAAGACAAATTGTGAGATTACCTCACACTGCAAGTCTCGATTGATCCGATAGCTGCACTGAGGAACCATAGCACCCTCTGTGTTGCCTCTATGCAGTAGATGCGTAGGCTTGCGTGGGGACTTCTCTGGAACTACATCGCCTCCTCTGCTGAATCGTTCAGCCCTCAAAAATATCGATTCCAACCGTCCCATCTTAGAACTTCGATCTCCCAGCTGAAACTCAAACTTCTGCTCGAAACACTGTGATGTCTCTGTGTGTGGCCTTCGTGGCCCTGCGTCACCCTCTCTGGGCTTTGTGCTACTTCCTATGCATCTTTCTTTGCCTCTTTGTTGAGTATCCTTGGACCCGAAGAAGATCCTCTGACCAAAACTCTCTTTTCCCCTCTCTGCAAAAGATCTCTAGATCGAAGTTTCTCCCTGAGCACTTCTCACTAAAGAAATCGATCACTTGATCCTCTCGGTGTATTTTCCAAATGATCCTCAAGCCTTCCTTTATAGTATTCTCGTTGAGACTTCAACGACCGAGATTAGATCTCCAATCAACAACTAAGATTACATTTTGACTTGATCTGCTTTTTCTATGCTTTTTCTAGAAGTTACACCTACAATTTAGATTAATACCCATTAATTATTTTAATTTACTAAGTTTAGACTTAGGGTCTCATTAAAAATAATTAATTTATCAAATAAAACTTTCTCTGGGTGGAATTTCCCAAAACAATTTCTGGATTATCTGAAAGACATGTGTCTAAGCCTCTCCACAAAGTTTGAGACTTGGATCACATCCGATGCTAAGATAAATCAACATAGAGAAAAAAAAAGGGGTGATCAAACATAATCGCAGCATACCCCCTTTTCCTTTGATCTTTTCCATCTTCGCTCGATGGTTAAGCCATTATTTCTACAAAATGAGTAAGGATATGGACTATTGTAGGAAAAACTTGAAATTTGATGGAAAAATCCACTTGCTCAACACTTGGAATCCCTTCTAAAACTGCATAATTGTTGAGAAACGTAACTATTTTCGGCCTTCTTAATTGTTTTTACTCATGTCAATATGTATCGTTTGTAACAAACAATAAAACAAATATTATTATTAAAGCATGAGTTTCATGCTCATTATTGATGGTCTTTTAGGTAAAAGCATGTTCTTCATGCTTCTAGGGTTTGTTAGGTCCTAGGATTTATTGTCATGAGTCAAAGGAGTCAACATCATGATTATAAGACCCTTTCGAGCAATTTGTAATTGTAAAAAAAATATTTTTTAGTCTAGAAAGTCCTGGAATCTCCAAGAGTACAAGTCGATGTGGGATCCTCAAGTAGGCCTAAAGGAGAGGATTTGACCCCTTGTGAAGGCTATATAAAGACAGTTAAACTTCATTTGGAGACACACTCATTCATAAGTTCGATCTACAAGAAATACTTCGATCTATAACTAGGGAGTCGCAAGAAGAAGACCAAAGGTCAAGAAGAAGGAAGGACATAATTCCTTTGTTTTTGGGCTTCAACTCTCTCACACGTGTGAAATTCTAGGGTTTTTGGTTGCCAGATGAGGTTGAATTTTTAGGGTCAAGTTGTAGTGGGGCGAAGAGAAAAAACTTGTAGCCAAAAGAAAGGAAACTTTTTCTAGACCTCGCTAGAGTTATATTTCTCATGGAAGGTCCCAGAAGGAGGTCAAATTGGGATTTCTTCAGGAGCTGCAGTGCCAAAGTTGTAGGTCAAAATTGCAAGTTTTGTACCATTATTGTAGATGACGGATCAAAGTTGCAGTGTGTAGAAGTTTAGTGCAGATTCAAGTACTTGAGGAAAGGTTGACTTGGTACTAGGAGGAGGACTTGGTCTATGAATAAAATAGTTTTTGAGTTTTCCCATTGGAGGGGTTTTTCCTTAGATGAGAGCCTACATCTGTGTCATCTTTTGTTTTTATTTCTTCTTTATACTGTTTGATGAAAAGATCTAACTAAAGGAACATAAAGAAGATAACTAAGATTCACAAGCAAGTAACAATGTTAAAGAAAATAAGTTTAATAATCTACCACTTTATCATTTTCTTACATGGTATCAAAGCTAAGGTGAGAAAGGAAGGGAACCCGGAAGGACAAGAGAAAGAATTATTTATCAAGGGATAGGAAGCTCTCAAACCCTAAAAGAAGAAGATTGTCTCCTGAAGGAATTTAGTTAAAAACTCGTTGGTAAAAGACCCTTCTAATCTAGGGTTTCTACATTGAAGAAGATAAAAACTACATCCATCTCACAAGGAGGGTATTGATCTCGCAAAAAGAAAGTATATTTGTAAGGCATTAATCTTGGAAGTTGTTACTGGAGGAATCCAAGGGAACATCTTTCAAGGGCAGCATCAATAACTCTATGAAGGTCTTGAAGACATCAAGAAGGTTGTAGATATTATTCAATTAAGTATCACACTATTTCATAATGGTTGAATCCTCAAGTCAAGTAGGTTCTTTTTGTAAGGAGATCCATAATCTCATTGGGGCTTCAAACTATCTAGCATAGAAGAAAATCATTGACTTAATACTCGCAGAACAAAATGTAATGGGATATGTTACTGGAGAAGTCACTGAACCTGAGAAAGACAAGACACAAGAACTAGCAAGGTACAAGAAAGGGGAAGTAAGAGCTCAAAGGATCATATTTGAATCAATCAAGGATTCTCTTGTTCCATTTGTTGCAAATCTAAAGACTTCCAAGGCCTTGTACCACAAGATAGTGAATTTGTACTCTGTAAGTACAACATGTCAAAAGATGTCATTACATAACAAGCTATATAGAATGAATAAATTAAAGGATAAGGGCATGGAATCCTTCCTCATGAGTGTCTCTCAACTAAGAGACCATTTGCACAGACTTAGGGAACCCATCACTAGTTCTGAGGTGACCATATGTGTTGTAAATTCATTACCACCAGAATGGAGCAACTTTGCAACAAGTGTCTACTCCAAGAAGGATTCAACTCCCTTTGATGAGTTGTGGGCACAACGCATACTAGAAGAATCAAAGATCAAGGTCAATGATGACATTGGATCAGATGAGCTGTCTCAAGCCCATCTAGCTTGAGTCAAGAAGACAAAAAAAGGAAAGTTTGGAAAGTCCAAGAAGAAAGACATGTCCAAGATGCAATGCTTCAAGTGCAATGAGTTTGGACACTACAAGAGGGATTGTCCAAATAAAAAATAAATAAGAGAACAGATAGAACTGAAGCTTTTGTAGTCGAAGCAGTGGGAGAACCTGAGAAGAAGGAAAAAAAGGAAGAAGTGAAGGATCTTTACTATTGAAAAAGGGTTCACTGACTACCTAAGTCACCTGACATGGAGATACGTGACACGAAGGATACGAGGATTCGAGAGTCAGACACAGACATGTTGACCCCTCGGAACAGGACATGTTATATATATATATATAACAAATTCATTGATTCAAACATAGATCCTCATCTATATGTAGGTTTTACAAATTAACATTATGCATACAAATACAATTGTGACATATTCATCAATGATCCAATAGGATAAAGACAAGATACTGCAGTTTTCTCATTAAGTCATCAAAATCAAAATGTGTTACATAGGGAGTAGAAATGCCAATGGAAAATAGAAATAGCAAATACAAAACAACTACAAGCCTCAAGGCAGTAGGTAGCCCATGAGTCCTCAATCCGCATCATCAAAATCAACATCATTGTCATCATCATGGTCACCACTGCTACACTTTGTTGCATCCTCCTCCTCTGCTACCTGGCCCTTGCTCTCTTGTTAAATATTTCCACAAGGGATATTTCTTATCTTGAGGCTGATGTCTTCCCTCAACATTTGAAGTTATTGTTCCAACCCCAATTCCAATAGAGGGGGCACTTACAGACCCTAATGAAATTGGAAGAGGAAGGGCATCTCCAATGGGGACATTCTTCCCCTTCCTCTTCCCCTTCCATATTACCCTTGATTGGGCCATGAATGCTGTAAAAAAAATAAAGAGAAAATACACAAATTTGTAAAAAAAATGCACACGCAAACTGCTGTAATAAAAATTCAAAAAAAATATAGACAAATTGCACTTACCTGTTGCTTGAATCGCCTCCAAAATGATCCCACACCCTTTTCTCTTTGCTCCCACACACCCACAACAAACCCACATCAAGAGAGAGTGAATAAATTTGAAGTTGAAATGGGCCAAAACAACCCTTTATGGGCCGTGTGGCACTCATAAAAGCTAGACAGGTGTCCCAGAATCAAGACATTATCAGGACACGATGGTGTCCTAATGGGACACAATTGGGACACGATGGTGTCCCCTTAGGACACGCTCCAGAGGACACGTGTCCCACTAAATCATGTATAATTCCACTGATTCGGGACACGACGAGGATGAGGAGCGAATCCGATTTCATTAGGTTCTTTATGAATATTGATTTCTCTTTAGATGATATATTTTGCATAAACATCATAGGGTTGAAGCAATTGATGGTAGCATGTATGGAATTTATTACGTTGCTTAGTATAGATCATCTAGGATATAATGTCAAACCATTTTGCATAATGTTCATCCAAATTACGCTAGAGATTGTCATCTTGCTTAAATCATTAGAGAAATTTTAAAGTCTAAAATGGGCCTCAAAAAAATGTACAACCAAAATAAACTTTATAAGAACCAAAATGATTCAAGATGATGATGTCAACCATGGGGGATGATTCACCATTGTTTGAGAAAAAAAAGTAAAAACATTAAAAAATAAAAAACTACCTTATCAACTCGTGTTTTCAACTTATCTCCCTACGATTTTACTCAAATTTCAAGCGGGAGCACTAGTTGGATGCAAAATTTAATTTATCATCCAAGGATTACCCTATTACATACTTTCGATGGACCTTGCTACATGAAAAATGAAAAGTACACGAAAAACGTGATTACAATCACATTTTTTCATTTATTTCTCATTTTTCGTATAGCAGGGTCCTCTAAGAGTATGCAACATAGATACTCCCAGGATGAAGTATTGAATTCTGCATCCAATGAGTGCTCCCACTCGAAATTTGAATAAACCGTAGTGAGATAAGTTCAAAATACGAGTTGAAAAAATATTTCTTTTCCCTCCAAAATTTGATGATGTAATCTAATATTATTTTATTACTTCCACTATTATTTTATAATATTCCTTAAGAGGCCCATTTTAGACCTCAAAATTTCTTTAATAGGATCATTATGCTCCATGAAGGACCATCATCTTGAAAATTCCTTGGGACAAATATCATGACATTAAGAGTATGTATTCCATATAATATGGAAATGTACTAGTAAAAAGGGATGAAAGGTTGCAATGTGTTAGGATACAAACTTTTTGTGAGATATATGGATATCTAGATGATTGGATGAAAGTATAGGAATGTATGTTGAAAAGTAAACTTTAGATAAGATTAATATGTGCAAGAATCTTATGATTTTCAAGTACTAATGATGTTGGAAAAGAATAGAATGTCACTTACTTGAGAATTTCTAGCAGATTAAGACTTTCTCTAGAATATGTATTTGATATTCATTAACATCTAATATAATCTCCGAAATAAAAGTTGTAACTTGGTAATCGAGTTTGATCCTTGGGCGCTTTGATGCATGAAGGAAATATCAAGTTGAGATGGTCAATGTGGGATGTTAATAGTATGAGAAGGTCACCATGGTGAGGTAAGTCTATTTCATTTATGGTTTGGTTATCTGGCTAACATATTTTTTTGGCTACGGGGAAAATAATGTGGAAGGAATACATGATGAAAGTTGGGGCAAATTCAACTATATGGACGAATAATGTTAAAAATTTCTGGTACTTAGCAACTGTAAAGTCATGATGAGTCCATCTTGCAATTAAAAGGGTAGTTGAACGGGAAGATAACTTGAAGGTCAAGGAGGGTCACTTTCATGATTAGATTGAAGATTGAGAAGGCTGAAAAATCTTCCTTCATGATTGAAGAAGAAATTGATGAGAAAATACTATCTAGATCATGTCAAAAGAATGAAAGAGTGGAAATGGCTCCATGATACCTGGAAAGAAAACAAGTAATGCAAAATAAAGAGGGAGCCATCAAGTTATAAAGATTAAGTAGTTGATGCTCTCATGAATACAAGCAGTGAGGCTTGTGATGCTGGCTTCCATTATTGGAAGGAAGGAATCTCCCTTGATTTGAGAGGGAGCAGAAGGAGTCTCCGTGAATAAGGAGCATGGTTCTATTCTCAATATTAAGGGAAAATAGGGATGTACTCTCTGGTTGAGAGGGAGTGATGATGAACATCACATTTTCATTCTCCTCTTCCAATGATGAAAAGAGAATGATGAATGATTGGATAAGAATCGATGGTTTCCTTTAGGATATAAAATCCAAGAAAGGAAAGGGATTGGCACTCTTTTAGGAAGGGATAGAAATCCAAGAGAAGAGTGGTCGAAGAGGACAGATATTATTTGAGGACTTAGGTATGAAAATCCAAGATAAGAATGGTCCTAAAAGGACATACCCTGTGGACATCCTGATGGGGTATGTATCATAGAGAGGTAGTGCAGTATCACACATAAAGCCTCCCAACATAATGCTCTTGATTAAAGTAGAGCTTGTAAAGTTAGGCCTCACAGACAATGTTGAACATAATTATGATGCTTAAAGTATGGCTTATCAATCCTACTCTTCTTGATAACTATTCAGTTTGAGATATGATGTTGTACTGGTTGTAAGATTATGAATACCTCCCTAGTTAAGAGGGAGTGTTAAGAAATATAACTAGTTTTGGTCTTCATAATTGTTGTACTATTTTCAATATGTATCCTATGTAACAAACAAGAAAAGAAGAGAAAAGTTATTATTATTAGAGCATGGTTTTCATGCTCATTATTGATGATCTACTAGGTAAAAGCATTTCCATCATGATTCTAGGGTTTGTTAGATCGTAGGATTTATTTTCATGAGTAAAAGGAGTCAACATCATGATTATAAGACCCTTCTAGGCAATTTATAATTGTAAAAAGAATTATTTTTTAGTCTAGAAAGTCCTGAAATATCCGAGTACAAGTTGGCCCTGGGATCCCCAACATTCCCTAGAGGAGGGAATTTGAGCCCTTGAGAAGGCTATATAAAGAGCAGTTCGACTTAATTTGGGTACACACTCGTTCATGAGTTTAATATACAAGAGTTTGACCTATAGCTGGGTATTTGCAAGGAGGAGAGAAAAGGTCAAGAAGGAGGAAGGAAAAAATTTCATGGTTTTTGGGATCTATCTCTCTCACACTTGTGAAATTCTAGGGTTTCTTGGTTGAAGGAAGAGGCCAAAGTTGCAGTGGGATGAAGTGCATAAACTAGTAGCTGGAAGAAAGGAAACTTTGTCTAGATGTCGTTGACCTTAGGAAGAGATGTCTTGCTCTTGGATGGTCTTAAAAGGAGGTCAAATTAGGGTTTCTTCAGGCGCTACATGGCTAAGTTTCAAGTCGAAATTGCAGGTCGAGAAGCAATGTTGTAGTTGGCAGATCGAAGTTGCATTGTGTAGCAGTTTAGTGTAGGTTCAAGGAGGACTTGAGGAAAGGTTGACCTGATATTTGGAGAAGGACTTGGTCTGGGGATTGGGTCTTTGTATCTGATTTGAACCAGATTCTAAGAAGAGAAGAGTTTCCAGGTTTTCCCCTTGGAGCGATTTTACCATAGTTGGGCCCACATTTGTGTCCTCTTTTGTTGTTATTTCTTCTTGATATTGTTTGATGAAAATAAGTTACTAAATGAACATAAAGAAGATATAACTAAGATTCGCAAGCAAGTATTAAGGTTAAAGAAAATAAGTTTAATAAGTTTCCACTCTATCATCACTCACCCCTAGACATGCTTCAAGTGCACAAGTTGTTCGATGCAAAAAATGGCCCTTAACTCAAAATTTGATGCTCTTAAATAAATTACGGGAAAACCTACATGTCCAAATAACATTCACTTAACACTTTAAATTGGATTTGAGTCCTTGATGTCTTGTAACTGCTTCTACAATGGATAGTTTTCCTCTTGAGATTTTTATCTTGCTAAAATAGTGTTTTCTTCAACATTTGAAGATATTTTTTCAACCCCACTTCCAGTGAATGGATCACTAGAATACACTATAGAAAACAAACAAGGGGCAATCAAACTTAATGGGAGCATTACTCCTTTTCCTTTAATCTTTTCCATCTCCGCTTGATGGTTAAGCTATGACTTCTATGAAATGAGTAGGGAAATGGACTATTGTAGGAAAAACTTGAAATTTGGTGGACAAATCCAGTTGCTCAACACTTGGATTCCCTTCTAAAATTGCATAATAACCCTTAGTATTACTCCAAAACACTCACACCTCTAACATGTTGAGTGAAATGAGCTCAAGTCAAGGAAAAATTATGTTTTTTTGGGCAACACGTAACTTTTTCACTGAACATGTGTCCAAATTTTGGGACACAATGAGGGCATGTGTCATACACATGTCGAACACATGATACATGACACAAGGCCTAATTGGAAATGTCTTGTATCTTAAGTTTTCAAAAATACATGGTTGTTACAACAATTTAGGGCCAATATACAAGGGTTGTTACTTTAGGATTGTAGATTAAAGGAAGGAACAACAAGTATAGTTCAACATTTTTTTATCTATTTTAGTATTTTTTTAACATTTTTTACTTGTATTTGTAGCTTATCTATCCAACAACATGTTGGAAGGTAAAAAGGGTTCTCTATAAAGAAATACAATACTTGGAAGAACCATATATTGGCCACTTTTAAGTGAAAATGCATGGTTTTTATTGTACTATGTAACAATAACTAGCCACAAGTTGCAGGTAAAGGCCAAGACAAGCTTGATCAGTAAACGAAAGAAGCAATAAAGATATAGTTCATGAAAAATGAAATGCTTCCAATGCTCCAAACATGGAATACTTCAATAATGACTTGAAGACATTTGAAAGTGTTGAATGAAACTTTGAAAAAGGGTATAGCCCTCTTCCTTAATAATATGTTTTTTCAATCACATTGGATGAGAGTGCATTACTACAGGTGCATTTACTTAAGATCAATGGTATAAAAAAACATAGTCGAAATACAAATGAGGAGAATTTGGTGTTAATCACATTAAATGTGTACCATATTCTTATGAGCACTTTATGAGACCCTAAACATCACCACTATGGATGTCTACATGAAGTTTGATGAGATATGGAATTATTATTCTCTTAGAGTTGGATAGATAGAAGAAATATTAAGCATTATTAGTGTGATATATGACTCAAATCTAGCCTTTGTAGTGAACGTCAAGGACAAAGGTAAATTAGAAAAGACCAAAGGTAAGGAAGAGGGAAGATGCGATGAAGATGTGGGTGTTTTCATATCTAGAGTAGGATTTGATGCTCAAATAAAAGCTATAGAAAAGGTAGTTGGGAAATTTAAATTAGATTTAGCTCAATTTGCTGCCTTAATACCTCACTCATCACTAATATGGGAACATGGGCTATAATAGGAAGCATTGTAGAGAGAGGTTGGTTGATCAAAAAAGCAAGAAATGGGATTTTAATTCACCTAATATTCTCCCCCATTCCCTCTCGACCTCAATAAAAGGCTCATGTAATAAATAATATAAAGGAGGGGTCATCCTTATTTCCATTCAAGTCCAAGAAGTAAGTGTTGATTTGTATATCTTGCGAGGTACTCCAAGCCCTAGGGTTAAAGGTTTGGAGGGGAAAGCACTACAAGGGCAGCTTGTGGGATTGGAACCCAAGTGAGGAGTTTTGCACCCATTGTGATTTGGGCCAAAACTGAGATGAAGACACGACATGTGATGGATAAGGATGATAGTTCTATGCGATACGATTGCAACACATCGATAATTGTCCGAATCCGAGTTGTTGTTGGAGAGAAATGAATTTTTTAAGTTGACTATGTAATTATTGGTTGCCAAGTTAGGCCAGCTGGGTATAAAATGGTGCCAATAGATGGATCTCTTCAAATGAATTCATGGAGCACTCAAGGCTATAAATAAGAGATGACTTGGAGTCATTTTAAGAATCCAAATTGTGCAACATTACCTCTGAAATTTCGTGGAGAAAATGAGCGGAAAAAAGGAGAGTAGGATAGTTGTGAAGGAGCTCTGAAAGCAACATGGGTTTCTCTATTTTGTTGTAGGTGTAGCATGGTGTGAACAGGGTTGGTTGAAGGCAGATTAAGGTCGTTTTGTTGGTGTGTTTGCAAGGCAAGGAAGCCACAACAAAGAGGAGAATTCCCTGAGTGGAGGAGGTTGCCCTAACTAGCGTGGACAAGTGTTGTAGTTACAGTGTTGTCAAGGGCTAGTTCTGGGCTAACAGTTCCGTGTAGGGCAGGTCTTGGGTGAGGATAAGTGCAGGAAGGTGCAGATATCAAGGCCGAGTTTGAAGAAGGGTGAAGACAGGTCTGTGTGGGCATATTCAAGGTAAGGAAAACTCTGTTTTGGATTGGGTAAAGGTGATAGCTAGTCACCGTGGTAGGCCATAGGCCTTACCAATCTAAAACATGGACAGCATGGAGGATTCTTAGGCTGAAAAGTGCCCAAAACAACAACATGTATGGTGAAGAACATTCCTTGATGAGGCCGTAGTCTTGGAGGGTTGTTTTGGGTGACTGTTTGTAGGTTATTGCAGCACATGGGTGCCCTAACCAGTCACAGTGAGGAACAACAACAAAAGAACACTTGGAGCAGCAGTTGGAGGTGTGTTGTGTCAGTTATTTCAGACCAATTTTGGATCAGGATTTGTGTCAGCCTGTGAGATCTGAATATGGAAAAACTAGTTTTGTTGTACTAGCTTCCTCATCAGTATAAAATAAAAGTGTGCTTAAGGATAGTCTCAAATAGCCAGTTTATGAGAGGATTTATGTGTCAAATTTGTGTAACTTTTAGGAGAAATTCATGAGGTAAATTAGCTTTAAAAACACAAATGCAACAAGTAAATTGCGGAGATATAATACACATCAAGCACATTACATAGTAGTGATAAAGGAGTTCACCCCTTCTGGGCTACATCTCCTTGGACCAGCTTCAATGGCTGGCCCTCTTTGATTAACTGATAAAAAATATGAATACAGTAAATTCCTGAGCTCTAATGGCTCTCAAACCAGCTCCAATGGCTCTGGGACACCCCCAATACCCCTGTTTTGGTTCTGAATGTGTCGAATTCTGACTCTTTGGGCAAGCGTTATGCCTCTTTCAGTACCTTGGCTTGGGCCTCTATATGATGAGCTCAAATGGAAAAAATTGTTGTTTACAATCCTCTACAACTCCTAAAACCTGCTCCAACATGATCATAGCTTCCAAAAATGCCAGGATAGACTATTTCTGAGCCCAATTTGGTCGAATTTTTCTCAAGTTATGGTTTCCTAAATTTTTCCCTAGGAAACCCCTCCAAAACTGGAGCAACTCCAGTTAACTCCGACAAATGTGGAGTTCCCCCGAAATTGGCAGACTCCAATAACTTAATCTGCCAAGTTGAAATCTCATTAATTAAGTATAAGCACAGTTAACTATGGATAAGTGGTGGTTTAGCGCTAATGGTGTGTTTAAACAACTCTGAATTAACATGTGGATTAACGCATTTAAAACGTGGTTATGAATTAGTTATACCCGGTTTAGTGGTAAGCTTCCACACTCAAGTCTTGGCCCCATCGTGGTCATGGGCGGTGGTCCCATGGTAAGGGGCTAACCTCGCTTACCCCCGCCATATACCAAAGTTGACTTCAAATATATATGGATAGCATAATATGGTAAGTCACATTACTTAGGAGAGGTGGTAAGACGTTGTGTTTGTGTGAGGGAGGTCACGAGGTTGAGCCCGACCTTCACTTGTCCACCATATAAAATTTTCACACCACCATTAATATGATTTCGACCAACCAACTTAACCATATTTATGCCTTTCAGAGTGGGCACATGGCAGCCCCTGGCTGCACCATGTGTCCTCTTCCCATTGGCTCATTCAAAACCAACCAAAAACTGACATGTAGCCCAGAAATTTGGGCCAAACACAAGCTGACAAGTGTCAGAACAACATTAGCCAAAGGAAAACCAACTTTTGACCAAAAATTTGACCCCTTTGACCCTGTTTGACTTTATTTTAAAAATTCTCCTGTTTGGCAAAGTAGACAGCAGGCTCTAATTTTCACATACAGAGTCAGTTTTCGATGAAATGAAGTACGTTGGAATCAAGAAGACGAGACCTATCTATTCGTTCATGTTTCGAGTGATTTCGAGCACTTTCAAATTTTAGCAAATTTTTTCCCCCAATTCAGTTTTTGATCATTCCTTCCCACTAAAAGGCTTTTGGTCCCACAAAAGTTGGTTATCTGATGAGAGTTTAATTTTTTCTCTTTTCCAAGTTCTATCACCTTGATTCTACTTAGAAAAATCTCCATGACAACCACTTTGGTTCACTGACATGCCTACTCTTGCAAATGGCTTGGTACTTCAACCAATGTCCTCCTTTTGCCGTTGACCCAATCCAACACTTGCTGGATTCTTGCTGACTGATTAAACACCTTGTTGTACCAAATCGATCCTTCTGTGCTTGGAATGCTGACTGATGGCCTTCCCATTGGGAATCTTGTTCCTCCTTTGCACACACATGCATTCGATGCAAGCTTCTCCATGGAAACCACTTTTCCAAGTTAAGCCCAGCTGAGTGAATTACAACAATGAATTCAAATATCAGTAATCACAAGAAAATAAATGACCATTATTTTTACCTCAACGGTTACAAATTCCACATCTCGAAGAATGCATTCACCATCTCTTTCGCTTCTTGGCATCAACACATCAAATGGTCTACAATAGGGTTGTTGTTTTTCCTACAATATTTTGTCATTTTATCCCTCTTCTCTGCTTCTTGATTCCATCATCCTCCAGTATTGACATGCTGCTCATGCCATGATTTGAGAATGAAGGCTAATCATGAACCTCTCACCCAAGAGTGGACCTTCCAAAATCCTGAGACATCTTGTCACAAGCAAAACCATTAACTTGAAAAACACATCATGCAAGAAACACAACTTGACGACCTCTTCCTTTTGCTTCTTCAAAGCAACAAATGTGACATCCGGTGAACATCCCCATGCATTCTTACATCTTGGTGTAAGAACCCATCGACCAAACACAAGTCGAAAAAATATGTGTCTTCAAACTATTGACTCTTAAGTAAAACAAAATCATGTACATAACACTTTAGGATTCTTTTCCCAAAACAATAAGAATTTCACATCTCATGAAACAATTTGTCAACATCTCCCTTTCATCCTTGGAGACAAAATCAACTCTTCCAAGTCAATATGACATGCATGTAACACGCAATCGACCAACACAAGTCGACACTCATGCATGTGCAAATGATCAACATTCTCAAGTTGACAAACATACATAATAAACAAAGCAATCAACCAACACAAGTCAATCACTCATGCATGTTCAAGCACAATGAAACTATAAAAAATTCTACTGTTTACACACACAAACTCTCATGCATGTATACAATGCTCAACTCTCTCATAAGTACAATCACAAGTACAAGAATCCCATTGGTATGTATGAGTACTTAAAGTGCTGAACTGACCGAATTTGTTGCAACAAAGTGAGTCAACATACTCCACTTTCAAAAACCTTCCTGGCGTAAACATGAAACATGCCTTCTAAGAGAAAAATAAATGCAATCACATGCAAATTGCAACTACAAATTACCATCTTTGCTGTGTCTAAGTGAATCAACATAACTCTACTTTTCCAACATCTTGCTTCGTGCAATATGCAACATACTTTCAAGAGAAAAGAAATGCATTCAATTGGCAAAGAAATGCATCAATCATCAAAAGAAATGCAAGGCCTTAATTGGTTAAGAAATCTAACCATTTCTTTTTAAACCACTTCAATGGCGCTTCTTTCAGCTGCACTTCATCATGTGTATCATCCTGACTCACATCAATTATGGAATCCTCTTTTCCATTCTTGTCAAAATCTCACTCTACCTTCTTCAAATGTCGTGGATGAATTGTTGGATAAATAGTCCAACACTTGTCTACAAAATGACCCGAATTATGGAAATGAGTGCAAAATACTTGCATCTTCTTTTCAACATGGTTTTCATTGTCCATTGGACCTTTGGCTTTCTATCTCCTTTGTTTTGAAAGTTTCCTGTGTATGGCTATCTTCTTCCAACACCTTGAAACAGTATGGTTATTCAAACCACAAAAGAAGCATGTAAATTTTCTCCAAATATTATGTGAGGACTTTCCATGTTTATCATAATTAAAAGCAACTTGATTAAAAGCAGATTTATACCTTGTACATTTACCTTCGTTGCCTTCTCGAGGAGGTGAATTTGATGAGGTAGTGGCTCTCTTCGGAATACCAACAATGGCTTCAATGGATTTAGAGCTTTCAACATCTTCTTGTTTTCCATTTCCATTAGTTGCATGCTGATGAGCATCTTCTTGCAAAGTGGGTGTAAAACTTTTGCATTCCTCATTAACACAAACTTCATAATCTTTAGGTAATGAACATGTAATGAAAGTCTTTCTTGGAACACATTCACGTGCCTCCTTGGCTTTGGAGCATTCTCCATCATGTTGCCCATAACCAAGACCCAAATACCTAGGCCTTTCCTCAAAAACAATTGGCTCAACTATGTCTTGTGCATGTTTTCCCAATCCTTTACCTTCATAGCCCATTTGTTTTTAACAATTTGGACCCCATTCCTCTAGTGTGTCCTTCAAAAACACCAAAACATTCATCTTGAGAGGAAATTGAAGATAAACTTGATTTGCATACCTCATTTTCATGCACATACTTGGCTAGGGTTTCATTTCCAATATGGAGCTGAGTCTCCATCTCATGCATCTTTTCAAGAATCTCTTGCCTCTCCTCCTTCATGGACATCAACCGCTCTTAGTATAGTGCTCTCCTTCTTATCTTCAAACATCTCTTGCACCATATCTCTTATAATGAAGAGCTTCTCCAACGACACTTCATCAAAGAGTCTTGCTATGGAAGATTGATTAGAAACATCACTTGATGAAGCTGCCATCACACACTTGTAATGGATAAAAAGCTTCTTTCCAGTGATTTGAGAGTTGGTTTCTCAATCTTGACCTTCTCCTCTCTTCCGCTTACACACATAAACTTGCACACAGTTAAATTCTCCTTGCAAAAATACAAAACCAATAGCTAATTTTCTAGCTAACCTTGACAAACCCTGAGATAAACTTGGGCTAAAATAAGATAAACAGTGCTCTGATACCAACTTGATCTAAATATGGACAAACTATTTTTGTTGTGCTAGCTTCCTCATCAGTATAAAATAAAAGTGTGATTAAGGATCGTCTCAAATAGCCAGTTTATGAGAGGGTTCATGTGTCAAATTTGTGTCTTTTAGGAGAAATTCATGAGGTAAATTATCTTTAAAAACACATATACAGCAAGTAAATTGTAGAGAAATAATGCACAACAAGCACATTACACAATAGTGATAAAGGAGTTCACCCCTCCTGGACTACATCTCCTTCGACCAGCTTCAATGGCTTGGCCCTTTTTGATTAACTGATAAAAAATATGAATATAGTCAATTCCCGAGCTATGATGGCTCTCAAACCTGCTCCAATGGCTTTGGGACACCCCCAATACCCCTGTTTTGGTTTTGAATAAGTCTAATTCTGACTCTCTGAGAAAAAATTATGCCTCTTTCAGTACTTTGGCTTGGGCCTCTATATGAGCTCAAATGGAAAAAAGTGTTTTTTACAATCCTCTACAACTCCTGAAACCAGATCCAACATGCTCAGAACATCCAAAAATGCCAGGATAGACTCTTTTTGAGCCTAATTTTGTTGAATTTTGCTCAAGTTATGGTTTCCTAAATTTTGGCCTAGGAAACCCCTCCAAAACTCGAGCAACTCCAGTTAACTCCGACAAATTTGGAGTTCCCGCCAAAATTGGCGGACTCCGCCAACTTAATCTGCCAAGTTAAACTCACATTGATTAAGGATAAGTGCAATTAACTGTGGATAAGTGGTGGTTTAGCACTAATGGCGTGTTTAAACAAATCTGAATTAACATGTGGATTAGTGCATTTAAAACATGGTTATAGATTAATTAAACCCGGTTTAGCGGTAAGCTTTTGCGCTCAAGTCCTGGCCCCCCCGTGGTCATGGGCGGTGGTCCCATGGTAATGGGTTGTAACCGCTTACCCTCACCATAAACCAAAGTTGACTTCAAATGTATATGGACAACATAATATGTTAAGTCACATTACGTAGGAGAGGTGGTAAGACGTTGCGTTTACGTGGTGGAGGTCGCGGGGTCAAGCCCGACCTCCGCCCATCCACCATATAAAATTTTTACACCACCATTAATATAATTTCGACCAACCAACTTAACCATATTTTGGCCTTTGGGAGGGGCCACGTGGCGGCCCCTAGATGCACCACGTGTCCTCTTCCCATTGGCTCGTTCAAAACCAACCAAAAACTGACATGTAGCCCAAAAATTCAGGCCAACCACAACTTGACAAGTGTCACCACACCATTGGCTAGAGGAAAACCAACTTTTGACCAAAAATTTGACCGCTTTGACCCTGTTTGACTTTATTTTGAAAATTCACCTATTTGGCAAAGCAGACAGCATGCTCTAACTTTCACATACGTAGTCGGTTTTCGATGAAACGATGTGCGCTAGAATCAAGAAGACGAGACCTATCCAGTCGTTTAGGCTTCGAGCAATTCTGAGCACTTTCATTTTTTAGCAAATTTTTGCCCCAATTCAGTTTCTGATCACTGTGGATGCCAATTGGAGGATATTCCGTGGTGGTGAATATTTCATCTTAAGAGCATATTCCGCAATGACAAGATTGGGAGCCATAGTACTGTTGGAGGGCAGCGCGTTGGCAACGAAAAGTAGCCCTAAAAGAGCTATCTTGAAGGACAAAGAGCAGCTGAAGATTGGGTGAAGGAAGGTGTCGAAGTGCAATGCTTTGATGGAGAAAAGTTGTATCTAGCCTGGAAGATTCGAGCTCGGGAATTAGGCCTACCCAGAGAGCAGATTGGATCAACCCCTATACACTCTGCAGAAGGACGTGCAACAGTGTTATATGGCAACCCTCCTTGAGTGTCGATGTGTAGATGCCTTGATGGACTAAGGCACTATTAGCAAGCTATACGAAAGCGAAGGACTAACAGGACGAGATAAGACATTGTGTTTTTCAATATATCTTGTATACCATAGGCTATTTTATTAATCAAATTTGGTTTAATATAACGAAGATTGGGGATTGTACATTATTATACATTTTTTTTTAAACTGTGTATATTGTTCATATGTGAGTTAGTGCTTTATATTTTCCGTTGTGCAAAGTAGTTTATGGTTGAGATTCTTGGTTTGGTAGCGTTAGTGATTTAAGACTCTAAACTAGACCCAAGGTCATTGAAATTCAACATGGTATCAGAGCGTGTCTAAGCTACTTTGGAAGCTAGTAAATCAGAGTTTGCATAGCGAAGTACAACATGAGAGGGAGTTGGTCACATTGTGAGTGAAAGAATCACTATAATTTCGAAGTTGCAGGTTGGTCTCCAGTATGAGGACAGATTGTAAGGGTTGTCCAACTACACTCCTTGGAAGGAAAGGATCAAGTTGGTCTTGGAAGTCAACATGATCTGGGATTTTGCCGAGAAAGAGGTCAAGCATCCAATCGACCCTAAGGAGCTGGAAATATGGAATATTTGGATACGAAAAAGAGGATGATCATCCTTGATGGTGTGAAGGATTCCTTGATACCTCGTGTCCGAGAAGAACAATGCATATGAGATGTGGATGGCTCTTAAAAATTTATTCCAGAACAAGAACCAGGTACTGGTATTGGAGGATAAATTGAAATCCACCAAGATGATAAAGGGTGAAGGAACGACTTCATATCTAACAAGGTTGTCTCAGGTTCGAGATGAGCTTGTTATCGTCGAAGTCAAAGTTTCAGATGAAAAGATGGTAAGGATTACCATGAAAGGGTTAACCGAGGAATGGAAGCCCTTCATCAAATGAATCGTTGCTAGGTAGAAGTTGCTAGACTAGAATAGACTATGGGACGACTTCATTCAAGAAGGGTTGCGAGACGAGGATCTTCATCCATCCAGGAAGGAAGATGAGGAAATGGCTCTTGCATTGTGAATGAAGGGTAAGCTGAAGAAGGACTTGAGTAAAATCAATTGTTTCAACTGCGGCAACATGGGTCATTTTTCGTCAAGATGTTCGTTGAAAACGATAGACGACAAGATAGGGAATAAGAAAGGAAGGCATATTGTCGCTTCAGCAGAAATGGATGATCTTGCCAGGAGATTGGAAGAGGAGGATTTTTCTATGATTTCTCATTTCTCGCAGGGTACTATTCGAAAGGATGGATGGTACGTAGATAGTTGTGTGACGAAGCACATGACAGGGTCACAGGAGGTTTTTGAGACTCTAACTGAATGGGACTCGAAGTTGCACATGTTGTTGGGTGACAAGAGACAGTTAGAGATTCGAGGATCGGGGGCAGTGCCCTTCAGGATGGAGACAAGACGTATGAAGCGGGTCCATGATGTAATATTTGTACAAGGACTCATATATAGTGTGATTTCCATCTCGATGATTGAGAGGAAAGTGTTTGAGGTCTTATTCTAGGATTGGAAGGCAAGACTAAGACCTAGAGGCTCTAAGTCAAATGGTATTGTGCTTTGAGTCGGGGAGCATGGTCTCTAGGAAACTCCATCTAAAAAGAGGGGAGTATTTTCAAAGGTCTTATACAATTAGCCTAGATCACAGTGATCACTTTAACAATGAAGACCCCAAGAAAATACCAAAGTGGTGGCATAGCACCAATGGAATGCTAGAGAAAGAAACAAAATATGGTAAATTTTTCTCTGGCCAATGTTCAAGAAGTATATGAATCACTAGTGTTTTATAAAGAAAAAAGGAGACCTAAAAGGGTGAAGTCCATGGCAAGAAAATGTGAAGTTTGATGAAAAATCAAGCTTGGGATATCACACATTTTTTAAATAATCCCATTGGCTACAAATCAATGTACAAGGTAAGTACTTGGAAGATGGTGCACTTGGAAAGTACCAAGTGTGGTTAATTGTAAAATGGGTCTATCAATTAGAAGGTGTTGACTATCAGGAGATATTTTCTCCTATATCAAAAATGACCACCATCCTATTAGTTCTATCCATGGCAACAAAAATTGGCTAGAAGGTCCATCAAATGGATGTGGATAGTTCCTTCCTCAATAGCGATTTGGAATAAGGGGTGTACATGTGTCAACTGCAAGGATTCTATTTTCCAAGGAAGGAGCATCGTATTTGTAGACTTGAGAAGGCTCTATATGGCTTGAAGTAGGAACCTCAAGCATAGTACATTAATATTGACAATCACTTCGATGAACAAGGGGTCCACCGGAATCCTTCAAATTCAATTCTAGATGTTAGAAATGTTGATAATGATTTATCATTTTACTACTCGTTTATGTAGAGGAAATCATTATTAAAGGTGGTGATGCAAGTGCTATTGAACAACAAACCAAATCTAATATGAATAAAGATTTTTAACATGACCAATATGAGCCTTAGACATTACTATCTAGCTATAGAATTTTGGAAAACAAGTAGCATCATTTGATCTTACAAACAAAATATGCCAAGAGTTTGCATTACAAGTTCAAAATGAAAAACTAAAAAATCTCATCTACACCTATGGTGAAATGGTTGAACCTTTCAGTAAAAATGACTCAACAATAGTTAACGAGTCATTCTGCATGTAGCTAGTACAAAGCCTAATATACCTTATGATACTAAGCCTTATTTGAGTTACGATGTGAGATTCATTTCTAGATTTATGATAGAACCAATGGTAGATCATTACACTACAACAAAGGGAGTTTTGAGATATGTAAAAGGGACGCTTGACTTGGCATTTTGTATAGTAGAAGCAAAGACCCTAGGCTATATGGGTTTACATATTCAAATTATGCAAGTTGTGTGGATTATAAAAAATCAACATGTAGATATGTTTTCAACATCGACTTGAGTGTAATCACTTAACTAGAAAGAAAAAGCATGTGATATCCCTTTCATCCACAAGAGAAAATTATTTAGTAGTGAAAGGAGCATGAACCAGTTTAGATCAAGAGAACACTTTCAAACATGAAGATTCAAGAAGCAAGGCCAACATCTCTACTTTGTGACAACCAAAGGGTGCTCAAACTAAATACCAAGCATGCTAAGATGAATTTCCAACTTGTAGAGAATGAATCTATTAAGTTGCAATATTATCCCAAGAGGACCTCACTACAAACATTTTCATCAAGCCTTGGGGTCCTAAAAAATATGTAAATTTTCAAGATAAACTTGACTAGTTAGTAAATTTACCATAAAAAAGGTTGTTCAAATAAATATCAATTTATAAGGGTCAATTAGATATTAGACAAACATTGATAAAATGACTTGAAAATTAATGTATTTTATACTTTTATGTTTTATTTCACTCTAATGTGTTTTATTGGTTCATGTCACACTCATAGAGTCCATTAAATCAGCTAAAGTGTAGCATTTTACAAAAAAAACTTTTGCTTTCTTATTATCAATGTAATCTTAATTATGATTATATGTTCATGTTATCTTTATATTTATCAAGAGTTCAATATTATTAGTTATTTCCATCATTATAGTAGTGATTCCTTATGGAGCTCATTGATAGGGATGAATATTTGGATTCAAAAACAACTCTCATATTCATAAACTACTATAAAAAAAAAGGCTACGCTATGAAATAATTATTAAAATGGGATTAGGTTCTATGACACGGGCTTGTGTGTTGGATAGGCAGAGGATTCAATCACACAATTAACACAAATATTCCACACACGAAATAATGAGCTGCTGCTCTTCAATTAATCTAAATCACTTTGAATCACAAAACTAAATACAATGAACCCGTGAAGGGTATTTAACCTAATTGACATGCACACACTCTCTCAAATAACTTAACTTGATCAACTCGCTTAACTCACTCACCAAATCTGTCTATAACTCAACTTGACTAATTCACCTAACTATTTGTCTAACTTCTGCATGGGGGGAGTAATTATATATTTTAACACTCCCCCTTAATTACGACCGCTAAATTAAAACATAACACATGACAACTCAAACATGCCTGCTGGTCTATGTCTCAGCTAGGCTTACAACTCCCAAGTTTCTTTTGTGAAACTCAAATAAATCTACTACTAATGGCTTTGTAAAGATATCAGCCAATTGATCACTCGTTCTACAAGGCTTCAAGTGAACTTCTCCATTGTTCACAAGTTCTCGAATAAAGTGATATCTAGTATCAATATGCTTGCTCTTTTGATGAAACACACTATTTTTGGATAGTGCAATCGCTGATGTGTTGTCATAGTATATCGTTGTTGATCTTTGCTGTTGCTGCTTGAGTCCATCCAATTCTCTTCTTAACCATACTGCTTTACATGCTGCTGAAGTCGCTGCTACATATTCTGCTTCTGCTGATGATAGTGTCACAATAGGCTACTTCTTAGATGCCCATGCTATCACTCCTAAACCGAGATGAAAAACATAACCGGATGTGCTCTTCCGATCATCCAAACTTCTTGCAAAATCACTATCTATATATCCAATCAATTCTTTCTTTTTTTTCCTTGCATACATTATGCCATAATCTCTGGTTCCTGCGATGTATCTTAGAATTCTTTTTCCAACACTCCAATGTGTGTCTTTTGGAGTCTCCATGAATCTGGAAATCAGAGTCACTCCCTGCATAATATCTGGTCTTGTAGCTGTGAGATACATGAGGCTGCTAACCAATCTTTTGAATAGAGTTGGATTGACATCTGCCCCTTCATCATCCTTACTTAACTTTGTACTTGTTGCTACTGGTGTAGATACAGGTTTGGAATTATCCATCCTGAATCTTTTCAACAAATATTTTGCATACTTATTTTGGCAAATAAAAATGCCTTTAAAAGATTTCTCAACTTCAATGCAAAGAAAATATTTCATGAGACCTAGATCTGTCATCTCAAATTCTTTCATCATGGTTGCTTTAAATTCATCTATCTCAAGATTACCTGTAAAAATCATATCATCAACATATAAGCAAACTATCAAAATCTTTCCATGCTCATTTACCTTTGTGTATAAAGTAGGCTCAATGCTGCTTCTACAAAATCCATTCTTGATCATATAACTGTCGATTCTGCTATACCATGCTCTAGGTGCTTGCTTCAGTCCATAGAGAGCTTTCTTCAATCTGTAAACTTTATCCTCTTTTCCTTCAACTTCATAACCTAGAGGCTGCTGCACATAAATTTATTCTTCTAAAATTCCATTCAAGAAGGCTGATTTGACATCCATCTGATATACTTTCCACTTGTTCTGAGCTGTTGTCATTAGAACTGCTCTTACAGTATCCAATCTGGCTACTGGAGAAAATGTTTCCCCAAATTCTATTCCCGGTTGCTGCGAGAATCCTTTGGCTACAAGTCTTGCTTTAAATCTGTCAATCTCACCTTTCTCATTCACTTTAGTCTTGTACACCCACTTCACACCAATGAGATTTTTATCGTTTGGTAAATCAACCAAATCCCATGTATCATTATTTTCAATTGAATTCATCTCTTCATCCATGGCTTGCACCCAATTTTCATCTCTGATTGCTGCTTCAAACGAAGAAGGTTGCAATGCCAACAAGGAAAAATTTGAACTAACATCCAAATCATCATAAATATCTTTCAAACTTCTCATCTTTTTCTTACCAGTAGTTGATTCATCACCTGATTTGTTGCTTGGAGAATTCTGATCTGTGGATCTGCTTGAAGATCCATGCTGCTCTAAAAATCTTGGAGTCCTTGCTGGTGTGACTCTGTTTGGTGTCTGCTCTCTTGGTTCTTGTTGCTCCTCTTCTTCTACATCATCCTCTTCCATCAATGGTGTTTGTGCATCGGTTGGTGTGTCTATAGTCCCATTCCATGACTCTTGTTCTTTGAACACAACATCTCTGCTAACGATTGTCTTCTTTGTGACAGGGTTATACAATTTGTAAGCTTTTGACTACTCACTATAACTAGTAAAAATGCATTTTTCACTTTGATCATCTAATTTGCCTCTTATTTGCTTAGGCACGTGTGCATAGGCTACACATCCAAAAACTCTGAAATGAGATACATTGCATGACATACCTGACCATGCTTCTTCTGGAACTCTGTTCATCACGCTCTTTGTTGAAGATCTATTTATCACATAAACAACACGTGCAACTGCTTCTGCCCAATACTCATTAGACAAGTGTCTTGCTTTCAACATGCTCCTTGTCATGTTCATGATTATTCGGTTCTTCCTCTCTGCTACACCATTCTGTTGTGGTGTGTATCTGGTCGTAAATTGTCTTCGGATTCCATGTTGTTTGTAGTACTCATGGAATGCCTTCGAATCGTATTCGCCACCACGATCAGATCTCAATACCTTGATCTGTCGATCACTTTGGTTCTCCACTAAGGCTTTGAACTCTTTGAACTTTGCAAAAGTTTCAGACTTCTGCTTCAAAAAGTAAACCCACGTCTTCCTGCTATAGTCATCAATAAAGGTGAGGAAGTAACAACTTCCACCAATCGATTGTGTCCTCATAGGTCCACACAGGTCGGTATGCACCAATTCAAGTGGTTTCTTTGCTCTGTAAGAAACTTCTTTCGGAAAACTTTCACAGTGTTGCTTTCCCAAGATGCAACACTCACAAGTGCTAGCAGGTTCTTTGATGGGAGGTAAACCTCTCACCATCTGTTTTTGCTGCAACAATATTAAACCAGAAAAATGCAAGTGTCCAAACCGAAAGTGCCATAACCAGTAATCATCAGAACATGCAGTTGTAAAAGAACTAACCTAATCATTGTAGTTCATAATTAGAGGAAAGAGTTTGTTCCTCGTCATCTGCACCTTTGCAATCAGCTGCTTACTTGGGGATTTGTCGTAAATAACACACTGTTGCCCCTGAAAGATAACTTTGTATCCTTTCTGCGTCAATTGACCAACACTAATCAAATTGTGTTTGAGTATAGGGACATAATATACCTCTGATATGGTCTTTGGCTCCCCCTGCTTGGTCACAATGTTGACCACTCCTTTGCCATCTACTTCCACAGTCTTGATTTGTCAGACCTTTGATTGTTATGAAAGTTTCTGCTACTGATGCTTCCCCTTTGATGCTCATTCTCTTCTCGGCCATCTCTCTGACCACCATAGCTGCTGCCTCATCCTATGCCTCTTGATCGACCTTTGCCTCGACCTCTTGAAATATAAACTTGACTTTTGAAGGCGGTTTCTAGAGTGGAATCCTTATTTCTGTCTATCCTTGCTTCATGCGACAAAAGGGATCCCATCAACTCATCAATTGTCATTTTTTCCAAATCCCTCGCTTCCTCTATCGCTGCTACCACAACATCAAACTTGGTAGACAAAGATCGAAAAACCTTCTGAATAACCATTCGATCTTTAACATCTTCACCATAGATTTTTAACTGATTGACGACAGACATGACCCTATTCATGAAGGAATCAATGTCCTCTGTCTCCTTCATCTGCAGACTTTCAAAGTCTCGCCTAGTATTCTACAATTTAACAATGTTAACTTTGGCCATACCTTGATAGCTTGTCGCCAAATTTTCCCATGCCTCCTTTGCTGAAGAGGTTATCATGATCTTCTGGAACACTGCGCGGTCCACTCCCTGCTAGATAAGAAGCAACGCTTGTGCATTCTTCCTCTTGTCTTTCTTCCATTGTTCCCTCTCTGCATTACTGAAGGCTCGTTCTTCTGCATCATCTTGAGGTTCTGCAAATCCAAACTTGATATGATCCCATACATCATGTGCTTTTAGCATAGTCTCCATTTTAATAGCCCACACATCCTAACATTTCCTATTGAAAGAAGAAAGTTGTGGCTGAAAACCTGATGTGGCCATCTTGCCTCAAACAATAAATCTTCTCTGACAAAAGCCCTAAATTTCTCCTCTTTTTGTCTTTTACAAACTTTTGCAAAGCTCCTTTAAAAAAATCTCTTTCAATAAAACTCTAGGTTTTATAAAAAAAATATTTTTTCTTATTTTTATAAAAGTTTATAAAAAAACTTTATATATTTAAAGATATATCCCCTTCGAAAAAGAAAAAAAAAACTTAAAAAAATTATCAATAAAGTTCTTGCATTAGAACTTAGCTAAAACTTTTTTAATAGATTAAAAAGCTCTCCACGTATAGTATTTTTGATCTCACAAACAAGTCACACCCACGTGACTTCGAATTTTTAAAAATAAAGTACGAAACCTTGTTTTGAAAGGCTCTCACTTACCTACCGCAGCCAACCAAGGTGTTGACTTCTGCAGCACGGCTTCTCTTTAAAACTTGCCATCGGCTGTCCCTCTGCGTTTAAATATAAAAATCGATTCCGCACTCCATAAACCAATAAACTGCAGACTAATCCGTTTTTGAAAAATCGTAAGGGAGCACGAAATCTCCGCAATTTGTCCAAGGAGAGGTTGTGGACCTCTGCAGGTGCTGCACTACAAACGTGCGGATGCGGGTAGAAGAATTTTTATTTTTTATTTTTTATTTTTATTTTTTATTTTTTTTAATTTAATTTATGACCTTTTGCTATTGGCCTTTTTCACTATGTCTACTCGCCCATGGATTTTCTGATCCTTCCTCAGCTCTGATACCAATCTGTTGGATAGGCAAAGGATTCAATCACACAATTAACACAAATATTCCACACACGAAATAATGAACTACGGCTCTTCAATTAATCTAAATCATTTTGAATCACAAAACTGAATACAATGAACCCGTGAAGGGTATTTAACCTAATTGACATGCACACACTTTCTCACATAACTGAACTTGATCAACTAGCTTAACTCACTCACCAAATTTGTCTATAACTCAACTCGACTAATTCACCTAACTATTTGTCTAACTTCTACATGCTAGAAGTAATTATATATTTTAACATTGTGAAACATGCCTATCTGAAGTCATTACAAGATTTCTACTTCATAGATAAAACAGAACTTAACCATAACAAAATAGCATGAGATTCTATTATATCATATTTATTACCTACATTACACATGGCCAGATTTAGTTGAGAGAATGAATTCACATCAACATTTTATATGTGCTTTACTTTTATTGTATTTTGTTAAGTCTACCTTTTGTCTCTTACGAAATTTACCACTCACCTACGTTATTGTATTTTAAAGAATTTGCACAAATATAATCATTTTCGATTGACTTTATCATACTCTAAAATTTTAAAAATTTATATATATATGAGCGTCATAATAAAATATGTAATTTTTTTTAACTTTTTAGAAGATTCTTTATTATGTATTTTTCTAAAAACTTTTTAGAAAACTCTAGATTTTGTAGATTTAAAAATAAATTAAAAACAATTTTTTTATTAAAAAATAAATTAAAAAATTAAAAAGAAATGATAAGCTCTTAAAAAAAATCAAAATACCTTCTCCAAAACTTGAGGAGATGCCTCACCTCTTGAGAACACTGGATATTTCCTCCTCCAAAACTCGAGGAGATGCCTCACCTCTTGAGAAGACTGGATAATTCCTTGTCAAGTATAAATAAGACTCTAATCATTTTCCAGAAACCAAGCAAGGTTCTAGGCCTTTTTAATAAAATATAGTTTGAGGGTTTTTATGATTAGAGTTCATGATCTTGAACAGGACAAGATCATCATTTTTGTATCAAAACAGGACAAGATCTTGAATTATTCAATAAGATATTGTGTGGATCAAAATATGTAAGTTTCTAATGACATAGCAATAGTGGAAGAAGGCATGGGTGAAATGACAGTTGTAACAAAGAACCAATGATGTTCTTGGTGGAAGAAGATTGTCACAAAAAACCTTAACAAGTTCTAGCTAAGGTTGGAAAAGAAGAAGAAAAGAGATGTTTTCAGGAGTGTGAGTAGGTGAAATAGCCCAAAAGAACAAGGAGTGCCCATAAGGTTACCAAAGGAATGCCAAAAAAGTAAGCTGTAGAGGAAGCTTGGTGAGCTATTGGAGTGACAAGTTAATGGAGAAGACTTGTTGGTAGGGCTTAATTGCAAGCTCACATTGAGCAAAAGGAAGCTCGCAAAAGAGGAAGGAATATGACTACTAATAATCATTACAAAGGTTCTAGTACAAGCCAAAGCAGCCGAAAAGAAGATGCCAAAGCAAAAGGCATAAGAGGGAGGATGAGTCAAGAGGAATTTGACAGAGAGCTTGCCGAGTTAAACGAAACGCTGAATGTAATTATGGTGCTAAGGAAGGAAAGACAAGTAGAGATATTGTTGGTCATTACGGACGAAAACATAATATGGCGTATGGTACAAGAGATACTGAAGCGCAGCTTGAGTGCCTGGTTAGAAAAGAGAGAACTCAAGAAAAATGAGTATAAGGCAGATAATTTTTACCTCTAAACTAGAACAAGGATCACTCCTTGGTGAAGAAGATGTTGGGGATAAAGATAGGAGACTTATGGAAAGTTTCATGGACTATGTGTCAGGTGCAGACTGGCAGACAATGCCATTAGCAGCAGCAGAGGATCAGGAGCCTCACATTGTTAAAATAAATCAACTATGTTCATGTGTAGGACATACAGGTGATGAAGGTGGGCAAGTATTAAACATTATTACAGAGGAAGAAGATAAGGTGGAATTGTCTCTAAGAGATAGAGACAAGGAGGGTTCATCCAATGAAGCGAGGACAACAAACTTGTGATAGTGAAAGGGAGTGAAATTCTTGGTGGACATGCGAAGAAGGAAGCTGCAAATGTTAAGGTAATGTATTTAGTTTTAGAAAATGAAATTTTGTTGAACGACTGTAAAGGTGCGTTGGTAGGTAAAGAGCATGGACAGATTGTCCCAAAGTAGGAAGAAAGTATAGAAAGTATACAGGTAGCTTCATAGAAGCAAGAAGAAATGAAATTGTCTCGAAAAAACAATCAGAGGGCATCCGACCACCAATTGACAAAAGCACCCATGGCAGTAGAAAAAACGAAGTTGTCTTCTGAAGATAACCATGTGAAAAATGAAGGAATGCTATCGAGGTTGTTATAAAAAGAAGAAGAGATGAAGGATTGGTTTGTGAAGACAGCCGCAACGAAGAGAAGGACAGCATACAGATATCATACCGTCACAATATGAAATGGATTTGCAATTTCTAAAGGACTGCTTGGACAGACCCAAGATTGAGGAAGGCCGCGTAGAGAATGCAACCAAGGAGCTGGAAGAAGCTTAGATGCTTTAAACATTTGAATATTTTTATAATAAATTGCATCAGACTGCTTTGATTGTGGGAGAAGGGCAACATGTACAGTCAAAAGGAGGATAAAAGGAGTATGAGACAAGTCTGTCTCATAAAAATGAAATTTTATTTCATTTTACGCCCAGGAGTATAGAGCTGAAAATAATTTTGGAAAGTAACCACTAGCCTGGAAATGATGGAATTGTATAATTTATTGAGGGCAGCAATGGAGGAGAACCAACAATTAATTAACAGAGAAATTGCTGCAATAGATACATTTTATGTGCAAAAGATGGAAGTCTACCTTCCATAGAACCACATATACCAGAAACACAACGTTGGTAGTCGTTTTTGGTGAAAACCACTCCAGAAACCAAATGGTACTGGAACCACTTTTTATATGGCCGTATTCGTTTTCATTGATAAAAACGGTTTCTAGCGAAACGGATGATTTCCCACAGCGTTTTTTCTAAGAACATCTATCCGCTAGAATGTTTTCGTTTTGGCTGGAACATTTTCCCCCATTTTTTTAAAATGGCAATTTCCTTTCTGAAACTTACTAATTTTTGTAAGTTTCCTTTTCTAGTTGTGTTTTCCTAGTTGCATTTCCCGCAAATTTTCTTCCATTGCATGCGAGCTTGCAGTGGCAGCCTGGAAAGTTTGATGATTTAAGCTAAGAGTAAGAGCAAGTTGCAAAGTAGATTCATCCTTCAGCATAAGTTGGTGTATGGAGAGAAGCCCATCCTTTAGCAGACACGGGCTTTCTCTGTAAAGCTTGGAGAGAAGCTCATTCAGTTTGTGGATTCCCAATTTCCTGGTATGTTTTGATATCAGCTTTTGTATCTCACTGTGTGTTAATTTATTTATTTTTTTTAATTTTGTCTTCCTTTATCTTTGTTTGGCCTCAATGTTGACATGAGACCCTTCCCATCTTTAATGTCTCCTAGCTAAGATTAGTCGTACACCAGAGGCGTCTGCCTATTATCTATCTGTTGTCAAAAGTACTTAACCCAAGCCTCATTTGTTATGCGCAAATTCATACCCATCACTCTTTTTCCACTCCCTAATGGCGTACGCAAGGGTGGAAATAATAATGAGATTGGGTTTTAATTTGGTGTAGTATCAGAGTCCTGCTCAATTCTCAGGAGCTGCTCATGTTTTGAGTGGTGTTGCCTCCAGCAAACAATGGTTCGTTTGTTTGATCATGATATCAACAAAACAAGTGTTTGGAATAACCACGAATTTCGCGTCTTGTTGCAACCTCCACCTCCTTCGATAGATTCTTGATATAGGTGTTGAAATGTTACTTTCAACTGCAGGTTTGTACATCTGCAGGCGAAGCAATACAGGAGCGATTCACTTGTCTGCGATCAGCCGCTTTCCGTTTTTGTTTTCAATTTTTCAAGATCAGCCGCTTTCTATTTGTATTGCACAGTCAATTCGGTTTTTTAAACACTTTAACATTTTTCTTTGAAAACAGAGTTTTTTTGTTTTTTAAACGCGGCCAAGTCTATTTTCTATGTTTTGAATGGGACAAGTCATGGTGGTCCCCATAGTCCCTTTTATGAATCGCAATCGCAAAATCGCAGCGATGCGTTTAAGTGTCTTGTTGATATGGAAATTTGCGATGTGGTCTCACCACAATCGCAATCGCAAATCGCAAGGATCGTGTGTTCCGCAATTGTTATGTTCCGATTGTAAAGTCGCAATGCAATGCGATCGCAATCGCAAATGTTATATCGCCCTCCGCCCAAACCAAGGTTCATTTGTTTATTGCGATGTGATCCAATCGCAATTGCAATATCGTAAGTCATATTGTTCAAGCCGTTCCACTTATTGTTTTCCGCCGATGCGATTAGCGCCAGTTGAAATCGCTCAATCGCAATCGCTCAAATCGCAAAATTGTTATTCCGCTACACCAAGTGTTTCGCCGATCGCCGATTCCCGACTGCGATGTAGTCCCCACTCGTACGTCGCGCCTTTGATAATTTTTTAAGTTCCGAAAAGTTTTTTCCTTTGTATTTTTAATATTTCTTCGTTTTAAGTTTAATAACGCGCATCATATAAAAAGCATTGTGTTACATTGTTTCATGTAATGAAAAGGTAGTTGTGTTGTGTTTGCCGTGTATGAGCCCGCAGGCTATTTTGTAATAGAGAAACAGAGTATATCCTCTGTAACAGAGACAGAGAGCTTTAGCACTGTGTTTATGCAGCAGTCTAGTTTTGTAATCCCTCTGCGTGAGGAAGTTTTGTAACAGTTTTTTTAAACTTAATGAATAGAAGTTTCAAGTGTGCAAACTCTGTCCCTGTGAGCAAAATTTTAATTTCTCTGTGTTGAAAAGGAGAGTATTATTCTCTCTGTATATTGTTCTGGAATTCTCAGAAATTCCAATATAGTATCAGAGCTAGTCCAGGCTCTTTGAAGGTGTCAAAGAAGCTGAAGGAAGGATTTCTTGTTGCAGCAACTTCTCCAGCAGAGTGAAGACTCAGTCAAAAGAATCCGAGGGATTTTTCAAGACAGGTTTTATAGTGTTACTGTTTGAAGATAGTCAGTTTGTTATAAATTTACAGTCAAGTATTTGAAGCATAGTTAGAGTGCAAGAATGGAAGGAGCCAGCACTAGCATGAGTATTGGTAATACTCAGCTCCCACAATTTAATGGGAAAAACTATGATTATTGGGCAATAACCATGAGAGCCCTGTTTGCTTCCCAGGACTTATGGGAACTTGTTGAGGATGGTTTTGAAGAACCAGTGTATGAAAATGAGTTTAATGATTTAACTTAGGCAGAGAAAGACTTGTTGAAGAGAAACAAGAAGAAGGACTCTAAAGCCCTCTACTATTTGTATCAAGCAGTGCATGAGAGTGTGTTTCCAAAGATAGCAGCAGCTAAGAGATCCAAAGAAGCATGGATAACTCTCAAAACAACCTATCAAGGCATGGAGAAATTGAAGACAAGAAAACTACAATTGCTGAGGAGAGATTTTGAGACTCTTTGCATGAAGGAGTCAGATAACATTGACTCATTCTTCACACATGTGATTGGAATGGTCACACAGATAAAGTCTCATGGAGAGACTCTTGAAGAAAGGAGGATTGTGGAGAAACTATTGAAGAGCCTACCCTCAAGGTTTGATGTGATTGTCACCACCATAGAAGAGACAAAATATCTCACAAACTTTTCAGTTGATGAGCTACATGCATCACTGATGACACATGAGCAGAGATTGGGTAGAAATGAAAACTCATCTCTGGAGCATGCCTTTAAGACCCAAATGTCCTTTGGAAGAGGAAGAGGTCAAGGTAGAGGAAACAAGAGAAGAAGAGGCAGAAGCCAAAACAGAGGTGGAAGAAACAGTCCAGCAAATGCTCAAGGAAGGGGCAGCAATCCAAATCAGAACCAAGGCCAAGGCAGCAGCCAGCAAGGTGGGCAGCAACATGCTCATGGACAAAGGTATGATAAATCCAATGTCCAATGTCATTATTGTAAAATATATGGGCATTATGCAAATGAATATAGGAAGAAACAGCATGATATTGGTAATAGAACTAGTGCAAATTTCACTAGAGAAAATATTAGCCAAGATAAATTGTTTTTAGCTTGTAATATGGCTGAGGAAAAGAGTGAAGATTTATGGTTTCTAGACTCAAGTTTACGGAAACCATATAATGAGAAACTTATAGTATGCTGTGTTAGATGAGAATGTGAAGTCACAAGTCACATTAGGGACACATAGTAAAGTTTCTGTTATGGGAAAAGGAGAAGTAAATGTCTTAACAAGGAAAGGTGAAAAGAAATCCATAACATATGTTTATTATGTTCCTGGAATGAAATGTAACCTCTTAAGTATTGGACAGCTTGTTCAAAAGGGGTACAATGTCTTTTTTGAAGATGATGTATGCACCATCATGGATAAACCACCCAGCAAACAATGTATTGCTGAAGAAAAGATGACAAGGAACAGGATGTTCCCTCTCAGGATGAAAGCAGATTTGAAGAATGGAGAAGAAATAGCAACAGTGACACAAGAGGCTTTCCAAAGCGAACCAAAAGACGAGAATTAGTTGTAGAACTTCAGATCTGGACATCTCAACTTTGGAGGTCTTAACTTGTTGAATAAAAAATGAATGGTAAGAGGTTTTCCATTGATTGAGAAACCGGACAGCGTTTGTGAAGGTTGTATCTTGGGTAAACAACACAGAGAAAGTTTTCTATCCGGGAAAAGCATAAGGGCAAAGGCACCCTTGGAAATTGTCCACTCATATTTATGTGGACCGATGCAAACTCCATCACTTGCTAGCAGCCACTATATGTTAACATTTATTGATGATTTTACTAGAAAGACTTGGGTTTACTTTTTGAAAAACAAAAGTGAAGTGTTTGAAAGATTCTGCAATTTCAAAGCACTTGTGGAGAACCAGAGTGGGCTGCATATCAAAGTCCTAAGGACTGATAGAGGAGGTGAATATATTTCTAAATAATTTCTGCGTTTTTGCAAAGAAAATGGGATTCATAATCAGTTTACAGCAAGGTACACTCCGTAGCAAAATGGAGTTGCCGAAAGGAAGAATAAGATAATCATGGATATGGTAAGGAGTATGCTAAAGGCAAAGCATTTGCTCAATGATTATTAGGCTGCAGTTGTACATTGTGCAGTGTACATTTTGAATAGGTGCCCTACAAAAGTAGTTATGAACAAAGTTCCGGAAGAAGCATGGAGTGGGACAAAGCAAGGAGTCACCCACATGAAAGTTTTTGGTTGTGTGGCTTCTGCACACATTCCAAATCAGCTAAGGAAGAAGTTGGACAGCAAGGGGGAGAAATGTATTTTTATTGGATACAGTGAGGAATCCAAAGCTTATATGTTGTATAACCCATCCACCAAGAAGTTTATTGTGAGTAGAGATGTTCAGTTTATTGAAGAGAAAGCTTGGGATGGAAGCATAGAGAAAACAGTGAATGTTAAAAATTGTTTGTCTCATGATGAAGATGATGATGAGATGGTTGAAATACATCCCCAAATAGCAGCACCAACACAAGGGCAGCAAGGAACACCGTTGAGGAGAAATGAAAGTGCTTCTCCAAGCACACCACAAAGAGGAGATTCGAGTGCTACTTCAAGCACTTGTACACCAAGCGAAAGAGGAAAGAAGTTCATAAATTTAAATGATATTATGAACAAGAAGCAACAAATGAAGGTATGAACTCTTTGTTTGCTTTATATTGTCATGTTGATGACCCTATTCATTTTGAGGAAGCTATTAAAGATAAGAAATGGATAGAAGCTATGGATGAGGAAATTAATGCCATGGAAAGAAATAAGACATGGGATTTAGTTGAACTCCCAAAAGGTAAAGAAGTTATCGGAGTTAAATGGGTCTACAAGACCAAGAGTAATGCTGAAGGCAAAATTGAGAGACACAAGGCCAGACTCGTTGTCAAAGGGTATAAGCAGCAGCATGGGAGAGACTATGAGGAAACTTTCGCACCAGTTGCTAGAATCGAAACCATGAGAGCAGTGTTGTCCATAGCAGCACAAAACAAGTGGAAAGTTTACCAAATGGATGTGAAGTCAACATTTTTAAATGAAGTGTTAATGGAAAAGGTTTACATTGAACAACCTCTAGGCTATGAAAAGAAAGGACAAGAGCACAAAGTGTGCGAATTGATGAAAGCTCTTTATGGGTTGAAGCAAGCACCAAAAGCATGGTACAGTAGGATAGATTCCTATCTATTGGAAAAAGGATTTGAAAAATGTGAGGGAGAACCCACCCTATACATCAAAGAAAAATATGGTAAGATGTTGATTGTAGTGTTATATGTTGATGATGTACTTTTCACAGGTAATGATGATTACCTTACTGAAAATTTTAAAACAGTCATGAAAGATGAATTTGAAATGACTGATATGGGTTTGTTGAGATACTTCTTAGGAATAGAAGTAGAACAAAATGAAAATGGAATTTTTATCTCACAAGCAAAATATGTTAATGAAGTGTTGGAAAGATTTAATATGCAGGAGAGCAAAGTAGCAATAACACCCATAGTGATGGAATTAAATCTCAGCAGAGGGGACAACAGCAAGTATTTTGATCCTAGTTTGTACAAGAGCATTGTTGGCAACCTCATGTATTTGACTGCAACTAGTCCAGATATTATGCATGCTGTTAGTTTGATTTCCAGATTCATGGAGAGGCCAAAAGAAGCACATTGGCAGGTAGCGAAGAGAATTCTGAGGTATGTTAAAGGTACTAAAAGGTTTGGCATTTTATATACTACTTCAGAATATTCAGATTTAATTGGATACACCAACAATGATTGGGCTGGAAGTGTAGATGATCAGAAAAGCACATCCGGTTACGTTTTTCACATGGGTTCAGGAGCCATATCATGGGCTTCTAAAAAACAGCCTATTGTAGCATTATCTACAGCAAAGGCAGAATATGTGGCCGCTACAGCAACAACGTGTCAAGCAGTGTGGATGAGAAGGATGCTAAGGAGTTTATGTCGAGAACAGGTAAAAGGTACAGTGATTTTTTGTGACAATAGCTCAGCTATTGCATTATCCAAGAATTATGTGTTTCACAAGAGAACGAAACACATTGACACAAAGTTTCACTACATCAGAGAATTGGTGAACAGTGGAGAAATTATTTTAGAACATTGCAAAACTCAGGAGCAGTTTGCAGATATTCTGGCCAAGCCATTGGAATAGAAGAGTTTTGAAAATGTTTGGGTATGACTGATAATCCAGCAGTTGAAATTAAGGGGGAGTGTTGAAATGTTACTTTCAACTGCAGGTTTGTTCATCTGCAGGCGAAGCAGTACAGGAGTGATTCACTTGTTTGTGATCAGCCGCTTTCCGTTTTTGTTTTCAAGTTTTCAAGATCAGCCGCTTTCTATTTGTATTGCACAGACAATTCGGTTTTTTAAACGCTCTTACAGTTTTCTTTGAAAACAGAGTTTTTTTGTTTTTTAAATGCGGCCAAGTCTATTTTATATGTTTTGAATGGGACAAGTCGTGTTGGTCCCCACAGTCCCTTTTATGAATCGCAATCGCAAAATCGCAACGATGTGTTTAAGTGTCTTGTTGATATGGAAGTTTGCGATGCGATGCGATGTGGTCCCACCACAATTGCAATCGCAAATTGCAGAGGTCATGTGTTTCGCAATTGTTATGTTCCGATTGTAAAGTCGTGATGCGATGTGATCGCAATCGCAAATCGCAAATGTTATATCGCCCTCCGCCCAAACCAAGGTTCATTTGTTTATTGCGATGCGATCCAATCGTAATCGCAATATCGTAAGTCATATTGTTCAAGCCATTCCGCTTATTGTTTTCCGCCGATGCGATTAGTGCCAATCGAAATCGCTCAATCGCAATCGCTCAATTGCAATCGCTCAAATCACAAAGTTGTTATTCCGCTACACCAAGTGTTTCGTTGATCACCGATTGCCGACTGCGATGTGGTCCCCACTCGTACGTCGCGCCTTTGATAATTTTTAAGTTTCTAAATCTTCCGGGAAATCACATGAAATTTTCTTGGAACTGACGCATTTCGAACTACCAACTGTAGTTCATCATCAGGATAATGAAGATTCACTGATCAGACCATCCATTTATATACCATGAAGAGAGAAGCAATGGTCAAAACTCAAAGAAAATTAAAAATGTTAAAAATGTTCAAAAATAAAATAAATAAATAAAATTATAAAATACACCAAAAAATATAAAAACTTCAACCTAAAAAGCTACGAATTAACCCTAGAAAAATTATAAAGGACCAAGTCAAAAATGAAAATAAGAATAAATAATATAATTTACACAAATAACAATAAAGAAGCAACTACCCCAAGAAACACAAATGAAAATAAAACAATAATTAAATCATAAAAGTCAAAAAGTCAAAAGTCAAAAGTAAAAAAATAAAAATAAAAATAAATAAATAAATAAAACAAATATAAATATAAATATAAATATAAATTAATTAATTAAAAAAAAAACAATAATAATAATAATAATAAATAAATAAATGCTTCATCGAATCATTCTATCGATTTAGGGTAAATTTTTGTTTCAGTAATTACCGTGAGAATTTCTTGCACTGTGTGGGCAATGCGTGCGAAATTTTGGAGATATGGTTGAGGGATATGCAGCCGATATGCCGCCAGAGATTCAGAGATGGAGCCTGGACATTAATGGAGGAGAATGGCATCACAATAATCATGAAGTCTCACAAATATCTCCTTTCGAGCCAACCATTGATGCCGAGCTCCTCTGAAATGGAGTTATAACCATTTACTGAGCGCAGCAGAAAATTTCCTGAGGATGCAGACATTCCTGTGGAGACGTTTGTAGAAACGTGGAGCGCAAAGGTGTACAGAGCGAAGGGAAGCAATGTATAAAGAACCAGAAGATCGAAAAATCCTAAGAATATTTGGAATGGTTGGAATGGTTAGAGAGGAGATCGTATCTTCTGGGAGCTGCATCCATACCTAGACAGCTCAACTGACGGATGTCAGGCTTTCTCTGATCAGATATTTTGGTGATACATGTACAAAGGTTTTGTCTTATGACATGGATTGAAATAACGGTTAGGAAGGAATGGTTAGATGTTCTGGGAAGAAGACTTGTGGATCATCAGTTAGATGGTCCTCCATACGTCCTCTTTCACTTTGATGCGCTACGAGTCTAACAGCGCGGTGAATGCAGGTGCTCTGTGCTAGTCAGTGGTGAATGCTTAAGTTCACGCTCTCCTTCAATCCACTAGGTCTCGCCAACATTGTGTTCTCCACCTTTGTGAAAGAGATTGTCCACATTAAGGCTTCATTTTGGGCTAAATGTATTAATGTTAGAATGTGAGATGTAATTCTTTGAATGGCTTCTTCTCTACAGGGTATCAACTCCGTTAATAAGGAGTGGTAGTAGGAGACAAGTTCTTGTTCCAGTTTTTCATGTTGCATGCCCATCATAAGAGGTGAGAGAAAATATTCTATTGTTATGTATGTGCTTCACCATAGCCTTATGGAAGAAATTCAAGTTCCTCTCTCCTTATTTTTCAAGTTCAGTGCCCACTGATAACAAATTTTTCAAGATAATTATTTTGCTTTTATAAATAAAATTACTAGATTCTTTTCTGTGGAAGAAGTGAGGAAGCACCCCCACTTACCAGTAGACTACAACCCAATGCCTTTTTCCTTATAGATTCAATGAAATATATGTTGATAAATTTCCATCCTGAATTTTGATGCATTTCTGCACCAGCCTGAGACATCATGACATGTATAGAAATGACATTGCTTTTTTGTTTTCAAAACTTCTTGGCTTCAGTAAGATAGAGTACAAGATGTGTAACATCATCTAGAAAGAAGTGTGATATAATGCGGAATTATGGTGGCATGCAGCGTTCTCGCCAATGAAAAGCAGGTTGGGTGGAACTTTACAAGACAAACTGATATATGTCGTTGGGCCTCTGTCAAAACCTTGCCATCCTTTTGTTAGTGATGCTTCTAAGGTGTTTAGTTTCTCAAAAGGTTGTCTTACGATGGACAGATGGGATAAACTCAACAATTTTTTTGCAAAAACAGGGTAATTGAGAGCATTACTTTTCACAGTATATAAATTACACTGACCATTAATTATATTGGTAGTCCAAGGTGTTTCCCCAGTCATCAAATAATCAATACTTCTATTATTGTGATACAGGTCTATGGTGGCATTTGGTTTAAATGCATTGTATGGTCAACATCAGATGTCTGAAGATAGTCTTTGTGGAGGTCCTTGGAATTCAAGCAATGCTCGCAACTTTATTCAATACACGGTCGACCATGGTTATAAGATATATGCATGGGAATTTGGTAATATTATTTAATTGGACCTTCTATTATTAGTTCAGCATGTGGGGTTTATCAATCTTGTTCATTTGTACATCATTGTGACAACCAATACTTTGATTTTGGGGTCAGGAAATGAGTTGAGTGGAAGTGGTATTGGCGCAAAAGTTAGTGCTACACAATATGCTGCTGATGTAATTGAGCTTAGTAAGATTTTGAAAGACATATACAAGCATTGTCTTGAGAAACCATTAACAGTAGCACCAGATGGATTCTTTGATCTGACCTAGTTTCAAAAGCTTCTTCAACAAACAGGGCCAAATGTTCTGAATGTTGTTACATGACATATATACAATCTTGGAGCAGGTAGATAAGATAAAGATAAAATCCATCATATGCATTTCATTTTGTATTCAGAAGTTTGGATAGGAAGTAATTATGTTTCTCTGCTGCCCAGGTGTGGACAAGCATTTGATGCAAAAGATACTTAATCCAGGATACTTGAGTCGAGAAGCTCCAAAGTTCAGACAAATGCAATCTGTTTTGCAGAAATATGGCCCTTGGGCAAGTTCTTGGGTCGGAGAAGCAGGTGGAGCTTATAACAGTGGAAAGCATCGCATTTCAGATGCTTTTGTGAATAGTTTTTGGTGAGACTTTTTGCATTTTTCTTGTTCTACCTTGGAAATATCCACGGCTATATATTTTAGAGAATTCTAGTCTATGTTGTATTTAGTAAAGCAATTGTTTAGCAAAGAAATTATTCAATGGCACATTTAAATTTTATACAGACACATAATGTTCAAAACTTCAATCCCAATTCTCTACTGTTATCTCTCTTGAGTCTCATCTCGTCCTTGAGCAAATTTTTTTTCATTCAATTTGTCTACTTGATGCACTTACCTTTCTGTTAAACTTTTCTCTTCTTTGGGAAAATGACAAATACTCATATGAGAACTTGCTGCATATTAATGAATTCTTTCTTTTCCTTGTGTAGGTATCTAGATTAGCTTGGAATGTCATCGACATATGATACTAAAGTTTATTGTAGACAAAGCTTGATTGGTGGTAACTATGGCCTTCTTAACACAACAAATTTTGCACCCAATCCTGATTATTATAGGTGAGAAGTTCATGATCTACTAGTCCTCTTCAGATTGTGGGGCTGTTTTAGTTAATATCAAGAAACTCCAAAGAATTCAATTTGGAATTTGAAAGAACTGTCTCCGTTATTGAGGGAGTAAAAGATTATTGTTTATTTAGAAATAGAGGGAAGTCTTCACGCTTGTCTTTCTGATTTATGATTCAGTGCAATGCTTTGGCATCGGTTGATGGGGAGAGGTGTACTTTCCATCAATACTACAGGGCCACCCTATGTGCGTGCATATGCTCATTGTGCAAAGAATGATGTCAGTATCGTGCAGTGCTCTTTTCATTCTTTCTTTATCCTAGTTAATATGTGGACAGATAACTTTTTCTTGTTGGTTATTTTTTCACTTTTAAAGTTGAATGAAACTCTGTAATTTTAATAAAGTGGGAATAACATTGTATCAAGAATAATGGGTAGTCATTAAATGTAATGTTAGCATAATTATCAAACATCTGTTTAGTTCCCTTTCATCTTAGAGAGGAAGAAAATGCAAAACTAAGAACAACAACATACATTTACGTTTGCACTTAATACATCCCTCAATTGTTTGCATTCCTGATTGCATTTCTCAAAACTAATATAATGTGTGAACTTTAGATTGATTTTTGTGTGGATCAGTATCTCACTTTTGTTTATTTCTTTCTGCAGATTGGAATAACTTTACACTTGATCAACCTCAGCAACGACACAAAAATTGATGTTCATGTTTCTTCTCATCCAAATTCTACCATGTACAAGGGAAGACCGAATGCAAAAGAGTCTTTCATACATAAGATTAAGAAATTCGTAGCCTAGGCTGGAATCAAAACATCAAAGGTGAAAGATTATAGGATTGAATACCACTTAACACCAAAAGATGGTGACCTCCATAGTCAAATAGTGCTTTTAAATGGTGCAGTTTTGGAGTTAACTGAAGATGGGAATATTCCTTCGTTAGATCCTGTCAAGGTTGATTTTGGGCTACCTATTCTAATAGCTCCTTTATCTATTGCTTTTGTTTCCTTGCCTCGTCTGGAGATCTCTGCTTGTTTAATATAGCAATGGTGTAGATATTTATTTGAAACATGAATATATCCTTCTAAATTAGCTATTTATTGAGGTGTATTTGACCAAGTTACCAACAAATCAAGAAAATGTGTTGGTGATGAATGTTGCCACATTGTTTGTCTTAGGGCACGAATTATATAAATTTGTCCAAATTCGAAGTCTTTTAATTTCGATCTTTTGGCTATTATAAGATTCTCCTTTTGGTGTGATTATTTTTCTACTGGGTTGGGGAACAAATCCTTTTACTAGTATTAGGAACTAGACTGCAGTTTTTATAATCTTTTATATCATTATTAGTGGCCACTTTAAGGAGCTGCTAATTTATAAAAGATACCCTCCCATGTAATAAGAAACTTCAAATAACCTGTCACCTTTTTATTTGTTCCTCGAATTCACAGTTCATTTATTCCATACATCTTAGTTAAGAACACATTGATTTAATGTTGTGTTAAGACTGATCTCTGATGCAAGTTTTGTCATTTAATTAACCACAGATAATTATATAACACTAGAGCAGTAGAAAAATATGATATTAACACTTTGCTAGCCTTTCTAACTTTTTTTCTTTCTTTTGACTAGCTTCCTCTTGTCCATACATGGCAAGTGTACCCACCCCTGTTCTCATTGCATTCAATTTGGAATCCTTCGGCTAGAAGCCACGAGTGCAAGTTGTTTGTTCCACCTATGTTTCCTAGGATTTGCACCTGCCCCCAACCAAAAACAGAAGCACAAACATGAGCACAAGTAACCACATGTTGTAGGGAAGACATGAACCTTGGTGGGTGCAGTAATAGTGCCCTGCTTTCACCGATCCAGGAAATCCCTATTGGAAGCCTTTCTAACATGGATAAATAAAATAAACATAGTAATCCTAAAGCCTCATAATGGCCTTTGCACAGAAAATCCCTACCAAGCCACAACTGACATCACCAACCAAGAAGTAACCTGGCATATCAAGATAGATTAGCTGAATCAATTTGCAAACTGAGAGATGCAGTAGCCAAAGTGTTTTCACATAGGTTACAATCCTTGTAGATTTAGATCAGGTTGTATTAAAGCATGTACAATAACTGTTACAGTTCTCTTTCTATACTTGTAATTTGCACGCTGATTGTTATTTTGGCCCAATTTTATTGCAATTGTTCATAAACCTTTCGTATGAAAGTTTATCTTCCACAACTATTCAACTTATATTGTGATGTTCCACATTTCTTGTTTTTACAGCCTTGGGCCTGCATAATCTGAATCTACACCTTCTCTAGAGTTGTCTACCAGCAATAAGGATTTCTACTTCTTCTTGCTCTGTGGCTACATGCCTCTTTGGTAACAAGTCATAACACAACTAGAATCTCACTCTATCGATAGCAGCACGCATATGAGCTGTTGTTATGTAGCATAGCCTTCAAAACGAGAATCAAGTTAAGTTTCACATTCCCTTTAGTGTATATTATAGGGAATTTTTGCAGCACAATAGTGAAACATCATATGTAGGGTAGCCTGTTTTGAGATTGTTCTATCAAAGAGATGATGACAAAGGAATAGATGTAGAACAATGTGGTACATCATGGATGAATGATTGACAGTAACTTCGTTGAATCTCTTCTATCATTTAAAGGTAGTCATGAGGTTTTGTTGTCTGGTTGTTGTATTGAGAATTGTAGTGTATTTTAACCTTCAATTAGGCATCTGCAGATGAAGAATTGTAACGACAAAAAGTAGTAGCTATCAAAGGAGGATATACAAACAACCTACCAGAGTGTGAAGATACCTCCAAGAATTGTATGAAGTAGAATATCGTTGAGTAATTTTCATTTTGTCACTGAAGATTGTGTCTATATGGCATGATTTATTACATGCTTCATCTTTAATGCAAGTCAGATATTAAATTGGATTCAATTGGTGTATTACTGTTAAAGTCTACACAGACTTCCTATGAGAAAGCACTTAAATTTAACCCTTATGCACTTTATTTTTGGCCATCTATCTAATAATTAGTTATGTTCTCTTACCACCAGTTATGTTCTCTTTAAGGCAATCAAAAAATAAATTTACAACCCACTGATTAGTTAATTCACGCACAACTTAACCAAAATAGGTTTCCTTGTTGTGCAGGTGTTTATTACTGTTGTGAATTGTGTGTGGCATTGAACTGGGATTGAGTTTAATACACAGTTCAATGCTTAGATTTTTTATAATCCAAAGCCAATTCATCCCTTTATCTTGTCCATTCTGGCCACATTTCATGATTGAAAGTAAGATTAGGTCAAGGTTCATCCAGGGTGAAAACTGTTTCAGTCATAATTGACTTCATCACATCCACGAACAACTTGCCAGTAATTGATATCTGGCCAGATTTGTCATGCCTATAGAACAAGATGGTTCTTTGGGTTATATTTTATTTGGACTTATCTTTGGGTTATATTTGATTTGGACTTATAAGTTATAACTACCAGATTTGAAAAGATGCATATACTGAAAATGTATCTCTCCTTGTACAAATTTAAAACAAGACATTTGTACAACAATACTAGGAGAGCATTGGCAAGTTCTAGAGTGGACCCCTTCTCCAATCAATGGAGCTATCAGGTAAATATAGGGTGCCACTGCTACTACTTGTGGGATTCTGCTACAAATAGATTCATGGCATGGCATGGGCATGACATGGGGAATTCCAAATGGAGTTTTTCTAATGGTTCTCTTCATGTTGATGGTTATAATTTTAACAGATTCAGCAGGGTGGCTGCAACTGACACATATTCCTTTCAATATCCAGATTTTGAAGGCACGAGAAGGAATAATATTTTGAAGAAGTGAGAAGCAATTCACCTTATTATAGTTACCATGCTAGGTCTTCCTTTAAGAGATTCCCAGCATCAAATCATTTCCATAAATATGGTTGTGTAAGAGTCGTGATGGTGTTGTAATGTAAATTATGTTTTCCATAGTTGAACATCTGAAGTATTTTGCGATATTGTTATTGTACCATGGCACTTGGATCGAATCCAATGTTTATCAACACTTGTTTAATAGCATGTTTTCTTTTCTTCCGATTGTTGTTCATTTCTCCTCAAACTCCTCTCCAACCTCAATATCAGTGCTAGTAGTAGCATGAGCAACAACACTACGCTTAGCAGAACTAGAAGAACGTGTTTTCCAAACTGCACGAGAACTACTTCCCTCACGAGTCACCATGTGCCATGCTTGGTCTCGGTGGTTCTCTTCCTTCTACTCTTGGTTCAACTACCATATCTCATTGGAACCAACACCCCAAACTCCACTAGACAACGATTCACCATTTTGTAGTAGTGATTCGCCATTTGTATTGGTGATTCGCCATGATTTTACAAGATAATATAATCTCATGAAAAAATCGCCAAAAAATTATATATACATATTATATTATTAATAAAATCGCCTTCCATTTTTCCTATGTATCGTGGGGATTCGCCCATTTATTATATATATAAATTTAGGGGGGTTCTTAAAATTTTCCCTGCCAGCAAGTTTGAAAACCATCTTCTTTCTCTCTTTCAATAAATACCGTTCGCTCTCAGTTTCAAACTGTGGATATATGTGTGATATCAGAAAGAAAGAGTCAATCTCAGTTTGAAACGATGGAGATATATGTCTTCCACACACCATCTTTGTAACAATGTAAAATGGATATATCATTCAGTTCTTAAAACGAGTTTTAATTTTTGCCAATTTTGTTGTCCAATCCTTCCCTGTGCAAAAAAAAATTGACATGAATCATATGTTCGAATTTAAATTCCACCAAAATGGAATCTCATACATTAATTTTTTTTTTATTCTATTGAATTAAAAAAGTACATGAATTTTTTTTTTTCTCTTTTTAGGCACCGTCAACTTTAAAAGTCTAACTTCACCATAAAATTAAAAACAAATTATTATATTATTTTATATTTCTCTCTGAGAGATACATCCAGTACAGATCGAAGTCTCTCAAGAGCCAGGAACTTCACAATCTTCCACACATCGTTTGGGTTGATCGAGCCTATATTCCGAAATATATTTTGGTAACACTACAGATTCACTAGAAAAACACAAGCGTTGTTGGTTGAGGTGATAATTTCACTTGAAATATATTTTTTTGATTTTTTTGGTTTGAATTTGACAATTTTTTAATTTTAAAATTTTTAATTATGTTTTCAACATTAAAAATAGATTCAACTTCATAATTTTTTTTTTAAAATATCTCAAAACTTACAATTTGATTTGACAATTGTAACATAATTTTTTTAAGAATTCCAACCAAATTGTAACATAAATTTTTTAAGAATTCCAACCAAAATTACCCAAAAATCTGATAGAAAAACCAACATTTAAGAAAAAATAGTCAAGCTTGGAATTTGCCCGAGGCTTTGCAAGAGCTTGAGCCTGGCTTCTCCTCCTTGATGATGGTGCTTTGTTGGGCTTGCTCCTTCCAGGTAGTTGCTATATAACAGGCTGAGCTTTTTCTCTTCGAAACTAGCTCTTAGAAATATCTTATTCTCATAAATGATTGTTATTTTCTTGGAATTAATGATGGGCTAAATTTTTGGATCTAGCAAATTAAGATATCTTTCTTAAAACTAAATCACTCTTTATGAATGTTTCTTTACATATTTAAATGTGAATTTTTATGATTAATATTGTGTTTTATATTGTTAACTTTTAATCTTGTTTTTTCTCTCTCTTTGTTTCTTATAAGCGAAACCTACAAAACTCCGTTTCTCGTATCGTTTTCGTTTCTCGTTCCGTTTCCCGTTTCCAATTTATGGTAACATAGCATAGAACAACCATGGGAAAGGCTATCAAATTCTTCTACAACCGTGTAAGACATTTTACTTATTTGGCATGTGCTACAGCCATGGGACAGTAAGATTGGCAGGCCAATAAGCTTTATCTTTAGGATTTTTGGAGTTTCCTATCTACTAGATTCTACTTTTGAGTTGCATTTAACTACCTTTATGGTTATTCGTTGACATTAACAAAATTAACCATCTTATATAATAGTGCAGAGTAAATGAGATAACTTGCATTCAATCTTTAAAACTATGACCCTACACATTCTTTTTTATGCAGCACGTGTGCCATTCTTAAACCTTAACCTTGTCTTGGGTGGGTAAGGCATAGATTTACATTTGTTGGTAGATGCAAAATACTCTTCCCACAAAAGAAGCAAATGAAAATTATATTAAAATCTTTCTTTGTGTACATGGAAGTCTAGCTTCTATAGAACAACCATGGGAAAGGCTATCAGATTCTTCTACAACGATGGAAGACATTTTACTTATTTAGCATGTGCTACAGCCATGGGACAGTAAGATTTGCAGGCCAATACGCTTGATCTTTAGGATTTTTGAAGTTTCCTACAATATCTACTAGATTCTACTTTTTAGTTGTTTTTAGTTGCATTTAACTACCTTTATGGTTATTCGTTGAAATTAACAAAATTAACCCATCTTATATGATAGTGCATAGTAAATGAGATAACTTGCATTCAATCTATAAAACCATGTCCCTACACATTCTTCTTTATGCAGAACGCGTGTCATCCTTGAACCTTGTGTAAAACCATGTCCCTACACATTCTTCTTTATGCAGAACGCGTGTCGTCCTTGAACCTTGTGTTGGGTGGGTAAGGCATAGATTTACATTTATCGGTAGATGCAAAATACTCTTCTCACAAAAAAGCAAATTGAAATTATACTAAAATCTTTGTTTGTGTACCTGAAAACCACGCTGCTTCCAGTCTACACAACTGCTAACGAGACACAATGACTCCAGGAAGGATCTGTCTAAATTTCTCCATTGGATAAGCCCCTTCTCTTTCCAATAATCCAAGACCGAGTATTCATGATTCTCTTCCTGAATCCAAAATCTTTGCTTCGCACGAGTTATAGCAACATATAAATATTTTAATTCGCTGCAGATAAGAATATGCTTGCTATTGTCAAACTTGGGATACTTGGGATTGAAATTGTTGACAGTCATCTGATTGAAGAACTCATAAATTACCCTCCACTTGCTGCCCAGTGGAGAGCTGGTAAAGAAGTTATAAAGCAGCACATCCTACAGAACACAAAAATCAAGAATATAAACTCCAAAACCAGAAAAATGCATCAGTGAATCTATCAGTGTTTGCGTACAACAAACATGGATTTGAATCTGTAAAATAGTCCCCCAAAAATATGCAGACTGGAGAGAGCACCTGAAACTCGAGACCTTTGCATTCAGTTATAGTCAACACAAGACTTTGCTTTCCAACTTGGCCTAACACTTGTTCCTTAGCACGATCATCTCGCACTAAAATGACTTGTCCAGCACCAAATTCATATTTCCCGCATCCGAAGTTTCTTCCACCTTCTTCTGTCGCAGTTCCAGGGTTTCCTCCAACAAGTTCAGTTATAATATTCCCACCTACCAATATTGGAGCTTCTCCAAATATTAAACTTGTTTCTGGAGGCAATTTATCCACAGCAGAAGGAAAGAAATGATACAACAAGTCCATTACACTCTGTGCTAGTTTTGTTATACCACTGTGAGTACGAAAATTTTGGCATAGATGAAACAAATCTGGCATGCTGTTTTTCGAAGACAAGTCATTATTGCCATCTGCCCCCAGAAATTCTTTGTAATACAGATTTCTAATTTCTTGGAAGCGAAAACTGACCCCTCTTGCGATTGTTTGGGCTGTGTCGCCAGCAAAAACGTAGCCCTCATGAACATTACTACATACGTATTTTAACAAGGTGATTTGAGAAATTGTCATGTCCTGAACTTCGTCAACATAAATAAAGTCCAGTTTCTGACCCAAATATGGATTACATCTCAGCTGACCATGTAAGTGGTTGACAACATCTGCGATGTCAAAGTCACCGTTCGTTTTCTTTTTCTTCTCATAGAGCAAGAAAAGATCATATATTGTTTCTCTTTGGGAAGCATTTAAACTAGAAATGCGCCTGTCCGCCATCAGAATGTAGTCTTTTTTACTCATAATGAACTTGGAAGAATTTAGAGATATCAAACTGCCTTTTATGTGTGATATAATTTCAGTGAATACCACTGAAGAGTCGAGCCCCCTTCTTAAATCTGCATTAAAATGTAGCCAGTATATAGACTCAAAGCGATCGTAGTCTACTTCCCTTGTTCTCATATTTTTCATAAATGCACGGGACTTTCTATTTGTAGACCTCATTGGACCATCAAAGAAATGATCTTGCACAGTCCCATCCAACATCATTAGGAACTTTCTGAATGTAATGACCAAAGGAAAATTCTGGTTAGGGATATCTATAAAACTGTCCGGAATATTTTGAAACTCACTTAGTTCATCGCTCCTCTCGTGCATTGCCATGAAGGTATCCTGATCCTTTCCTAGTGCAGACCTACAAAACCAACATATACATAATCAGCCTATAACAGCTTGTAATGACTATGATATGTTCAATCTAACATCTATTTATCTAGTATCCATGTAGCAAAAGCATTTCCAAGCTCCGTACACGCCAATTCAGAGTTACAAGAGTCATTTCTGATATTACAACCCTATGCTTTACACCAATCTAAAATATAGAAAAAATACAGTCTTCACCTCTAGGTAATCACCAACAGAAACGACTATTTAGAGGCACAACATAATGTAAATGTAAGCTACGGTATCATCTTTTAACATCAGACGAGACTCCTAACTAAAATAAAAATTCTTTGTAAACAATAGCTGGACAGTTTCTGCAATATCATGTAAGCATCTGATCGTATTTTGACTCAACCAGCTTTGCTGCTACAGTGATAATTTATAGCCCACTAACACTACATTCAGTTTATTAGGGGCATAAATGACAGTTGATAGTAACACATTTTATTATTAGTTGCAGTAAGTAATTATAAAATTAGTTGTAGTAAATAAATATTTGTAAATTTGCCAATGTTGGAATTTCTGGATATTCCGAACAACAACTGAGGAAATGAAATTCCTTTATAAACACAGAGATAACAAGAAAAATGTGGACAGAGATGGAAGTAGTAAAAGCTCTTTTTCATTAACAAGACTTAAACAGTTAAACTGTTACAAAACAAAATAAAAAAAATTCTTTCTCAAAACTTCAGTTCTGGATTACAATGCAAGAATGCTTCTTGCTGCTACAAGACACAGGGATCTCTTTTTCTTCCTCACAGTGTTTTGACACACACTGCTCTCTGTCTTAAAACACAGTCACTCACTGTCTTTTTTGGCTTCGGGCACACACTGTCACACAATGCACACTATATATAATGTTTATAATATATATAAAATAAAATTATATATATATATATATATAACTAACCCTAAGTCTTAAAACAAAACATGTGGCGGGTTAACAAACGTTTATACCAAGATTTTGAAACCGTATTTCATTGCAGCACATAAAATGTATTAACCAAGGTCTAAAACCTTATAACATTAATTCGCGGATTTTAAAACAGAACACAAAACCCTTTTTAATAACTTATCGCATCCAATTTAGCTCCTGGCTGACTGGGTTTCAAACGATGCAAACGCTCCCTCATTGGTCGAGCGCTTTTGACGTGGCGGATTTCAAAACTTTTACAAAACCGATTAAATTGCTTATTGCGTCCATCTGAGGGCTTGGTGACGTCAGCATCAATCTATGCGATACGCATACAATTGGTCGACGGAGATAGACGGGGCAGTGGTGGGGCATGGTTCATCGCATGGTTTGGGTGAGTGATGACGCAAGCATCAGGGCTATGCGATAGACAGTGATTGATCGCAGGTTGTGCAACGTGGAGTAGTGGGCTCCACAGATATGACGTGGGGTCATTCAAATTCAAAACAAATGCGCGGGAGGTGTAATGGTTGGTGGAGTTTTAATGGCGGCATGGCATGGTTTAAAGTGGTAGATGCAGAGGATAAGGGCGCAGAGAAAGGATCTAGGTTGCCTGGTTTGACCACAGCGTTTTAATGCGAAACAGGGCTACGGCCATATACAAAAAAAAATTAGTTTTGCAGGGTCTAAACACAGACAATCAATGCGCGGTGGAGTGTAAACAAAAACTAGAAATACCACTGCAGTGTCCTTCATTTTTCAAATCAAAATTGAATGTTTGTCCTTCAACGGGAAAGCTTATTTCTAAGTCTATCCACCCATAGATGCACCTGGGAAGTAAATGCCCACCATAGGATTAAAGTAAGTACACCATCCAACAGTGTGCCTTTATTTACCAGGTGCATTTATGAGTGGATAGACTTAGAAATAAGCTTTTCAGTCCTTCAGCGGCTCAGTTGTAGTTGGAATTAAATTTCCAATAGCCAATTGGGTTTTTTTTGGTGGTTAGAAAAATTATTTATTTATCCATATTCAATTTCCACGAGAGGCTCGTTAAGGTCATATATAGTATGTCGTTGTAATGGTATTTAACGTACAGCCTTGGCATGTTAAGGGCATATTGAGTATGCTGTTGTAATGGTATTTAACTTACAGTGTTGAGCCCTGGAATATCTTACCCATTAAGGTGAAATGCTTAGCTAGATGAAAAAAAATATGAACACAGACTCGAATTTCTGCTCAAAAGAAAACATGTGGTACTGTAATTCACTATTATTAGAGGGGAAAATCTAAAATACGTTTAGAATTTGATTCACTACCTACTATAGGGTCACTGGAACAGAATCACCCCTTCCCCATATTTCACTTAGATATTTAAAGTGGGATGGAAAACCTCTCCCTGTCTGACCCCAATTCCTATGTAATCTAGAATCACTATTTCATCGAGCGTTTACAGTAAAGCAAGTCACTATTTTCCATTTACTATTTAGTATAAAATTTAAATTGTAAAGGCCCCACCTCAATTGGGATTGACCGTAAATAGATAGTGTAACAGAATCCGTTATCTAAAGCTAGAACTAGGAGGCTTACTAAATTGTAAAATCCCTATCTCAAATGGCATTGACAATAAATAGATACAGTGCAACAGAATCCGCTATCTAAAGCCAGAACGAGGATGCGGAGAGGGAAAAGTAATGATACCCTGTGAATATTGTGGGGAAATATTAAACGAGAAAGAAATACATCATAACTGAATGACAAACAGGAGAAACAAATTCACATAAAGAAACACACAGAATTTATGTGGTAAAACCTTGACAGAGTGTCAAGGAAACATCCACGGGGCAAGGGATTGGAAACTCTTATTAATCAAAATGATTCTCCATACATACAAGCCTCTCGGGCCATTCAATTTATCTTGAGCCTATTTCGTTATTCTTACTTCCTTTAGTTACTCAACCAATTAACGATCAATAAGTAATTTGTCCAAAATTACATTATTTACAGTTTTGTTGTCATACTTTTTAACAAACTCCACCTTGACAACAATTTTCCTAATTCCTTGCCCATGCCCATTCATCATATTTTCTACAAGCCGAGAGAAGCGAGACACCATCTCAGCTTCTCTACTATCACTGACTTCGTGAATATATCTGCATGATTTTCATGTGCGGACCTTCTTGAGAACTACTTTGCCGCCTTCGATTACATGTCCCACAAAGTGATACCTTACATCGATGTGCTTGGTCTTGATGTGATAGGCTGGATTTGTAGCCAAATGAATAGCACTATGACTGTCACAAAACACATTCACTTTCTCTTGCGTCATTCCAATCTCATCAAGCAGACCTTTTAACCAGATTGCCTCTTTACAGGCATCTAAAGCAGCTATATATTCTGCTTCAGTAGTGGACAAAGCAACTGTGTCTTGAAGCTTTGACATCCAGCTGATTACTCCACCTGCAAGAGCAAAAACATAACCTGTAGTAGATCTCCTTTTGTCCAAATCACCTGCATAATCAGCATCCACATAACCGTACACTGAACCTTCACGACCATCAAAGCTGATGTAATGGTCACTTGTGCCTTTCAAATACCGAAGCACCCATTTCACTGCTCTCTAATGTTCTTCTCCTGGATTTGCCATGAACCTGTTGACAACTCCAACTGCATGTGAAATGTCAGGTCTTGTAGATACCATCGTGTACATTAAGTTGCCTACTGCATTTGCATATGGTACACGAGACATATACTTCTTTTCTTCATTAGTTCTAGGACTTAAACCCGAAGAAAGCTTGAAATGGGAAGCTAATGGAACATTAACAAGTTTCACATTGTTCATACCGAACTTTTCAAGTACTTTCTCCACATACTTCTGTTGTGATAACCAAAGCTTACCATTCTTCCTGTCTCTGTGTATCTCCATGCCCAAGATATGTTTTGCCGCTCCAAGATCCTTCATTTCAAACGTCCTAGAAAGCTGAGCCTAACTTGTTGATTTCTTCCATGCTTTTGCTTGCAATAAGCATATCATCAACATACAACACCAAGATAATGAATATGCTATTGAAACTTTTGAAGTATACACAATGATCATACTCACTTCTGATAAAATTCTAACTCACCATGAAGGAATCAAACTTCTTGTACCATTGCCTGGGTGACTGCCTCAGGCCATACAATGATTTCCTAAGCTTGCAAACTAATATTTTGTTGCGACCTTGTACAAAACCTTCTGGCTGATCCATATATATCTCTTCATCCAAATCACCATGAAGAAAGGTTGTTTTAACATCTAATTATTCTAACTTAAGGTCAAGTAAAGCAATTAGTGCTAACACAGTACGAATAGAAACAAGTTTAACCACTGGTGAAAAGATCTCATGAAAACCAATACCTTCAACCTGAGAATACCCTTTTGCAACTAGTCTCGCCTTATACCTCTCGATACTTCCATCAACTTTCCTTTTCAACTTGAAGACCCATTTGCACCCAACAACACTTCTCCCTTCAGGGAGTTCTACAAGATCCTAGGTATTATTCCTTGCTAAGGAGTCCATTTCTTCTTCCATAGCCTTTTTCCATATCTTGCTATCTGCATCATCTACTGCTCCTGATAACAAGAAGGTTCCCCATCTTCAGTAATCAATGCAAAAGATGAAGCAGAGTCTTCATACCTTTTGGGTGTTTTTCTTTCCCTTGTAGACCTTCTTAGAGTGACTGATTTCTAACTTGATTCTAGAATTTCTCCAGTTTCCTTTGCTTCTCCACCTTTTTCATCAGAAGTCTCTCCTTCCTTTCGACTTTCTAAAAAAGGTTTAGTCTCCAATTGAATCTACCGACTTGGCGATACCTACTCTTGTTCAAATTTTTCAACATCTGATTTTAAACGAGAAGATTTATCAAATGTAACATCTCTACTAATGACTATCTTCCGTGAAGAAGGATCCCACAACCTATATCCCTTCACTGAATAATCATATCCAACAAAGACACAACATTTCGATTTTGGATCTAACTTTGAACGCTAATTTTTAGGAATAAGAGCATAGGCATCAAAACCAAAAATCTTCAAATGCGAGTAATCACAAGACTGACCCCACCAAACTTCTTCAGGAATTTTACAATTTATTGCAACTAAAGGTGATCTGTTAACTAAATAACAAGCAATGGATACTGCTTCTGCCCACAACTCCTTTTGCAGGTTAGCATTGATGATCATGCTTCTGGCTCTTTCCATAAGAGTCTGATTCATCCGTTCAGCAACGCCATTTTGTTGAGGAGTATAAACAACAGTTTTATGTCTAACAATCCTTTCATCCTTACAAAATTGTTCAAATTCTAAAGAAGTAAATTCACCGCCATTGTCAGTACTTAAACATTTAATTGATTTGCCTGTATTCTTTTCCACCATTGTTTTAAATTGTTTAAAAACATTAAAAACATCAACTTTCTTTTTCAACATATAGACCCAAACTTTTTGGGAGAAATCATCAATAAACGTTAGGAAATATAATGCACCTCCATAAGACATAGTAGGAGATGGTCTCCACAGATCAGAATGAATGTAGTCTACAATTTGTTTACTATTATGATTTCCAGTCTTGAACCTTTGTTTACATTGTTTACCAAACACGCAATATTTACAAAAATCCAACTTCAAGGATTTCAAATCAAGAAGCAACTTGCGGTTCATCAGTAACTGAAGACCTTTCTCGCTCATGTGACCCAACCGCTAATGCCATAGACGAGAACCTTCTTCTGCTTTCTCTGATACGATCGCTGCTTCACTAACTTGAGTGTTTCCTTTGCGTCTGTACAGATTTCTGACCTTTTCACCCTTCATCACAACTAAGAGGCTCCTTTTGAGACTTTCAACACTCCATTCTGACATGTAAATTTATAACCATTCGAATCCAAAAATCCCAAGGAAATCAAGTTTCTCTTTAGATCATGTACATGCATAACATCAGATAATGTTTTAACTATATCATCATACATTTTAATTTTCACATTACCAATCCCAACAGTCTGACAAGATGCATCATTTCCCATGAATATAGAACTACCATTTACAGTTTCATATGAAGTAAACCAACTTTGATGCGGACTCATATGATGAGAAGCACCAAAGTCTAATAGCCAATTTTCAGCATCTTGAGAGACATTGCAGACAGGAAGAGCTTCAGCAATTAAAACCTCATCAACCATACCTGAATCAACCTGATTTGCTTCCTTGTTATGTTTTTCCGACTCCTTCCGTTTCCAACAATCTTTCTTGAGGTGTCTGAGTTTATTGCAGTACCAGCACTTGGCTTTACACTTCTTGCCGCCCTTTGACTTCGATCTGGAAGAACCTCTTGATTTCTCCTCTCTTTCCTTTGACCGACCTCTGGCTACCATGGCTTCAAGTGCAGATGTCTCAATGCTAGATTTCCTTCATACCTCTTCAGATAAGAGAGCACCCACGACAGATTCAAGTTTTAATGAATCGGCAGTACTCAAACTGATTGAGGTTACGAAGTGATCCCATGACTCGGGCAGGGAACACAACAAGGTTATTGCCTTGTCTTCTTCCTCCATTTTTACTTCCATATCTGACAACTGGCAAATAAGCGTATTAAAAACATTTAAGTGTTTTGCAATTTTTGTACCCTCCTTGAAATTTAAATAGATTCTATTTGTCAAAGATTTTGTCATATACAAGGTTTCCAATTTTTTCCACAACCCTTCAGTTGTACTCTCTCCAACAATATTGAAGAGAACTTCATCTGCCAAACATAACCAAATGGTACTGAGAGCTCGGGCATCCAAGTCCTCCCAGTCCGAATTTGTCATGCTTGTCAGTTTTTTATTTGCCCCGTCTAATGCTTTGTGCAACCCGTGTTGTACCAGCAAATCCCTAACCTTTAGTTTCCACAAAGGAAAATTGTTTTTCCTGGTGAATTTATCTACCTCGAACTTTGCATTTGTCATTTTTGCCATTTCTTCCTCCTAGTTTTCCCTTCTTTCTTTAATTTCCAATTAGGGTCTTAAAAAAAAATTCCTATCTTCTGTTAGGGTTTCAAGGGTTTCAGATTTTCCTCTCACCTACTAGTTTTTAAAAGAAATAAAAAATACAATTTCTATTTCTTTTTCACCTTTTTCAACTAAATCAATTCTTTAGAAAACTGAACCCTTTTAAAATAAACAATTTCTGTTCAAACCCTTTTTCTCAATGTAGTTTTCCCTCTTATCAATCTGTTCTGGCTTAAAAATATTTTTTTTTTTAAGGTCACAAAACCCTTCAAGAAAAATACCTTTCAGGCAGTCACAGTTTCGATGAGACTTCTTTCAAGGGCGACAATGCACGGCAGCAGGCATTGACTTAGTCGCAGTTTCGATGAGACTTCTTTCAACGACGGCAATGCAATGCGACATGCACTGACTTAAGGCAGCAAGCAATGACTTCTTTCAATGGGCAATAGCTGGCTTCTTTCTTTCTCCAGCGGATTCAATGCTCCTCTTCAGGCTGTGGATGCTCTCTCGACAGCAGTGGGATCTCTCTGCAGTGTCCTCAATCAAACCCTCGCGGATGCACGGCTCCTTGAGGCTTGTCTCGTTTACTTCAGGAGCAGAGCTCCTCTTCAGGTTGTGGATGCTCTCTCGACAGCAGTGGGATCTCTCTGCAGCGTCCTCAATCAAACCCTCGCGGATGCACGGCTCCTCGAGGCTTGTCTTTCCACGCAGACTCCTCCCACGGACAGCAGCGGGCAGTCACCAGACAAGGCGACAGTGGGATGGCAAACGGTGCAAGTCTCCTTTCTTCGGCAGATGGATGCAGATTCCAAACAGCTCTCGGCCTCCCTCTCTTACGGTGGTAACAACACAAATGCGGTTCTCGCACGGTGAAGAAATCTCAATTTTTTTTAGGCTCTGATACCACTTATTGTGGGGAAATATTAAACGAGAAAGAAATACATCATAACTAAATGACAAACGGGAGAAACAAATTCACATAAAGAAACACACAGAATTTACGTGGTAAAACCTTGACAGAGTGTCAAAGAAACATCCACGGGGCAAGGGATTGGAAACTCTCATTAATCAAAATGATTCTCCGTACATACAAGCCTCTCAGGCCATTCAATTTATCTTGAGCCTATTTCGTTATTCCAACTTCATTTCGTTACTCAACCAATTAACGGTCAATAAGTAATTTGCCCAAAATTACATTATTTACAATTTTGTTGTCATACTTTTTAACAGTGAATAATAAGTGTGGAGGAAATCAACCGATCGTCAACAGTTACACAAGCTCACACATAAAAAATATATCTCGATCAGTTACACAAACTCACACGTAAAAAAATTAAGACCGGGAAAGTTTGAGCAATAAATGTTGGAAGAAGTAATTCCAACCACTAGTTAGTTGTGTGGTATGTTTGAGTACCTGTTCAGTTATTAATTACTATTTTCCCTATATAATCTATTTAACTCTATTTAACTGAATGAAGAGCAGAGCACTTAGCTCCACACTTTCAATTTTTAACATAGTATCAAAGGGCAACATGCATAAGGCTCCGAGACTAGCAAATAGAAGAGCGTGAAGTTGTATAGGACTTCGTGAAAGTAATATTTGAAAAGTAGAAGCACATAAATTGTTGGTGTACATGCACCTATATTAGCTTTAGTTCAATTCTAGAGATCGCATGCAATGTGCATTTGTGTTTAGCTAGTTTGAGCGTTGTACATGCACATAGTTAACTTAGATTAGTTTTAGTTCAACTCTAGATATTGCATGCAATATGCACTTGTCTTTAGCTAGTTAACTCGAGTGCTTACATGGGATGTGCACTTAGCGTTAGTTAGTTAACTCTAGTGCTTGCATGTGGTACATGTGCACATTAACAGAACATAAACCACACTTAGCTTTAGTTAGCTTTAACTATCCATAGTTATTGCATGTACAACTAAGCTTAACTTAGTTGCTTTATATATTGATTTTCAACCTAATATTGATGTATCAATTTCATTCTCAATTCTAATTATTTTTCTTTTTCAACTTGGCAAGTTTGTGCAATTATTCTTCAACTAGATCCATATTTGTGCTCTAATAATTTTACATGGTATCAGAGCTACAAGGGTTTGGAGAAGTTGCATGAACAATTTTTTGCAGGTTTGAAGAGCATAGAATTGGGAATTGTTCAGAGATTTGATTTGTGGATCAAAATATTGGAGAATTGCCGCAATGGAGTTCTCATCTTCAACGATTCTTACTCCATATAATTACTATGAATGGAAGCCAATGATTTTGCTTCATCTTAGGAGCAAAGGCTTGTACCAAATAGTCATGGAAATTGAGACAAAACCAATGTCGGAGGATGAGAAGTCTTATTGGCTTAATAGATGTGACATGGCTTATGGAAGATTGTGTCTATCTGTGTCTAGTGATATTCTTTATGAGATCAGAAATATTGAATCACCACACGAAATTTGGACTACATTGAAAGGATTATGTGGTGATGAAAATGATCTAGAAGAACACCATTTGGAGGCAAAGAGTTCGACTTATTATACCAGTCATGAAAGTGGTGAAGACTCCAATAATGTGGAGAAATATTCTCAAGACAGTGTTGAACAAGAAGACTCTGCTTCTTCTAATGTTAATGGACCTATTGAAAATGAGAATTTTATCTTGTCCAATAACTAAGACATTGCACATGAGGAAATATCTTCTTCTGCTAGTGATAAAGACTTTACTTTCAAAATCATAGAAGAGGACTTTGATTCCTCTACTATTGATGATGTTGATGATGTAGATCTGACGAGGTCTCAATTTAATGATGCCCCACATGCACTCTCAGCAAAGCCATGCATGCCCATGCATGCATCTAAGGAGGATTTTATAACACCATGTATGCTCATGCATGCACCCAAAAAGGCATCTCTAAAGCCACACATGCACATGCATGCATCCTTAGAGATGACCATTCTCATACATGCATATAGGGTACATGAATATGATCGTCAAATGCATGAGGAAGTTGTAGGGAATCCATATTGGAATGCAACCATCTATAAGGAAATTCAGTCCTTAATACAAACATGGGAGTTGATACCTCTACATCCAAAAATGAAGCTTATTACTCCAAATCCATGATGGGATCATCGATCTTCAGTACTATCCAAGTTCCGAGCAGACTGTTGATATTTTCACCAAGACTTTCACTAAGCAGAAGTTTCAATTCCTGCGACATCATCTCAGGGTGAAGGACACCACTGCCTAGCAGTTGTCTTTTCTCTACTTTTGCATTATATTTTGAGGGGGGGTTTTTCTTCCCACTGGGTTTTCCCTCTTTCCTCTTTTCATGCATTGTATATGGGTACCTAAAATGCCCATGTTGCCGAGACTCATTCATTTTGCATCACACTCACCTAAGTTATGCTTAAGGGGCGGTGTTGGTGTACATGCACCTAGATTAGCTTCAGTTCAACTCTAGCGATTGCATGCAATGTGCACTTGTCTTTAGCTAGTTAACTCAACTGTTGTACATGCACATAGTTAACCTAGATTAGCTTTAGTTAAACTCTAGAGATTCCATGCAATGTGCACTTGTCTTTAGATAGTTAACTCGAGTGCTTACATGCGATGTGCACTTGGCTTTAGTTAGTTAACTCCAGTGCTTGCATGTGGTGCATGTGCACATTAACAAAACATAAAGCACACTTAGCTTCAGTTAGCTTTAACTATCCATAGTTATTGCATGTACAACTAAGCTTAACTTAGTTTCATTATATATTGATTCTCAGCCTAATATTGATGTATCAATTTCATTCTCAATTCTAATTGTTTTTCTTTTTCAACTTGGCAAGTTTGTGCAATTATTCTTCAACTAGATCCATATTTGTGCTCTAATAATTTTACAGAGATCAAAAGCTTGAGGAAGAGAACGAAGAAGCCAACTACGAAGAAGGCCACTCCTGCCAACCAAGCTGTCGAAGGGAAGAAGAATCGCTATCTGTGTGTTCAACTCAAAGAGAAAGTCAGATTCTGTTCGTGAAGAGGCAACTAGCGTCTTAACGCACCCAAGAGCAGAAGGAGCATTATAGCCGTAAAAGTAACTTGAAACACAAAGTTTAGAGTCTTGTCTGTAAACTTGGGGAAGCACAAAGCGGGAAGCTACTTGGAAGCACGAAGCACAAAAAAAAACCTCAAGACCCTTCTCAAGATCTATTCATAAGGCAAACACGAATATCATTTTTTTAACTAAGCTTTTTTCCAGGACCTCTTATTTTTTAAGTGATTTAATTTCTTTGAAGGTGGTGTTCTAAAAAAAATTTGGCTCCTCAAATTCCTTTTTAAAAGGAGAAGTAATTTTGAATGGTGAAGTTTCTTATTAAATTTCTTTGAATTCATTTGAGTGGCGTATTTGAGTGGTAAAAAAGTGAATCCATTTGGTATTCTTGACCTACCATTACTATATGCTGCAACCATGAGCCATAGCCTCAGCCATTGCTGCCAAAGAGGGAGTTGACAACCGAAGTTATTTGAAGTTGGGCAGCAAAGAAACTAGATTATATTAAGTGAACTATTGAAGTGTTTATAAAGGCAGGACAAAAGATTTTCATTGCAGGAAGTTGCTATGTCTGGAAGTCAATATGCTTGTTGATTCGGTGTCAGCCAGAGCTTAACAAATGGGAAAAACCAAGAGGCTGAGAAATTCAAAGTAACAACAAGAGTTGTTTGAGGTCCATTTGAAAGAGTTGGAACAAAAAATAAAAAAGAATATCTTTGCATTAAAATGCATAAAAGAATGCGTAGATGACAACATTCTTCCCTCATTGCAGATGCAAAAATAACCAAGGAAGTTTGGGATACCCTTAAGAGGAGTTTTAGTGTAAGGGGGAGTAATCAAGTTGAAGATGAAAAGGAAGGCACACTATAACAACATATTTACAAAAACATGAAGAGTTTGGTGAATCCCACTTGACAATGGATGACAATGATGATGGTTTGTTACCAACAATAGAGAAAGAGCACACAAATGCTCATGAATCCTAATGCTCTAAGCCATAAGAGGATGACAATTTAGTGAATCAAACAACAAAGCTTCTTGATGATAGTGAAGCTATCATTGGAGCACCCAATGGTATGGTAAATCCAACAATTAAAATTATTAAAATATTGGCATTAACTTTGACGAAGAACAATTGGCTAGATTAATGGTTGCAAATGATGCAGTTCAGAAACATCTTATTGACAAGTTGTTAGTTAGCGAGAGAAACCCACTTGTATTTGAAAACCAAGTGGAAGACAACTTGTTTGCAACAACAAATTTTAGTAAGTGGCAATGATAGAGGCAGAGAAAGAAACACAAGAGGAAAAAGTTCTTTTTGCCGAGCAAAAAAAACAGAATCAATATGGTTATGTAGATGTTTTTAAACTTAACATTGATTTTGAATGTGCAGATGTTAGCAGCAACACGGAAGAGGAAACAAAATTTGAAGAAGAATTAAAATTCTTTGAAGCATGGCTTGCAACACCATGTTTTGATCAATTTGCATCAATGAATGGACGATGAAATTTTAATGAAATTTTCATGTATTGGAGTGACTCCTGGAGAGATAAAATTTTATTCTCATCTTACGTTGCAACAAATTGATGATCAAAAGACTGATGATGAAGAGCACACTATAGAAAATGACATGTGACAACAATCTACATACAAGCAAATTTTTGAAACAATGGAAGAGTTGCACCAATAAATGAAGAAATTGACATTTGAAGCCTACAACAAAAAGACAAACCTGAAGCAATTTAGAGGATACAGGATCTAGAAGCAAAAAAAAAGAAAAAGAAATCCAACCTAAGAGTTGATGTCATTTTTTTTTAATTATAAGCCTAGTTTAGACTCGTACCAACAGAGATCTTAATTTACAATTTTTTTGTTGTAAGCAGTATTGTATTTAGCTATGGGTTTCTAATCTTTGAAAATGAGTTGTCGTAAACTCAAATCTTTTGGAAAAAAAATCACAAAGGCAATCGAACAATCCAACCAATTGGTATTGTTCTAAAAATAGAGAAGTCAGTGGATTTAACATTAGCAATCCCCTAAACGCTAATTTTCTAGTATGCAAAAATAATTTAAGGTGTCCCATAAGAGGGAAAGACAACACTACTTGGAACCAGGGCGCAGGAGTGGAAGCGAGGAGAAATAGTTCTCAAAAAGCATTAGAGTCGGAAGCGAATTGGGAGTGAATTTTAAATAATATATATTTTTATATATTTTGATGCATATATTTGAACAAAAGCATGTAGAATGATGAATTCGTTATAAAAAGAATAAGAATATGGATTAAACCATATAACATCAAACATCTAGTAGTTATAATTTTCATCAATAACAAGTTCACAAATTGCAAGCTCTCATTTATATAGCATGTAAGGGTGCATGTATAACCAAAATAACTTCGAGTGCAATCGAAAATACATCAACAAGTAGGCTTACCATCCAAAAAAATCATGCTACCACAAATACCTACATATCATCAAAATAATTTCCTATCTTGGGATCTTTGTCATTAAAATCACCCACTAAGCATTAACATGAGATAGAAAAAACTTTGCATGTCAAGTCAAGATCTTGAGTGATGGGTACATTTTTCATAGGGTCATGATAGAGGAGTTTGACAACTAATGTCACTAACATCAAGGTACAAAGAGGACTTGGTGCTCTTGATTAAATACGAGTTGTTAGAAAATTATATATTACAGAGCAATGCAACACATAAAATATGCAGAAAATACAAGCACACAAAACACATAAAATCAGAGAGACACAGATATACGTGGTTCACCTAGTTTGGGCTACGTCCACCCCGAACAGCCAGTCCTTCCTTTCTATTATCCAGCAAAATGAAGAGACAAAACCTACAGCAGATCCGCTATAATATCCTCTGTTCTCTCTCACAGTCTCCCTATCTATTTCCCGCTCAGAGAATACACATGTAATACACAGCCGCAACACAATACCCTCATACAAAGAGAGGGGTTGCCTTCTAGGGCAAAACACCCTAAACTAAACATAACTTCTACTGTCACATCATCCACCTAATGAACGGCTCAGATTGACTAGAAATTACTATACTTTTACAAGACAATTTTACATATGTTTTTAGCTTCGGGGGCGTTGCCCCCGGAACCCCTGCCGGGGGACCGCTGACCCCCCGGACCCCACGGGGGGGGGGACAAGTCCCCCCCCGCACCCCCCCGCTGCAAGGGTGTACAGTTTTCCTGGGGTATACATCTAGCTAAAACAAGGATCTCTAAATTAGGATGAAAATCAGGCTCCATACCCAACAATCTCCCACTTGGAGACTGATTGTAGCAACTCCACCGCTACTTCATTTGCTGGACAATGACTCCTCTTTGGATCTGGTTGTTTCTCATCTTCATCATCATCCTTGAAGACCAATTGAAACTGAGCACATTCTCAGTTTCTCCCTGGTTACAACTTTTGTTAGCATATCTGCAGATTCTCGCTAGTGTGTATCTTTTCCGCCTTCAACTGTCCATCTTCCAATACTCGTAATCGTATGAAATGGTGTCAGAGATGTATGTGTTTAGTCCGAATGAATGCCGAGTTCTTTGGGTGATGAATGGCACTTTATTAACACCGATAACATGCCCATATCATGCTTCTTACCAAATTCACACATAAACCTTTGTAACCAAGTCATTTCTTTACTAGCCTCCGTAGCAGCAACATACTTTGATTCTGTTGTTGAAAGTGAAAAAGAACTTTGGATTTTTGAAACCCAACTGATAGATGTTCCACCTATAGTAAATACATATCCTGTAGTGCTCCTCCTATTATCTCTGTCACCTGCCATATCTGCATCAACATATCCCTGTAGAACAATGTTTGAACCACCAAAGCATAATGCTTGATTTGTGGTACCTCTCAAATATCTGAGAATCCATTTTACTGCCATCCAATGTTCTTTCCTGGATTATTCATGTACCTGCTTACAACTCCCACTGCATGTGCAATATCAGGGCTTGTGCAAACCATTGCATACACTAAGCTTTCAACTGCTGATGCATATGGAACTTTAGACATATAATCCATGTCTTCTTGGGTCTTTGGGCACATCTCCTTACTAAGTTTGAAGTGGCTAACAAAAGGTGTACTAACTGGTTTTGCATTGTGCATATTAAATCTTTTCAACACCTTTTGTATGTACTCATTCTGAGACAGTGTTAATTTTCGATTTTTCCTATCTCTGGTTATTCTCATACCAAAGATCTGTTTTGCAGCTCCCAAATCCTTCATTGCAAATGAATTTGCCAATTTTTGTTTGAGCACATTTATTTCCTGCATGTTAGACCCTGCAACAAGCATGTCATCTACATACAATAACAATATAATATAGCTACCATAATTTTTCTTTTTTCTTATAAATACAATGATCGCAGGACTTCTAGTAACCTTGTTCGACATAAACTTGTCAAATTTTAGATACCACTCGCCTTAGAGCCTGCTTAAGCCATACAAGCTCTTCTTTAACCTCGCACACCAATTTTTCTTTCCCTTGACCTCATCCCTTCTAGTTGCCGCATGTATATCTCTTCCTTCAAATCTCCATGGAGAAATGTTGTCTTTTTTACATCTAACCTGCTCAAGATGTAAATCTTCTTCCGCTTACAAGACTTAAAATAGCTCTGATTGAAGCCATCTTACAACAGAGAAAATATTTCTACCAAATCAATACCTTCTTCGTGCAAACCCCTTCACTCACAAGTCTAGCTTTGTACCTCGTTTTCCTCCACCTTCTTCCTTCACTTGAGCAGTCCCATTTATTCTGCAATGTAGTTTTACCTGCAGGCAACCTGACTAAGTCCCAAGTCTGGTTATGCATTAAGGAGTCCATCTCTTCTTCCATGGCTAGCTCCCACTTCTCCCGGCTTTCAACCTGCATTGCTTCTTCATAACATTCGGGTTCACCAAAATCAGTCAACAATAAATAATATAATGAAAGAGATTATCGTTCAGGGGGTCTACTTATCCTGGTAGATCTTCTAATACCACTTTCAAGTGTTTGAGGTGCCCGTCATCCATGGTGTGTCGTCATTGTATAGTGGGTTGTTGGGATTATTATTATTTTGAAAATTCTTTACTTTTTCTTCAGCTTATGTCATCAAGAACCGTGTATTTCTTGCTTTCTTTTTCATGTTTCTTTTCCCGCCAATCGATTCTTATACAATACCTTTTCATTGAATATTACATCTCTACTCCTAATGATTTTGTGATTTTCATAATCATATACGCGATAACCAAAACCATTAACACCATATCCAATAAAGATACATTTCTTTGATTTTGCCTCAAGCTTTGTTCTGTTTTATTTATTAATATGGAAAAATGCCTCACAACCAAAAGGTTTAAAAAAAACGTAGTTTACCTTTTTACCTTTCCATGCTTCCTCTGGATTACCACCATCCAAGGAACTTGAAGGCCCTCTGTTTATTATATAAACAACAATATCTACATCATCTGCCCAAAATTGTAAAGGAAATCCTGCATGCAATCTCATGCACCTTGCACGCTCCATGATTGTTCTGTTCATCCTTTCTGACACACCATTTTCTTGTGGTGTTCTTGGAACTTTCTTCTCTCTACGAATTCCCATACATCTGTATGCACAAGCTCTAATTTTTCTCTTTTCTTTTCTTTCCCAACTCTGAGAAATCTAACTCTCTTCTGTTTTCCATAAATGCAATTCTCACAGAAATCTAAATCAACATTCTTCAAACCTAGCAAAAAATTTCTTGAGTGAAGAATATTCATCCCCTTCTCACTCATGTGTCCCAGCCTATGATGCCATAATGTTGCATCTGCTCCTTTGGAAGTTAAATCATTAACAGAGTTAGAAATACCATTGCATAAATACAATGTACCAACCTTTTCTCCTTTTTCTATTACCAGGGCTCCTTTGGTGACCTTCCAAGTTTTATTTGTGAAAGTTGTCACACAACCTTCACTTCCTAACTGCCCTGTTGAAATCAGATTTTTATTCAGATCTCGAACATGCCTTACCTCATTTAATAGCCATTGGTTTCCATTCTATTTTTTTACAAGAAATTTACCCATTCCAACAATTTTACAGGGTTTATCATCACCCAAACAAACTTGTCCAAAATCTCCTTGAACATAGTCATGAAAATATTTCTTATCAGGTGTGGCATGGAATGAGGCCCCTGAATCTACTACCCAAGAATCAGTAACATTTTTGAAAGAAAGAATCAAAGCATCTTGTAACACATCACCTGTCACATTTACTTCATGATTGTTTTCTTGTTGCGCGTCTCCTCCTTTTTCCTTCCGAGATCTACAGTCTTTCTTTAAGTGTCCTTTCTTTCCGCATTTCTAGCACACTATCCCCTATCTGGACTTGGATCTGCCTTTTCTTGATTTACTGCGATATCCTAAGCTCTTTCCTCTTTCCATTCTCCTTCCCCTAGACTCTGCACTCAAAGCATTACCCAATGTCTCACCGAAGCTTTTCCGTTGCATTTTCTCGCTAAGGATAGCACCGACAACATCATCAAACTTTAAAGTACTAGATCCAAAGACAGAGTTACTAATGGACATTACTAAACCATTCCAACTCTCAGGCAATGAGCATAAGAATAACAAAGCTCTAACTTCATCATCAAAGTTTACCCCTACAGAACTTAACTGACTAGTAACTGTATTAAAATCATTTAAATGGTCTACAATAGATCCACCTTCCGACATCTTCATATTAAATAGTCGTTTCATAAGAAATACCTTGTTTGAGGCCGCGGGTTTTTCATATAGTTTCGCCAACATCTATATCAAACCCTCTGTTGTTGTTTCCTTCGAAATATTGAAGGCAACTGACGCCGCAAGGCACAACTGTACTGTTCCAAGTGCCTTTCTATCGAGAATGTTCCATTCCATGTCTGTCATGGCCGTCGGATTTTTTGTTTTTCCGCTCAATGGTAGGTACAGATCTTTCTGATACAGATAATCTTCCATCTGCATCTTCCACAGCAGGAAGTTTTGGCCGTTAAATTTCTCAACCCTAAACTTACCATCTTCCGCCATTGCTCCCACTCGAACCAGGAACCCTTCTTTCCTGCGAGTTTATCAGCCAAATATACCTTCGGCTCTGATATCAGTTGTTAGAAAATTATATATGACGAAGCAATGCAACACATAAAATATGCGGAAAATACAAGCACACAAAACACATAAAACCAGACAGACACAAATATACGTGGTTCACCCAGTTTGGGCTACGTCCACCCCGAACAGCCAGTCCTTCCTTTCTATTATCCAGCAAAATGAAGGGAAAAAACCTACAACAGATCCGCTGTAATATCCTCTGTTCTCTCTCACAATCTCCCTATCTATTTCCCGCTCAGAGAATACACATATAATACACAGCCACAATACAATACCCTCATACAAAGAGAGGGGTTGCCTTCTAGGGCAAAAAACCCTAAACTAAACATAACTTCTACTATCAGATCATCTGCCTAATGAACGGCTCAGATTGACTAGAAATTACTATACTTTTACAAGGCAATTTTACATCTGGTTTTAGCTTCGGGGGTGCTGCCCCCGAAACCCCTGTCGGGGGACTGCTGACCCCCCGGATCCCGCAGGGGGGACAAGTCCCCCCCGCACCCCCCCCCTCCCGTTGCAAGGGTGTACAGCTTTCCTAGGATATACATCTAGCTTAAACAAGGATCTCTGAATCAGGATGAAAATCAGGGTCTACACCCAACACAAGTTCCATACCCTAGTACATAACAAAATCCAATGGAAACATTACAATCCTTCCAATCCTAAAATCCTAAAAAACTGATAAGTTTGCTGGATTTTTGAATGAGATCTAAAATTATACTCTCTCCATATGAAATCCAATGAGGTCGTAACCACTCTCAAACATCCTGAGTCATTCCATGGTAATGTTAAAAATTTAAGTAAAATGATGAGAATGAAAGATAAAAGAGAATTTTATATCAATACTAGGTCCATCGGCTTGAATATTAGGTTGCCCACTCAAAAATTATTGAATATTAGGAAGCAATTTCTTGAGCGCTTCCATCCGAAGCGCGCTTCGGGAGCAAGAACAAGGATAGGGGGGGTTGTAAATGACACCCTTGAAAAAAAGTGCCCTACTCGAAGCAACACTATTAAGTTTGGGGATTGATCAATGACCATACTAAATCTCAAGAGTACAAATCTAAACCATTTGTTACAACACCCTTGAAAAAAAGTGCCCTACAAGAAGCAACACTCTTCAAATATTTTGTTTCAAATTGTACTAGTTGTTGAGATGAAAAGTTCAACAAAGTTGTAATTTTAAACAACCCAAAAACACGAATGATGATATAAGCACCAATTTTGTTCTCAACATTGCATTTTCTGATTTGTAATTTTAATGGTTAATTTAAAAAAAAGGTGCTATTGCTATTAATAACACCATTTTTTTAAACGAAGTAAAAATAGCCATTAGATACCATCTCTTAAAAAAAAAAATTATATCTTTGGAGAATTCTCATCAAGTTGGTAGCTATGTTTTGTTGATAGTTTGAATAATAGTTGCGGATTTAGTAAAATGGAATATATATACTAGTTGAAGGGACTGGGATTTTTTTTGCACAAAATCCTTCTAGGGATGAAGGTCACAAAGCTCTTCTACATCCACATTTCGAGGCCCTCCGTCTTTTAGAAATTGCGTCTTGTTTTAACAAGACCTATGGAATTCATGGACACCCTATTGAAAGGATTGACATACTCTTATGCATCTTTGCATCCCTCATGTTGGGCACATCCCCAAAGAGAGTGTGTCTAAAATTACGTTGCACTTCTTTTGGGGATGGGGGATGGTAGGATGAGAGGACGAGTTTCCGATATAGCTAAAGTGCACCGCCAAATTTTCGAAACGACAAGAAATATATATATATATATATATATATATATATATATATATATATATATTCACCATGTACTAATATATCTAGCTAATAATAATATTAAGGTTTTAAAATGTAAACATTATAAAATTAAATAAATTATAATTATAAGTTATAAGCTTGTAATTTATAACACTATAAAATTTTAGTATTTACTATATAGTTAAAATTAACAATTAACTTTATAAATTATAAATTTTTAATTTAAGTTTTAAACATAAAATTAAATATTTGTTAACTTAAACTTAATGTTAAAAATAAACATATGTTAAGATTAAACATAAAATTAATGTTCCCACATTAACTTATAAACTTACATACCTATGTAGCGGTTGGTTGAATCAACGACATTGTCGTTGGCTATATCGACGTCTGACTGACCTCTTCAATCGTTGGAAGACTAGTAAAACTGGAAAATGGTTGACAAAATTAAATGAAAATGCTTGAAAGAACACACTCCAAACACTGATATTGCTTTGCAAAGCGAAGAGGAAGGGAATAAACTATTCACAAAGAACTCTGTGTTTGTGATGTCGAGAGAGAATACACTATGATACCTCTTGCGACAGAGAACTCTGCGTCTCTGCTATCGAATACTTCGGAAGGAAATGTGGCAAGGTTTGGAGGTGAACAGAATAAGCGAGTAACATTAGGGTAGGGCAAAAAAAACAAAAAAAAAAAAAGATTTTTATTTTTTTATTTTATTTTATTTATTTATTTATTTTTTTTTTTTTTTTCACTATGGTGAATCGGTAACTCTTTAGAATGTCCAACAAATTTTTTTGGTCAAACATACTGTTTTGTTTTTGGGACAACGAAACCAGCCCCGAAAAGTCCTTGAAATTAGTTAGGGATGGGATGGGAACAACCTGGACATCACCAAGTCCCCATTGGTATCCCCACAAAATTGGCGACATTTTTACCCTGTTTTAAAGTCCTTGGGACATCCTAACATTAGGAACCCCAAGTTTTCTCGATGGAACACATTCTCCTAATATAATTTTTTCATTGTCGGCAGGCTTCCATGATAGAATACATTTCCTTATCATTGGTGGGGTACACCTTCAAATAGTATCAAAGATCCTCTCACTATGAATTGACATTGGATTCCCTTATGATTGAGGATTGCACCAATAACGTAATTGGAGGCATGTGTTGTTGAAGAATGTAACTAATCTCAGTCTTCATAATTATATTTGAGTCATTATGAAATGTATTTGTCAAAATAAAAAATAAAATAAAAAATTATTATTAAATAAATTGACTTATTAAAGGATGGGTTTCATGCTCGTGTCAATTGTTTTCAGGGCAAAACCTCCATTGAAGGCTTCTAGTGTTTATGTCAAATGTCCTTGTCAATGACATATTGTAAAAGACCCTTCTTGGTCTCTATTTTTCAAAGAATAAATTTATTTTATTGTAAAATAGGTCAATTAGGCCTCCTCTACCAAGTTGGCCTCAAATTAGACAATTGGGCCTAAAAACGGGGTATAACTCACTTATCTAAATGCAGCAACTCGACCTCATTTGTCACTCATACTCATAAGTTTGATTTGCAGTTTACGGGGCCAGAAAAAGTGTGAATTTCAAGAGAAGAGGAGGAAAATGCTAGTGAAGGTGAAGGAAGACTTTATCAAGCAAGAGAAGTCAAGTTTTTCTCTCTGATATCCCACACGTGCGAAGTTTTGGAGTGTTGCAGGGGGGACGAAAATCTACAATAGCTTGGGAAGCTGAAATTTTGCCGCTGGGGGTCAAAGTTTTGTGGCTAGGAAGTCGAATTTCTAGATTGTTACTCGACTGAAGCTGGTGGAAAAGAAGAGACTACTAAATCATCTTGGAAGTCTGACATGGTTGAAGAGGAAGATATTTGGGTCTAAGGTCTTGGTCTATCTCTTTTTTAGTCTACTAAAGGAAGAGTTCATTGACTTGGTTTTCCCCTATATAGGGGTTTTAGCCCTAGCTGAGTGCCTACATAGGGGTTTTACTCGACTGAAGCTGGTGGAAAAGAAGAGACTACTAAATCATCTTGGAAGTCTGACATGGTTGAAGAGGAAGATATTTGGGTCTAAGGTCTTGGTCTATCTCTTTTTTAGTCTACTAAAGGAAGAGTTCATTGACTTGGTTTTCCCCTATATAGGGGTTTTAGCCCTAGCTGAGTGCCTACATTTGATGTTCATGATCTTCATGTTTTTTCTTTGATAATTGCTTGATAAGAAAAATATAAAAGAAGAACATAAAGAACCTAATAAGAACATAATAAAATCACAAGTAATTATCAACATAAGAAAATCTTTCTGCCTTTCCTATTTTCTAACATGGTATCATAACTAAGGTGAAGAAGGAAAAAAAAGGGAGGTTCATGGTCTATTGAGAAAAAGGAGATCAATGGAAGGTCACTAAAGGAAAGGGGATCGTATAAAGAGATAAACCTACTATCTACAAGAACTCTGTCAAACTAAATGAAGAGAGAAAACAAACTAGAAGGTGCCTCCAACTACGGGGCCTGGCAAAAGAGGATAGATCTCAATCTTGAAAACAACAAAGTTTTGGATCTTTCTCAAGGAAAAATCGAAGAAAGATGAATCAAGTCAAGAAGAAAAAGCAAAGTTTAGAGAAATCGAAATCTTGGCTATGAACCTAATAATGGATGTAGTTAAGGATAGCCTAATTCCATTCAAATTCAACATAAATTACGCTCCAGGTTCTCTCCAGTTTTTTCACCATCAAGAACATTGGTCAAATAGAAAGCCCCAAGAATGAATTAAGGACTTCTAATATGACAAAAGATGATACGGTATCATCTTATTTTACAAGGACATTTAGAATCAAAGATGAAATCCAAGCAATAGATGAAGTTGTCCCAAAAAAGGAGCTCGTAATTACTACTTTTCTAGGATTACAAAAATCTTGGAGTGCATTTCATTAGGACTTAACAATTGGAATGACACGCCAACATTTGAACAAATGTGGAATGCATGTAATCAAGAATAAGCTCGAGTATCATTAGTAAACAAAAAAAGGGAGGAGGAAGAAGAAAATACCTCTAATGATTATTCCTCTCATCAAAAAAAGAAAGGAACCTTCAAGAAGTTCAAAGGGCCAAAGAAGAAAGTCGACTTACAATTGAATGTATCCAAAAGTGTCCAAAATTGAATGTTACAATTGTCAGAAGATGGATAACTACAAAAATCAATGTCCAGAGAATCCAAGGGATAAGAAGAGAGATAGGGATCAAGCGAATGTTGTTGGTGAAGCTCCACCAAAGAAGAATAAGACCGAAGAATCAGAAGTCAAGGACTTATACTACCAAGTCTTCTCTCTCACATATCCCTCTTAGTCTTCTATTTTAAAATTTTGAATTGTTTTTCTTTATGTTTTGATTTCTAAGATTTTGTAGGTCTAACATGTCTTGTTAGAACATTTTTTGAATTATTTTTATAAGTTGTAGGTATCTTGCAAGATTGGTTTAAGAGGAAGCCCTCACCATTTTACAAAATATAAGTATCTTGCTCCTTATGTCCTCTTTTATGTTTGGTTTCCTTTTCATAGAAAAATATGTTTGTATTGTATGCAAATAATATTTTCTTTATATTTTCCTTTGGTTAGGAAAACTTAATTAATTCTCAAAGGATATGGGGGGAGACTTCAAAGGATAAACTTGAAGCATAAGAAGTTATGTTGCAAAATAAAACCCTTGAAGATTTGATGTACTACAAGGTTTGTTAAGAAGAAACTCAAGCTATGCCTTGGACTATAAAATTTAGAGTTCTCTTCATGTAAAAGGTACAATCATTCTCTTTTAAAATTTACTTTACATTACTCACATCATTATGTCTAGGGTTTTGAATCTTAAATATTCTTGTTTAGGGTGATTAATCATTAGATTTATCATTACACTAGATCTACACTCGTCATATTATCATTTTGATCATGCATGTGAAACCCTAACCTTTAAGGTTAGCTATAAAACCCTAACATCTTGTTGCTAAGGGTATTGATTATGAAACTATAGTGTCCTTAGGGTTGTTGATGAAGTTTAGAAATACTATCATTTATGTTTAGAGTTTTGGTTTTGGTATGATAGAAACCCTACTTTGTTAGGATTTGTTGGTAATGTCTAAGTTATGTATTGAAACGCTAGATCTTTAGGGTTTGGTAAATTACGGTTTATAAACTAAACCTTTGAATAGTCATAGTAAGTTCCTAGGAATGAAACCCTAGGTGCATATTCATTTGTCTGATCAAAACCCTAGTCTAGTCAAAATTGTTGTATATCTAACTTTGATGTATTAATGTTTGTGTATTGGGTTTACTTAGTAAACATTATTATGAGATGCTAGTCCATGGTGTTATGAAATCATAAATATATTTGAGTATGCTAACTTAATTGTTGATACTCATGTTTTGATTTGTAAAATCTAGGGTTTGTAACAAAACCCTCATATAGATTGATATTCTAGGAGATAATGATATTGTTTTCGATTATTGATATGAATTTGCTTTGATGATGAAAATAGGATTTGGAAAAAACCATAGTAAAGTTTGTCATAGTGTTTATTTTTGAAACCTTGTATATAGTATATAATTGTTATATGATTGAATTGTTGATATCCAAGGCTTTGTGTTTTGAAGATGGAGTCTAGGGTTTATGACAAAACCCTAGCAAGAAATTGAAGTTTAGTATGTAAAAAATGTGTCCCTTTTCAACCTAACTAGGTTTAGGTATTTGATGTCTAAATTGTAAAAAAATTGAATGCTTCCATTATAGTAATATAATTTAGTTAACTTCATGCTTACATTTGTACTTTGTATTACTTGCTATTAAGGTTTTGCAGGTACATTATCTCCAATATGTTGGAGATGTTTGTAATGAGCATGATGAAGGAACCTATTTCGTGATCAATCCAAGCATATAGGTCTCTGGTATCACCATTTACGAGATTATGTGCAGAGGCGGATAGTGTTGCTACACTACATTCCAATAGAGGAACAATATGCTGACATTTTGACAAAAGCTTTGTCAAGAGGGAATTTCAAGTTCCACAAGTTCAAGACACGGGTGGTTGATAATCTCTTTCATGCTGAGAGGGAGTATTGAAAAATGTAGCAAGAAATTCTCAATTTGATTTTTCCTCGATTAAATTGAGAAAATTTGAATCTTCACATCAATAGACAAATTAGATGTAGTTAACTTGTGTGACATGGCTTGTGTCACCTGATTTACTCAGTAAATTCGAGTTGGAGGAGTTAGAGTTTAGTTAAGCATGTGTGATTGCTAATTTGTAGCAATCAAAGTCAGTTATCTCAAGTTGCTTTCAGTTAAACTAGTTCCTAATTTTAGAGGAACCATTAGAAGATCAGTGGTGCAATGGGACTTCATTCAAACTCAGTGATCATCCAATTAACTGATCAATCAACCTAAAATAGCTAGTGCATGCTGATAATTTGAGTTCCCCAGCGGTGGTATAGATTCCAAGGTAGTGTAACATCAGTTGTATACTAGTCTTGAGTGTACATGTGTTGCATGCAATCAGATGATCAACCTTGGGAATTGCGTAATCCATTTTGTAGAAATTCCTAAATAGTAAGGGCCTAATTTATCAAGGAATTGCACAAGGAAATATGGGCTCAAGCAGAGGTAGAAATTGACTAATTTTGGGTCAGAGCTTCTCAGTGAGAAGAGAGAGAGGTTATTCACTTATAGGTTGTGCTTAGTTGTGCAAAGAAATTGTAATACATTTGTATTCATCAACTTAATGCAAGCAGGCATTGGGGTTTTTAGCATATTGCTTTCCACATGACAAATATTGTATGCATGTGTGTAGTACTCTTAAGATAGTTGGAAGGATAGGGAAAAATGGCCCATCAAACACTCAACAAATGGCCCATCAAAAACTCACAATTTGTGGAACAAGAAATATACCCCCTCTACCACTAAGTCCTCATAATCAAATGATCCTTGGGTCACTTTCCCCCAATTCCCTCCACTTCTAGATTCATCTATCACACACCTAGTTTCCTCATCTAACGGGACACATAATTTTCGAGCTTTGATACCATGCTATTACATTTACTGGTCTCCTTGTTGTCTTGTGCAGAGGTTGGAAGAGCCATATAAATTTTCTCAAGCATCACTGAGATTTCTTCCATCTTCATACGCCACGTCATCATCCTTCCATATTACCAGGTTGTCATTCTACACTTTTGTGACCCTTCACTTAGCCATCATTCCTTCCTTCTTGTCTCCTTTAAGGGGGTTTCTTCCACACTGTGTTGTTTGTCTTTACTAGACATATTAACTATATGCAATATGGATCTTTTATTTCCCCATGGTATCTTGGTTTCTCGTGGATGTACTTTCAATGGAAGTTTTGGTGCCATTGACAAAAAGTGTGGTCCTTGGTGCTCCTCCAATTGACCAATGTAGTTCATTACTTCATTTTTTCTGACTTCAGCCAAAAGACCCAATTACCAAGTTCTAGTTCCTTCTTTCAGACTTCAACTAAAAGACCCAATTATCAAGGTGTGGAATGATTTCAGTATTGGTACTATATTGTTCTCACTAACATAAACTTTATTAGTACTATATTGTTCCATTTTTTTTAGTGTTGGATAATCCAATTTCTTTATTTCAACTTGCACCAAGTTAGATACATATGTGTAAGTTTTCTTGTGAGATTTCAATTATGAGATGAAGAAATAAGCATAAATATTTTTGAAAGCTACACAATTTACTGTATTTTGAAATAAAATAAAAGCTAATAATGCTATTTTGTTTGAAATTTTTGTTCTAATCCATAATTTATATAGATATATCTTTCGTCATAATCAAATATGAAAAGATTTTGTTGACGTGTTTCACCAAAAAAGTCTTTCTATATAAATACTATATGGAGATACTATTTTTGTAACAATATTTTTTTTCTTGTATATTTATTAATGATAAATACAAAAGAAGCGACTATATCAACCACATTAATATTATACTCTTAAACATTTCTCCTCAATATTTAATGTTGTTTTAAACTTATTAATTCGACTAGTCTTAAATATATCTCCTCCTTAATATTTAATTTTGTTTTAAACTTATTTGTCATGCAGACAAAGTTTTCAATGTCAGATATTCATGGCAGGATGTGCCTAGGTTGGGAATTTTCATTGTCCCAGGGTTTTCAAAGCTTAGAACTTTTCATTGTCAGATAGTCATGGCAGGATGTGAGTAGGTTGGGAATTTTCATTGTACCGAGGTTTTCGGAGCTTAGGTTAGGACTTTTCATTGTCAAGGGTTTGCAGAGGAGAACTACAGGGAGAACATGGTAACGATAGATTGTCCAACCTTGAAAGAGAAGAGGATCAATAGTTTCTCGATTGAGAGAATTAAGGAGTTAGCAGAGTTGGAGGGAACCTCAGAGGAGTTTATATGGTTGACACATAATGACGCAGGGGACACAAAAACTCAGAAAGCAAGTGCAAAGATGATGGCATCGATAATTGTTGTGGAAGTTGTGGAAGCGCGGAGTCAAGAAGAAGATGCATTTGAGTACAAGCCATTCTAGTATTCTAAAGCTACAGATAGCGATCCTGTCGAGGAGGCGGAACAAAATGATAGTTATGGCAATACAACCTACATAGTACCCTTGTTCTCGTTGTTGAGAGGAGTGTATTGGATAAGCATGCGAAGGGTGCCCGGTTGTGGATAGCTCCAGGTGAAAGGATATTCCATTCCCTATTCATGACCAATTGCTTCTAATCTAGTCCTAAATATATTTCTAGTTCATTCTAATTGAGCTATGAGTTAGTAGCATACCTTCCTTTCAAGAGTAATGAAGTAGCAGCAATGGCAATTCATCACCCCGCAACATCAATACACAAGCTCATAGAAAAATAACAGTTCTGATTCATAACTTTGAGGGTTTTACTATATATTTCATCTCAAAATTCTTCGATTTAAGCAGTAACAAGGTTTTTCCGTTGATTTTTCATTGAAAAACTTTCTGGGTTTCAATGGGGTAATTTTCTTTAAGTTGGAACCTATTAAAGTATATTACTATTCGACAATTTTCTTGATGTTTGCAAAATTGTCATTTAAGAACAATGTTTTGTTTGACACATTTTGTCAGTAGATTTTGTAAATAATTCTTTGTGGAGATGACAGCCGGTTTAGGGTTTTTTCATTTGAACATTTAGAAAGCATCTGCATCCAAAGATTCTATCCCAACTCGGCTGGTATGGAGTATTTACTGGTTACATTTTATTTACAAGCGGTGGGGGGCATTTTATTCACATAATAATTTCTTGGTTGGCTTATTCATGTACGGGTAGTTTGAGTCTTCCCACACTCGTCAGCGCTATAAACGATCTGTAACATGAATGAGCCCCTCAATGCCATCAATATTATTGATGTTTCCTACAACATTCGACATAGCCAAGGAATCCCATGTTTCCCTTGTACTAACTCTATGTTTCCTCGGTTAACAACACTAACGATCACCGCAAGTGAAGTTACAAGAAGAGAAACCAACAACTATCTCTTCCTTATATGCAATTCATCCATTTAACTTCCAGATTCCCCAACTCCTCCTTTTGACGCTCCTTTGCACCTCTTGGTGTAATTGCTAGTTTAATATTATTGTTGTTTGAAATTAAAATAAGAGTGAATCCATGGAGGTGAGGTACTCCTTTTTTGGAAGAACTTGTGTTCCAAAGGTTGAAAATGTAGCTTTGTGAGGGTATTCTTGAAGCCCTCCATCAAGCTTTTAATAGGTCCATCTATGGCTAAATAAAACCCTCAATTAAATTACATAGCTCCATCATGCTATGGAGCTTGATGGAGACACAAGCTTGATAGAGCTATAATATGTACATATACCATTAAATTTTGCTTCAAATTAATGATAGTGTTTTATGGACTCATGGCATTGAGAAGCCAATAATATTGCACATGGTATAGTATGGTTGGTATTTTGTATTATACTTAGTATATTTTTTTTATTATTTCATTACATATATGTATGTATGTATTTTTATAATTTGTTGTTATTATTAATTTTATAGTGTTAATAATACATTTGTATCTTATTTATTGTATAATATATATTACTATATATTATGTATAGCAAGAGAGGGGTTTTGAGAGAGAAATTGGGAGGAGAGCGACATATAGGTAGGAAGACAGAGAGGGAACGAGAGGGATGGAAAAAGAGCGTGAGGGAGAGGGTGTGATAGGGAGGGAGGAATGGAGGGAAGGAGTGTGATGGAAAGAGACAAGGATGGACGGAGAGAGAAAGGGGGGAAGGAAGAGTGACATAGAGATGGAGACAATGTGAGTAAAATAAAAAGGGAATGGGTGGAGAGAGAGAGGAAAGGGGATGGGTAGGAGAAGATAGACATGTCTAGAGAGAGAGAGAGAGAGAGAGAACTGGTAATATAAAAGGATCCCTCCAAGAAGAATACACCTAAATACTAACACACATCCCAATGCAAGGTGAAATACATATAGATCTGGTGCATTCTCATTGAATAAGGAACACCTTTCGATATCATACGAGTTTCAAGATAGAGTGCTAGGTCAAGTTAGCTGGTATTGTTGATTCTAAATAAAAGCACTAACTATTTACAGTGCTAGCTTAGTTAGCTAGTCTCTAACATCTAGGTTTGTTTTCACTGAAGTTAATTCCAAGGAAGGCATCTAGCTGGATTAGAGGTGACACATACATTTATGATGATGAATGGTTTAGGTGTTATGAAACACGTTCATGTTGCATTAAAATTCAAATTTCCCTCATTTATATCTCCCATAAAAAAACTATTCTTTAAAATCGTTTGTGATTTAAATAAATACAAAACATGTGCATGATTTAAAGAAATATAAAACACACTCACAATTTGTGGAACAAGAAATATACCCCCATCTACCACTAAGTCCTCGTAATCAAATGACCCTTGGGTCACTTTCCCCCAATACCCTCCACTTTTAGATTTGTCTATCATGCACCTAGTTTCCTCATGAAATTGGGCACATAATTTTTGAGCTTTGATACCATGCTATCACATTTACTGGTCTCCTTGTTGTCTTGTGCAGAGGCTGGAAGAGCCACATAAATTTTCTCAGGCGTCACTAAGATTTCTTCCATCTTCATACGCCACATCATCATCCTTCCATATTACTAGGTTGTCATTCTACACTTTTGCGACCCTTCACTTAGCCATCACTCCTTCCTTCTTGTCTTCTTCAAGGGGGTTTCTTCCACACTATGGTATTTGTCTTCACTGGACATATTAACTATATAAAATATGGATATTTTATTTCCCCATGGTATCTTGGTTTCTCGTGGATGTACTTTCAATGGAAGTTTTAGTGCCATTGACAAAAAGTATGGGCCTTGGTGCTCCTCCAATTGACCAACGTACTTCATTAGCTCATTCTTTTAGACTTCAGCCAAAAGACCCAATTACCAAGTTTTAGTTCCTTCTTTCAGACTTCAACCAAAAGACCCAATTATGAGGTTGTGGAATGATTTTGGTATTGGTACTATATTGTTCACTAAAATAACCTTTATTGGTACTATATTGTTCCATTTTTTTTAGTATTGGATAATCCAATTTCTTTATTTCCACTTGCACCAAGTTAGATACATATGTGTAAGTTTTCTTGTGATATTTCAATTATGATATGAAGTAATAAGCATAAATATTTGTGAAAGCTACACAATTCACTGTATTTTGAAATAAAATAAAAGTCAATAATACTATTTTTTTCAAATTTGGATTTATATAGAGATATATTTCGTCATAATCACATATGAAAAGAATTCGTTGGCTGTTTCACCAAAAAGCTTTCAATATAGATACTATATAGAGATACTATTTTTGTTACAATATTTTTTTTTCATATATATTTATCAATGATAAGTACAAATAAAGCGACTATATCAACCACATTAATATTCTACTCTTAAATATTTCTCCTCAATATTTAATTTTGTTTTAAACTTATTAATATTATTAATATTACTAGTCTTAAATATATCTCCTCTATCTATCTATATATATATATATATATATAAACTTATTTGTCATGCACACAGAGTTTTCATTGTCAAATAGTCATGGCGGGATGTGCATAGGTTGGGAATTTTCATTGTCCCGGGGTTTTTTTTCGGAGCTTGGAACTTTTCGTTGTCAAATAGTCATAGCAAGATGTGAGTAGGTTGGGAATTTTCATTGTCCCAAGCCTTAGGTTAGGACTTTTCATTGTCAAGGGTTTGGAGAGGAGAACTGCAGGAGAACTTGGTAAATGATAGTTATGGCAATCCAACCTACATACTACCCATGTTCCCGTTGTTGAGAGGAGCGTATTGGATAAGCGTGCGAAGGATGTCCGGTTGTGGATAGCTCTAGGTGAAAGGGTATTCCATTCACTATTCATGACGAATTGCTTCAAATCCAATCCTAAATATAGTTCTAGTTCCTTTCGATCGAGCTATGAGTTAGTAGGAGACCTTCCTTTCAAGAGTAATGAAGTAGCAGCAATGGCGGTTCATCACCCTGCAGCATCAATACGCAAGCTCATAGAAAAATAACAGTTCCGATTCCATGGAAGCAGAGGAAGAAATTATTTTCACACAACATTTGATTTTCTGCCCAAGAATTGCGCAACTCTTTGAATGGAACGAATGGCATGCTGCAGGTAAGCTTTGTATTTTCCTTAAGAGTTTATATGTCTAATCTACTGTTGCATTCATTGTATTTTACTTAGAAGCTTTCGAACTACAGCTCCTGAGATCAAAATCACTGCATATAAAATAAAATTTAGTTGACTAGGAATGGACGAAAAATACTAACTGATAAAATATTTACAAGGCCTACTAGGATATTCTCCTGAGAGAAGTGACATACAAATCTCAATCAACTTCCCACCAGATTATCAGTAGAAGTCCGATTCTAGCTATGAGTCGAGAATAGTCGCTACACCAAGGGATACTTCCCCACATTTGTGGAGGGCATTCTTGGTAAACCTGGTGTAGAATAGTGTTGTATCTCATCTGTTAGCTCCTAAAATGTCGTCGGTGATCAAATGCATATTAAGCGATCTTTTAATGTGTCGTTTTCATACTAGCTCTGCTCCACATCATCTCAGCTTCTGTTCAAGAAATGTCACAAAGGTGTCCTCAGTCTTTGCCCTCTTTTGATTTGGGGATCATTGTGGAAAATGGAGTCAATGATTTGATTGTGCACTGCCTTGTACGACAAAAGGAAGAAGCTCCTGGAGCTGTATATCTGATGAGGTTATTGTCAGAAAATCAAGATATTGCCCAAAAAAAAAACAGTCATGGACAGAATGCAATTCTCTTTCTTGTGACACTCATGCAGGAAGAGGAGTTTGATGAAAATGTTGGTTTTATTCTTGAGAAGTTGCCAAAGAGTGACAGTGATGTTATTACAATGGCGGAAGCTAATATAATGAAGCATGTGCAGCAGCAATAAGTGCCCTTGAAAATCTCTCATCTTTATTGTCTATAAGCAAAATAATTGAGAACGTTGGAGGTATATGGATACTTGTAAAGAAACTGAACTGTACAAGATCTTTAGAAGCAAGCAAAATAGGCGCTGCACATGTGCTTTCCAATATATTTAACACTACTGTCTAAGAGGACTATGAAGAAAACAACCACAGAGATGCACAGCTGGACGAGCTAATTTCGGCGTTCATGTCTCTAATGGGTCGTATCACACAACCAGAAGTTCATTGCTACTTACTGCAAGGGATGATAGGATTAGAAAATGGAGAGAAAACAAGCCCAACTGCAAAAACAAAGATGAAAGAAAACAATGCTTTTAAGTTGCTCATAAATCTGTCGGCGACATCTGCAGATTAGAAGGTCAGAGAAAGAGCAGTGCAGCTGTTTAGTTTCTTATCAAGTACATTCGGAGTTGATGCTTGTTCAGCTCTAAAAGAACAACCAAGAAGCTTGAACGTCATTATGGATATGCTTAAAGATGGTTATGCTGAATCAAATCATGCTGTTACTGCATCTATTTTCGCTGATCTTCCTCCGGAAGATAAGTAGATATCATCATTATTACTACAGGCCAATATGATGCCTCGACTAGTTAATCTGCTAGAGAAAGTCAATGATGTAGTTGTAGAGGCTTGTGTTGGTGCTCTTTTAAGTTTTAAGGTTTTGTTTGGAGGAGGAGGACCAGCGAAAACTTGCAAAGATGAAAGTAACTCAGAAGATGGTTAGTCTTCTAAGTTCAGGAAGGAGTCTAACAAAAGAAAGAGCAGCTAGAGCACTATGCAATTTTTCTAAAAACACCCCTACCTTAACTGCCAGATCCTCCGAAATGCTTTAGTTGTTTCTCATCAAGACCTGTTGTCTGCAAGCTACATCGTGGATTTTGTCACCTAGAAAGTAGTTACTGTTTATTAGAAGCAGGTGCCATCAAGCCTCTAGTACTATTGCTGAAGGAACAACAAACGCCATGTGTGTTAACAATACTTGAAGCTCTATCTACACTAGTTGATGATCGGATAGGTGACAGTGAAAATGGGTGTCGCTTAATTGATTAGGAAAATGGTATTCTTTTGATAATTGGACTGGTTAGCAGTGGAACACTGGAGGTCCAAGATATATGCCCAAGATATATGCGCCAATCTGTGTGAGAAATTTTTCACCATGGCTGATTACAGGAATAGATATGGTTCTACTGCACAGATGCACGTAATTGGCCTGGCTCAGAAGGGTTCTCCAACACAAAGGCATATTGCAGACAAGATTCTTCGTCAATTAGAACTCCCAAACAGTCAATTTAATTATTTTTCCATGTCTGCAGCAGGGAATTCCTAAAATTACCTGTAGATGTCCCATATAGTACAGTGAAGTTTATAACAGCATTTTCCTATATGAAATTAATTTCTATTGTAATAATCTCTTTTTCATATCAAACTAAAAATTACAATAAAAAATGGAGGGTATGTGGCACACCCGAGAGCACAATCACAATCAGGCTTCATAGGGAGGAAGGTAGCATATAATGTCAAATCGCAAAACATAGAGTTATATATAATGCTACAGACCAAAGCAGGGTCCATCCACGCAACTATCAGAAACAAAAGCAAAGAAGATGAAATAAAAGTTGCTAATGATAATCATTTAGAAGGAATGGACCTCTAAGTGCAGACAAAGGAGCCTGAAATCGCACCAGCGGAAAAAGATGAAGGAAATGACAAAGAGCCATCTCCACCTCAAACATGCAAGGACATTTATGATGCCATGATGACAACAATTGAGGAGGACAAAGAGTATAGGTATGAAAAGGCTAGGCAAGTTCATCCTGATAAAAACCCAAATGATCCTCCAGCGGAAGAAAATTTTCAAGTATTGGGACAAGCTTACCAAGTTCTAAGTGATCCAGCACAGCGGGCAACATATGATGCACATGGAAAAGCAGGTGTATCCACGGACACGATGATAGATCCAGCAGCAGTTTTTGCTATGCTGTTTGGAAGCGAGTTGTTTGAAGACGATATAGGCTAGCTTGTGATGTCTTCAATGGCTTCTTTTGAGATGTTTACTGAAGGTGAACAGATAGATACTAGGAAACTACAAGAGAAGATGAAGGTTGTCCAAAAGGAAAGAGAAGAAAAACTTGCACATATTTTGAAAGATAGTCTGAATCAGTATGTACAAGGTGACAGGGAAGGGTTTATACAACAAGCCAAATCTAAGGTTCAACGGCTCAAAAGTGCAGGTTATGGAGGCAATATGCTGCAGACAATTGGTTACATATATGCAAGACATGCGGCAAAGGAACTTGGAAAGAAATCCATATATTTGGGTGTACCATTTATAGCTGAATGGTTCGAAAACAAAGGCCATTTTATAAAATCTCAGGTCACAGCAACGACAGGTATTTTTGCGTTACTACAACTACAAGAAGATATGAAACGGCAGCTCAGTAAAGAGAGGAATTATTCTGAAGGTAATTTGGAAGCATATCTACAGTCCAACAAAGAGTTGATGATTAATTCACTTTGGAAACTAAATGTGGCTGATATTGAAGGCACCCTCTCACATACCAAAGACTCCAACCAGCTCGACTTCCCTTTCCTCTCAGAGTCCTTACGTGGAATCTCCACAATACACTGGTGTTCAAGATCAATTTATAAACTTTCCTATGCCAACACCACCTCGAGGGGCATATCGACAATCATCTTCATTTACCAAGGAGTAGTTTCAGCAAGATGGATATCCAAGTCTTGTTGTCAAGAGGTTGATGAAACAAAGAAGCTAGTGTTAAAGCTCATGCCAATAATAAGAAGCAAAACAAGTATCAGAAAGCCCCTAAAAATCGTCTCAAAGATGACGTTACGCTCCTGTGGGTGGACGCTGCGACCTTGACAAAATTCCGGGATTTTGAATTTTTACTGCGATCTTTCGACCTGTATGAGGTCATATGATGTAATATAAGTTAAATGATGGGTCAAGTCAATTTCATGTAAATTTGGTGTCATTTAATGTTTTTAAAAAGGTTAAAGGTCAGTTGAGGGAAATGTGGGAGACAGTTCAAACTTCCCAGATTTTGTGCTCTGTTGTAGATATTTGCGGGAAACTGATCCTAATCTGAAGGATTCGACCCTTGGAGGTGGGACCGGAGTTTTGCATCCATTTGTATACTCAATGTAATGAAAGAGGGGTTATGGGGTAGTATTGTTGGGAATTTTTAAAAACCATTGTAGCAGATTTTTGGAGCAGCTTAATACAGATTGCAGCAAGTTTTTACAGGGATTCATGTGGTGAAAGTGGTGTACTTGTTTTCTTCTTTTCTTATGTGATTGATAATCTATTTCCATGTTTCTTCTTTAGCTAAATCTGATCAGTTATGGAACAGAATTCTTAGGCTCTGTTTTATATGATTTGGCAGTAATGTTTAATGTCTTCCTATACGTAAATTCACTTTACAGTGCTCACTTACACTATTCTTTTCATTCCTCACATCATTCCACTACAACGACCCTTGATTGTACATTCAATTTCACCTACCTTGCCCTTGTTTTAAACTCTGCAACTGATCATAAGGAGAAAATAGTCCAAGTTCTTGGTTGTCAAACCTCTATCCAACAGACCCCTAAAATACAAAACACCTCACTGTGCTTTAAAACCTAGCCTAAGATCATTTTTTAGTCATTCCTTTGAGTTTGACCATTGAGGGAGCCCTCTCCAGTTGGTAGGGCTAGATACCAATCTAAAGCTGGTTTGTGGTTACTTAGACTAGTCTCCTTCACAGCCTCGGAGTACTGGTTTAGAGTTAACATCATCCAAGGAGATTTGTATGAGATACCTGTTGATTCAGAACTAGCTAAGTACTTAGAAACATTAGCCATGGCTAGTTTAGTTAATCCCTTGGGTTTGGTTTGTTCAAATCATAAGTTGTACCACGATAATCTACCTGGAAATTTAATTATTGAATGGACTTATTCTAAAGAGTATATTACTTGTCTTCCATGAATTATATGCCTTTTGACTTATTAAGTGAAAACCTGGTTTGTTATATTTAAAGCCTTGAGATTTTCTCAAGTTTCCTGAATTTTCATTTTGTCATGGATTGGTTAGAATTTCCCATTTGGTTTCCTTGCTATGAAAAGCCATCATAATCAGACTGTTGATTCTCATTCGCAATGAACCGAGGCACTTAGAAAAGAGATGTATACATTTCATGTTTTGGATGTTGGCTTATAGTCAAAATGCTTTTGTTGCATTCTGCTTTCACAAAGCAAAGTCGTGGCAAGGAAACAAGGAAACGAGGACTACATAGAGATGTATATTGTATTTCCTCTATTGAATGAAGAGGTGCTTGTTTTTCTGTGCTTTCATGGCTGAAGTAAGATTTTGTCCCTTGGGCACTGAACTCATGGCATTTTATGGAATCAATCTTAATACTATTATTATCTGTGAAGGAATAAAAGCATTTATGGTTTATGTTTTTGTTTTTGTTTGATGCTTATTATTATCTGAGCGACTTGTGTTTCAATCCTCTTATATATTCCTATGCATATGATGCCTATTATAATTAAAGATCATTTTCCTTTCTAACCATTAATATTGCTTGGTTTCTTAGCAGCTGAAGTTTGGGAAGATTGAAAAGGCTCCAAGGAATGGTCCTTGGAACTTTAACAAGAAGGTATTTTTGTTTCAAGAAGTTTTTGAAAAATTGATTTCAAGCAAACTCACTCTACAATCTAGACTTACTTTAACCAAATCACCTGTTCTCAAAATGTGGTTCAGGCAGCGAAAATTGGAGAATGGGAAATTGCATGTTTCAATTCAAGAATTCCTTCAAATGAAATAATGAACATGGGACGTGAGCTTCAGCAATGTTGTGTTTGAAGAGGATTGGTATGTAAAGCTACATATGAATTAAACAAGTTTAGTTATCCTTTTCATTTTGGGACATTTCATAATTGAAATGTCTATTGTAGGCAATTACTGATTGCTTGAGGGTTTTGGAAGAAAGTCCGCAAGACAGAAATAAGAGCCCTGTTGACAGGGTTGAAAGAATGCTAAGTCAGATGAAGTCTAGACATCCAAAGCCGCCTCATTTTTTGCGCTGCATCTTACCAAAGAGGAAGAACAGTGACCCTTATGGTGATTTTGTAATTCTTTTGTGTTAATGAACGATTCTAGTTTTTACTTTTTATGATGCTAAACACGATTTTGTGACTATAACATTTCATATTATATATACCTATTCCCTGTTTTAGGGTCTGAGAAGAAGAAGTTCTTGTCTGATTTGGGGGTGATCAATCAATGTATTGCACCTTTGAATATAAGGAAGCTCAATGATCAATATTTAACAAATGTGGCTTTGAAAGTAAATGTAAAGTTATTTAATCAATATTCCTAATTAATATTTAATCTAGATTTTATATTCCTTTTCCTTTTGGGGCGAGCCCCTTGCTTTTGTATATTGAGATTGCCAGAACTGTTTTGTTCTCAGGTTGGTGGCTTCAACTCTGTTTTAGCTATTTATTTTGTATGTTGATATTGTTGGAAGGCTTGTTCTATTCTTCAAGTTGGTGGCTTCAACTCTATCTTAGTTATGGAATTTGTGCATTGGATGCCTAAAATTTCAATGAAAACAACAATTATTATTGGGAGGATGTTTCACACGGTTCTCCAAGACATGCAGATTCACCTTCAATTTCAGCGGTATGCATCTTTAACATCTTATCAAGGCTTCTGGCTTGAATTCACAGACACACTGAATTTTAAAATATGTTGTTTTCTGTTAATGTTTTAAATAATTAAGAAGTTTTGTCTGATTTGGGGGTGATCAATCAATGTATTGCACCTTTGAATATGAAGAAGGTCAATGATCAATATTTAACAAATGTGGCTTAAAACTATCTTATTTATTGATTATACATTGAGCTACTGGTAGACTTTTACCAATCATGCAATCCACCACCTAATATAGAACAAAAACTGCAACAAACGATAGTCTTTAGGTATGTGTTCAATGATAAGGTATGTTGGTAGGTCAAGGCAGTATGACTTGTCTGTCACATTTTAGCTAAATAGAATACAGACATAGTTATGGCTACCCTGTAACCCTAGGACACAAAGTATTATTGAAAGGCTTAATCAATTTTTTGAAAATTTAATATAGAATAATAGTCTTTGTCTATTACACTATAGAACATCTATTACAAACATTGATTGAACAACAATGTAGTTTTAGTGTCTGCTCAGAGTGTGCCCCAGTTATAGTGTGTAACCATTGTACATAAGGCTATTGTTGGAGTGCTTCATGAGGGAACTTGGGGTCTTCAAAGAGTGGATGCCTTGATTAAGAGTCAAAATTCAAGTGTAGGGTCTCCACAGTGAAATGTTTCCTCCAAGTGGTGCAATGTTTCAACCAAAAATTGCTAAATCATTTCCAAGAGGTGCAACATCCCCTAAAAAAGGTGCTAAGTCTTCTCTACAAGGGTGCTATGTCCTCAAGATTCCCAACATCCTCCAAAATAAGTGAAAGTACCTCCAAATGAAATGGAAATGCACACATCAAGCATATGTGTGGCCTCTCCAACATCCTCGAAATGAGGAAGGTTCAATCCAAGTCAAGGTCATGCAAAGTGCATCATCCCAAAAGGTGCTCAGGTGAGCCAACATAGTTGAACACAAGTTCAATGCAACATAAATATTAAAAACTGGGTGATGTCAAATGTAAATGCCACTAGGTAGATCATGTTAAAAATTGCCTTCAAACCTCACAATGACTCTTAAAATTTATACTATTTTCCAAGACTAGGTATAGGAAGGTCATCATTAGCCCATATTACATGTGCTTGTACCCTAAGAATAGAAGTATTGCCAAAACCAAGGAGTATGTGTACTGATAGATGGTCTAATTTGGGGGTAAAAATTCCATGACATTCATGTGAGGTTATGTATGATACATCCACATGAGTGCCTTTGTTGGGGGAGCACTTATGCATTAGTTTCCCTTTCCTTGGCACCTTGGCTTTCCACTTCTTATTCACCATTTTCCTTGCTTATTTAACCTATTTTGGCTTTTGACTTTTATTTTGCTTCACTTAGCCCTTTTGAGTATGCATTCACCGCATTGTACTTGGGGTGATGTCCTCAAAACAATGGTGCATTGCTAATGCTTTATTTTCTTTAGATTTTTTTCCTTTTCTTTCTTTCTTTATTATGTTTTGTAATTTATTTTTTTCTAGCATTTTGTTTTTCTTTATTTTTTATTCATTTTAGGTACATCAACCTTACATATTGAATCTTATTTTTTTCATGGTATTATGAAGCATGAACCTATATGTGTGACATATGACAACCAACCCATGTGTGGGGAAATGGAAAGCATCATCAGCCTATGGAGAACCATGGATGTTATGTGTGGAATTGTTGTTTGTATGTAGGATGATAGGAGAATATTTTTCCCTCTAGTTACCCCTAGATGTGAAGGGTAACATGACCAATATTCTTGGAACTATACCTTTATGACTACGGTTGGGGGGACCCTTCACGCTCCATGAGAAGGTTTTCATTTTGCAATGCAAGTAAAATTTGTACTCCACATTTAGTTCTTATCCTCCAAGTCTATAACCTTGAAAGGACAACAGACTTTATTGATAACAAGGGGGAAAAACTTCTCCATGTTTCTAGGTTGTTGTGAGGGCCCTTGGTTTCCTGTATTTTCTCTCGGTTGCTGACATTCAACAAAGGTGACAGTGAATATGTTTATATAAGAGTTCCCCATTACGGATGTGAAACTTTAGTGTGCACCCCAAGGGTTTTTGGACACAATGAACTAGACGTGATGGGCCTTGCCCAAGGTAGAAAAATTATCCCATGGGGCTAGCTACAGTTGTTTTCTTGCTTACTGCCCTTTCTTGTTATTGTAGTCCAAATTCACTAGCTAGCAAAGGAAGCTAAAGGGGCCATATTGGCTTGGGATGCTTGAGGTCTCAAAGTGCCCATTGATGGCATTGATTATGTGTTTCAGGCTTTATCAACTTAAGTAGGTGTTCAACAAATTGATATGCCTCAAAATTTGGTGCAGTAGGTTGTACTTGCAATTGATTGCTTGATATAATCAAAAGTACAATATTATATATATATATATATATATATATATATATATGCAAAAAATATTGTGTGTTTCTTTGGCAAATCCCTTTGCAAATATTTTCAAAGGAATGAGTCTTGTGAAAACTTTGCAGCCATGTATTTTAAATTCATAATGCAAATAGGTCGTAACATTGCATTCTATTGGTTCCAAGTCAGGATCATGATGATGCGAACCAAACTATAGAATGCCTTCAAAATATACAAGAACTCTCAGATAGATTGTAGTTGGTCTAGGATGGTTGGATACTTCTATATATTGTAGTTGGCCTAGGATGGTTGGATTTGTGGTCACAAGGAATGGCTCAATATCAGAAAGTAGCGAAAACCTCAGGCCACCTCTTCAAATATTGCATCCATTTCAGGAACCAAAAGACTCTCTTTGGTTTCCACAATTGCACCTTAAGGGTGCAGCTACCAATCCTCGGAACTCTGAACCTCACAAAATGCAAACAAGAAGCTATGTTGCTACTGCATCTGTTGCCCCTACATACAGAGGTTTCAACACAGGAAGGCAAAGCACCTCTTAGAAAACCACAAACATTGTATGAATTTTTCACAGCAATTCTGACACCATCCAATGCATTCACAGCATTGAACCGATTAGAAATGATGGATGCATTCAAAGAGCTAAACTAATTAGAAGGGACGGTCAAAGGCGATGGCATTGAGGTCAAGGAAAATCCCTTGAATGAATGTTTTCTGATGGAATATTTGTCTAGACTGTAGATGTGGCATAGTGTTTGACACTAGACATCAACACAATAAACCCAAGTTCAAACCCTGGCAAGCACAAAGCCTCAATTGATGTTATAACTTAAAAGCTGGCCAAATTTGACAGCCCCCACAATAATGTCAGTTTGCTGCAAAAGTGCCAAGTTGGAGTTGGTAGGACCCCACAGAACAAGAAAATGATGTTCCCTTGCCTCAAAAAAAGAGTCTTCTCATGGAATGCATGGAATTGGAGTATTTTGAACCCCTGCAGAAAAGGCACCATCAAATGCCCATGCTGGATGCTAAATCATATATAAGGTATCATTTGGAAGAGGTTTAGGCAACCGGTGTTTTGATTCAGACATTGCCTAATCACAAAGCAAAAAGTTGAAAAAAAAACAATGGTGGTTCCACTCTGTAATACCCCATTTTGATGCCTATAGTATGATATACTGGCCATACATAAAAATTAATGATTTGTTGTAATTTATTCAAATAGTTGGAAAGCCATGTACAAAGGCCCCTTTATTGAAAAGGAAATGTGTTGATAAGGTATATTCATAAAAGGGACCGACGAAGTAATGTTTTAACTAGAAGGGGTCAAAAGCCCACTTGCATAAGAAAATAAAAGTGAACCTATTGCCTAAGGCATTACCCGCACCAAAATATTTACCAATCTGGAAGTTGATTTTCAGGTGCAAGTCTCAAAATGAATGTGATAGCATCCTCTCTCACTTTGGCATGGACATCTGCTAAAATTTTTGCAAACAAGGCTTTAATGCAAAACAGGAATTTCACATATATCCTAAATGTTTCCCAGATCTTAACCCTACAAATTTTCATCCTTCAGGCTGTTATGAAATACAAACAAAATAGCAACGGAAGCAGACAAAATTTCAATGCTTAACAACCCTAGTCATCATGGCAATCCAAAGGAAACGATGCCAAATTGTTTTTACAGGTTTCAAGTTTGTACTACAGATTAATACAAGCTGAGAAATGCTCCATATTGTGATATTAAGCCATAGATGGAGGGCATTGTGCATTTCATCCTCTCCCCATAAAGAGCCACTCGGGACTGATTCCATTAATGATATTTGGTTATAGATTAAACTTTTTACAGAATTAACAATTGACACTCTTTATTATCCATTGTTGTGGGCGGGTATTGCATTTGCCTATATGTTTTGCTAGTAATATTAGTAGGTCATTTATTTTATGAATAATTGTGTGGGTTGAGAAATTTTGTGCAGAGCTGTCCAGCACGGCTTTCCCTAAGAGCAACGAGACAAGTTTTGAAGCAATAATGGGAAAACGTGTCTAGGTTAGAGAATGAAGAAAAAGATGGAAGTGGCCATCAAAGAAATAGAAGAGTACCATTTACAGTGATTAAAAAATGGCACTGGATACTATTACTTTCAGAAGAAACTAAAATCAAATAAACAAAACAAAAAAAATAATATAACAAAAAAAAAAAAAAAAAATCTAGAATAGACTTCGATGCTAATCTCAATAGACTGAAGCTGGCAAGTTCGTAGGAAAAACTCATGACGATGATTCGCAATGACCAATTACCAGAGTGTAGTGAAGTGTGGATAGGACTCGACACTCTTTACAAGCTACTTGTTGAGCCCCTTGACATCGCTAATCATTATTCTTTGAAAGGTGCTAGCTCAATGGAAGAGCACCACCTGCTTTATAAGCAGGAGGTCAATGGTTCGATTCCACTATGTCCTAACATGAAGTAATCAATGATATTGTAATTTATCTTTGATTAAATATTTTATATATTGATTTATTTCAATGGTGAGATATTTTTTTAGATTCATTATTTTATATTGTCTCTAAAGAGACTTATATATTGATTTATTTCAACGGTGAGATATTTTTTTAGATTCATTATTTTATATTGTCTCTAAAGAGACAAAAGCCATGTGTTATCTTTGAATGTAATTTTGTATTGTCTCTAGAGAGACAATAGTTAGGATCAAAGACATTGTCTCTTTAAAGACAATATGTCTTTAATCCCAACTATTTTCTCTAGAGAGAAAAAAAAGAAATTGTTTCTGGATAGATAAAAATGAAATTGTCTCTGGAAAGACAAAAATGCTTGTGTTATATATTGTCTTTATAAAGACAATATTTTAAGACAATTTAATTTGAGACTCTCGCTTAAAGACAATACACAAGTTTTCTTTTGTGTCAAGTTAAAACAATTTACTCAAATATTGTCTTAAAACCCCCTTTGTGTTCCTTTGTGTTGTAGTGACTCTTAAAAAACACTTCTAATAGTAATTTTTTCAATCCATTTAAATTTTGTCTCATTCCGTTTCTTTTGATTTTTAGTTCTTATAGTTCAGTTGAACGAATACAGCAAAAGCAATCTTACAGTGAATGCAAGGTTTTAATGCACAAAGCTTGTCATAGAGAAAACGTTTCACATTTCATTAAAAATTTTGAAGAAACTAAAGATGAAAGGAAATATATTCAGCATTCTAAATCAGCACAATAAACCAGAAAACTGTCACACTTTGATTACGAGCCTTTCAAACAGAGTCGTCATAGCTTGTTCCGCTTTCATTTTTATTACTATTTATGTCAATTCTCAATTTGCCATTGTCGAAAAATAAACCCAAAAATTTAAGTTATTGTAAGATATATTTATGTTTCAGTAACCAATACTGCCCTATACATTTGTTATAAATGAAGAAGATACGTACTTGCAAACATCTGCTATGTTACTCCTAATTGCTGAACAAAGCTTTGCACTGACAGTAACAAACATCTGCTTTATATTACTTCCATTGAGATCTACCTGTTGTCCCTCTCTTCCCTCGTTCCTTTTTTCCACTTGAAACTCATTCTGCGGATGACAAGACAGACCATGCAAAGCAAGTTTTGCTTGTTGCTCTTTCTGAAGCAATCTTATTACAAGTACGGTTGTCTTCCCAGTACCACTCCTTCCTAGGATAAATAAACTCCTTGGAAAACGGATTACTCGTGATTCTTCGTCATTGACCTCAAACTGTAGGTCAATCTCTGATCCATCCTGAGCTGTAAGCAACTGATTGGCAATACCAGAAGATAGTGAATAGAACTTCATCAGGAGCAAACTTTCTTCAACTTTTGCATGCTCCAAGGGAACTCCTACACTTTCAGAAGGGTTACATTGTGAACTCCCAGATATTTCTGGTTGCTGTAAATCCCTATACCACACGAAGTGGGGATCATCTTCCCATCTCCTTGGTATTAGGAACTTACGTTCTCTGTAACAAGAGAGCATACATTATCAGATATGTAGATATAATATATTTATTGAATCCCAACCATAAGTAATCCATTTTTCCTCCTGGTTCTTTTCCTTACCAACCATAAAGACAAAGTCAATATACAATTCATTCTTCACCCTTATTTGGAATGTTATGTTAAAACCTTGGACAACAAAGTCAATGTTATTTTAAATATTAAATGATCAATCTTAATAAATAAATCTAAGAACTTTCAGCATAACTCTATTTATCTACCCAGCTAATGGAATAACATCAACATAAAGTACTGTAACAATTCCAACTCATCAAGGCCTCATCAAGGCATACAAACACTAGTGTCATTAAAAAGAATGCTTTGGAAGAAATATAAAGCATTAGGCACATCGACAACATATAACATAAGAAAATGTATCCTACCTGTCCAAACCCTTTGCTTTACAGCGTTCAATATACTGTGGTGTGTATGTCCTAAAAATCTTCACCAGACGTGTTCTAAAATGAGCAACTTCTTCTAGCTTTAGAACATTCCATATTTTCAAAACTTGAAGAGATTCCGTCCCTCTCTGAACGTCTGTGGACCATAATAAATATAAACCCGAGACAGAATATTCATTGATAAGGCTTTCCTCAGAATGACCACCATATTTCATAATTTTCCGCCAACCATTAGCCATATTCAGTATTGTGCTGAGTATTCGCTGCCTCACTTGTATACGCTTTATTTTTGTAAATGATTTTTTAAACTCGTTGCTGAATAAAACCTGGTAGTGCAGAAATAAAATAAATCAGTTTTGAACAAACTCAAAGGAAGCGCGGTACTGTATCTTATATTTATATGTTACTATAAGAAATAAATTGAGATGTCATTCGATCATGTAACAGTTATCCTCAAGGGAGGGTAGCAACTGTCTAATTTTGTGAGTCGTGTAATCATTATTGTGTTAATCGCTTATCTTTACATGTAAATATGCATAAGTAATTAGCCCGCGTACACGAATATTTTACTGAGATGCCTTGTCTAACCCGCAGTGCCATATGGCAGCAGATATATCTGTCAATATATCATTTCAAAGCATGAAAATATATAAGCTGTTCAAAGCATGGGGATATATAAGCTGAAAAGGGAACGTGTTTCTTAATTTAGGAATCAATAACATTCTTTCTTCGGATGAAGGGCAGTTCATAAAGGGTGGAGAAGTCCCGTTTTTCAATAGCACAGTTTAACCATTTTATATTTTGGTTTGAATCTTGTAATATTTTTTTTTTTAATGGTGGAATCCCGTAATAAAAAAATTGTCAGATTGTTAATTTTTTTCTTAACACATTTTTAATGCTTAAATAAATGTATTTAGTATAATGAAAAATCTCAAAACATTTGAATGGCGCTAATAATTAAAAAAATATATATCAAAATAAATAAATAAAATAAAATGATTAATTTTATGTTTTTCTAAATAAATTATAAGAAGTAAAATGACTAATCTTAGTTTTTTCTAGTATTTTATTGATTTTGAATCTATAAAGTAACTCTTCATTTTGGATTTCTCATTTCCTATTCCAAGTGGCCTCTTCTAATTGCTTATTGGTCTTCTCAATTGGATATTTTTTTTTTTTTGTTTTTCTTTAAATTTTCTTAATCTCTCATTTATAATCCTTGTGTTCATGGAAATTTCTATAGACTTGTTAATCAACTTATTTGGATAGTAGAATGTCATCATTTATATTGGATGTGTTTTTTGAAAATTTACATGACTTCTATGAATTTTAATCTAACAAAGTATGATGGGTTGGATGTGTTTTTTTTTAAACTTAAATGACTTGTGAAAACCTGGTTAATCTTGATAACACTCTACACAACCATCAATGACCAATAATATGTTGGTGAAGATTACATACATTTACATTAGATCAAAAACACAAAAACAAAAAAATTTAAATGTTTTTGTTAATATTTGTCAAAGTTCCAGCTATCATTTTCTTCTTTATAAAAGTTTTTTTTTTTTTTTTTTTTTTTTTTTTTAATTCCAATATTTCTCCTCACCTCTATCTCCACCTACACCATCACCCTCACCCTCATCCTTTATCATTATTTTTTATGTTTTACTCAATATTTCTTAGTATTCTCAACCTGAACAAAAAAACAAACAAAGAGAAATATTGAATAAAAGTTAAAGAAACTTACCTTCCCCAAATAAACCTGATCTCACCTATTTATGAGTATCCTCAATAACTTCATCTCATCTATTTATATGTGTCCTGTGTGTCTTCAAATAAACCCATCTCTAGCATCCAAAAACATTGGTGATTTGATATGCTAACATGGATTCCAAACATGGCTTCCACCACTTGGTTTACCAGATTTATTTGGCCATCCTACTATAAATGATCTCCTTTACAAAAATTGATCATCTATTCTACGAGCATTCTCTATTTTGCAAAATCCACAACCCTATGCTCTCTCACCAATAGGATATAACATAACAATATTAAAATATATAGAAATAATCAAATTTAAAGTGAAAAAAATTTCACCATTTAATTAAGAGCATTCTCTTCTTTGTAAAATCCACAACCCTATACTCTCTCACTAGTAAGATAGACAACATAACAATATTAAAATATATAGAATATATATAGAGATGAACAAATTTCTATGATTTAAAAAAAATCATCATTTAATAGGATTTAATGAGACCTAAAACTTTAATAGGATTTATCTTGCGTGATTGAGAGAAATGATGGTTATCCTTACTACTAATATTCAATTTTGCAAGAAATACTATGAGCTTTAATGTAATGATTTTGTTGAATTTGAATAGTCTTAAAAAAACATGTATATTTCTCATATAAAATATAATTTATATATATTAAAAAAAGTAAAAACCTATTATCCCTGAAATAAATGTAAAGAATAAAAACATTACACCTTTCAATCTCATATATATATATATATAACATCATTGTGCTAAAAGAACATATTTAAAAAATATCACGTAAATTCTACAAATAATTATTTTCTGGCAGAGGAGACGGAAACTCTAACCACCGAAGTGCTTTAAGTCCAAAAGTCATATATCAATAACGCATTCACATCATAAGCACTCGTGATCTCAGTAAATAATAATACACTTAACCATAAGTACTTCAAGACAAATACGTAATGACATAAGTTTGGAATTTTGAATAAAAAATAAACAAACGCAAGTTGTTAACAAAAATATACAATTTACAAGAATCCTGAAAGACAGACAGTTAGTCAAAAGAGGAACGTACCTTCCAAATAGTATTGTTAAACAAGACAGAATCCTTGTTTAACAGATCTTCAAGCTGGTCCAACTGACCTTTTGCCTTTCTTATAACTTCTACCATTCCTTTATCCACGGTAGGATTTAGTAAACACTTCCTCTGAATGGCATTTTGTACAATTTTCTTCCAGACAGAGTCGCTTTGTGCTAGACATGGTTCATTCCCAACAATCCAAAGACAAAATCTGTTGAAAAACAGGAATGCAGCATCGTTAGATCCCAGAATCAAAGATCAAGATCTAAATGCAATATGATTATTTACCTAAACCATCAACTCTGCTTCTAATAATATCGTATTAAACATAAAAATAGATATAATGCACAAAGAGATGGGAAGAAAGATAAAGATACCTTGGACGTGTTAAAGCAACATTTGTGTGTCGTGGATCCGAAAGCAAACCGATGTTTCTTTTAGTACGAACTGTTGATATTATTATAATATCTTTTTGGCTACCTTGAAATTCATCAATTAATTTGACTTCTATGTCAATAATGTTCTTCCATTTTTCCTTCAGCCTTCTCTCCAAATAAAGAACTTGAGCACGATAAGGTGATATCACGCCAACGCTTATTTTTAAGTTGCCTCTGGAAGCACACACTACTTAAAAATTGTAATTAGAAGCTTTAATTTGAATTCAAAACAAAGATGGATATAACATTAAATGAAGAACCTTACAAAGATCATCACAACAGGAATAGATAACCTGCCCTTATTAATGATACCACAACCTTCATTTTGCTCAAATGTTGTGTAAATTTGTATCCATGTATAAAAAAATACAATTAGAGAAAGATCACATTTAGAATGATTAACAATATTTCTTCTAATAGAGCAAATAAAATAGAGTCAAAAAAATGCCGAATAACTATACAAGTATATATGGCGTATGGTTGTGTGGTCTAGTACAACCATATTTACCAATGTGGTTGATATACTTAAATAGGGGTATATGAAACATATCTACAGCTACATTTACCAATGTCGACAAAAATTTCTCACACTCAATTTTCAGCGAAATTTTGAAACCAAAAAATATTGTTCATCCCTACAAATTGGATACCATTAAAAAATGTCTTACAATCACTCAAAATCACTCAGATCTGATGTTCGTTCGAGCATTGCTCCGTAAGAAGAATTCGATTACTTAGATTCACTGTGTGTTCTCCAACTAACCTAAGTCCCTTCCTTTATGCTTTTCTCGTTGACAAATCAACAATCGTGATCTAATCTCTAACTAATGACCAAGTTTAAAAGAAGCTTGATACACGTTACTTAGAAAGTTCACATGTAAATTAATTCACTTTAATTTTTCAATTTCCCTAAGTTAGACTTAGGGTCCCCATTAAAAAATTTAATTGTTTGAATAACTTTTACGCCAGATGGAATTTCTCCGAACCCTTTCTGGGTCTTGGAGATCTCATGTGTTCCAACCCCTCCACAAAGTTTCAGAGCTAAAGCACATCTGATGCTACCCAAAATCTCAACAATTGGAACCCCATTATTATTACGGCCAATTGTTGCATGTATTTAATGTGGAAGTATGTGCCTATTTAGCTTATTTCTATGTATGGGCCATGTTGGATGAATTAAATGTCCTAGAGATCGTGTTATCTTGATAAGCCCTCACCATTTTTAACGAAGTATAAATTCTTTGAAGTCACTTTTCTTCTCTTTCCTTTAACATTGGACGATGTTGACTTTTGGATCCTCCTTGAGCGAGAAACAAAATCCGTCTTCACAATTCTCCTTGTCTCCATCTCCCCAAGAGGAATTAGGCATTGGTCCATCAAAGGGTGACCATTTTAACCCCATTTTTCACCTTTTTCTTCCCTTTCCTAGGTCTAGCCTCGTTAGATGACCTAGGGCATCAATATCCCAAGAAACTGACCATAGAAAAATTTTGATCTCCTAGGATCTACTGCGCTAGTGGTTCCCCTAGTTCTCCTCCAAATTTGAAGGAAATCCGACTGTGGAATCTCACGATATCCCAAGCCCTAGGTCTAAGATCAATTTTTGCCCTGGTTTTCCCAAGGCTAGTATCTAATAGGATCAATTTGACATCTTTGAGTGAAAATTCTTGTTTGATCCTTTAAGCTCACCTTGCCTAGGTTAATAATATCATTGGTTGTCAAAATCCATCCTCTAACCTGGTTTGGGTCCACTTGGCCTCGTTTGATCCCATTTTTCGCCAAAGACTATTTATCAAGAACTTCTCGAGAATCCAAGTTCCCCAAGGAATTTTAAGGATTGGGAAACTAATTTATATGCCATATTCTTCTCCCTCAACCCTCAAATTCGCATCTCCTCTCCCTAGAAAATCAAGTCCCTTGCTTAAAAAGCAAGCAAGTTCCATTCTTTATCCTATCTTAGGGAAAGGGTCTAAGGGGTCACCTCTCATATATTTTTTGGTATATCCTCTATAATTGGCTTCCTAAAACATCGAGTCTCCTCCCATCTCGGTGAAAGTCCATAAAGAGTAGGGACACTTAGCTATGGTAACAGAGGGCTAAGTCTCCATCGTTGCCCTTTACCTAGCAGTTTTCCTCTTAGGAACCCCTTTTAGTTCCCCTGCTAGTTTGCGTGCTAACAGTGTTGGAATCACAATCCCGGGAAAATCCAATTTTTCTACCAATCCCGAACTGAAAAAATCGAACTCTTGCCCCCAGCAATTCTGCCTGCCTATCAATGAACTGTGCAGCCTCTAGGAATTTCGACATGTTGCTCCCACTAAAAATCAAATTATCTTCTCTGCTCCCGAGCTTCCTGGATGATCACTTATGCTCGGATAACATATCAAAATTTCATCTATTGCAGCAACCAGAAATTATTCTTCTAACTGTAAATTTAACTATGCAGTTTATTTGCGACGGCAAACAACGAATAAAATCACAACTACAATTTTCACCATAAAACAAATACTGAGGAGATAATAGCATTTAAAACTAGGATATTTTAGCACACACAAAAAAAAATTACACTGTTATTTTTGGACAAAACCCAACCTGGGAAAATCAGTGCCACAGATGAGAGTTTTATTATTATACAACAAAAATTCAAAGTACAATAAAATGACGCCAAACTGGCATTGCTATCTGAGTGAAATAATGACCAAAATATCTAAGGGAATTTTACCCTCCTCTCCAAGCAATCTCAGCTCAGTCTGGGCTCAGAAACTGACCCATTAAGTGATTGACGTCAACCTCTGCGTAGTCCCTTATACGCTCAGCCTAGAACTCATGAGTCCCTATGAAGCAGATGTCATGTTTGTCTTTGCTGCCGAAAGCCTCTATCCAAAGCCTCTGGAACTTTTTCCCGACCTTTGGCACCTGAAACAAACCACTCCACAGCTAAATCAAACTTCCCTTCTTGAGGCACTGCGCAGCCCCTACGTAGCCTCCTGGAGAATAATTACGACCTCATCTTCTGACTCCTCCAGAATTGGAAACTCATTTGGAAAATCAGTATGTCGCCACTATGCCACCTGCTACTCGATCACTAGCGCGATCTCACTGATGAATCATCTGCCACTGGGAAATCAAACTACCTAAATCACTGAGCATCTGCAATTGGTGTATTCTCCATATACCTATCGACTTCTTCTTATAATCCTTAGTTGGAGCACCAATGGCCAAGATTAATACATAATCAATGGCCCATATTAATTCCCTGTCGATCCATGTGAGTTTCTCGATGATTCTCACTTTATCTCAATCAATACTAACTAATTAACCATATTCCCTAAGTTTAGACTTGGGAAACATTTAAAAATTGGTTAATAATCTAATTGAGACACTTCTAGGTGGAATTTCTAGAAACAATTTATGGGTTTTTGTGATCTCATGTATTCTAGCTTTGCAACCAAAATTCATGGCTGGAACACATCTGATGCTACATGATCTAACAATATCTCTAACCCTACTCCTTTTTATTTCATGTCATCACCTAGTTTTATTTCACGCATTTGAGTTATATGTTATTTATATTTTAGTTTGTTAGAGTAGTTATTTTCTATTCTAGCGAATTTGCTATGTATGCATGATGATTTGGATTTTGAATGAATATTTATTTGATAGACTTTTGTTTTCTTGGAAGCAGAATTCTAGGGTTCTCACATTACTTCGTGGAAGCAATGTGTCCCCATATGGAGCATGTTACCTGTTGTGGATGATTTAGTCACCCTCCTAGAGACAGCCTAGAGTTGCCATAGACCAGTGCCTAGGACATCTTAATATAGCAAGGAGTCCTTTATAATTGGGTTGTCAGTCCAAGAACTCACTTACTATCTCTTGCTTAAAACAAGGAAACTAGATTTGAATGGAACCAATCTCTCTCAGAAGCTGATACAAAGATAAGAGTAGTGTAAAGACATTATGTAAAACTTCAGCATGAAAGCATCAGACAGTTAAGAGAACACTTACTGTAAAGAGGGCCGATTCAAATAATATATCACAGAAATCAAATATCAGGAAGTGAGTGCAGTGAGGAAACATAAGAAGATATTAGCTGGCATATAAGGGCGCACTAATTTACGAATCCTTAAGCCACTAATATAGCAGAAAATATGGAAAGAGTGAACATGGAACAGCGTGTCATGACTGGGCCTATTTAAAGCGCTTGACTAATTCCAGGAAGGGCACCACTTAAGATGAATCCTTACTGCAAACTAGTGAGCCACTCGCATTCTAGAACATGATACAAGAAGAGAAATAGCATGAAAAGAGATAATGTATTAACATATAAGAAAAGTTACATACTGTGAGGTATCAAAGACCAGAATCCTCAATACAGTTATAACCCCTCCTCACTGAGACCCTACGGGCTCTGAAGCTTCATACAGAAAAGTTACAGAATGTATACAGAAGTCTTCTCGCTGCACAGTTTTTCTGATTGAAATCTGGAACCTCAACAATGTCTTATTTCTGAGTATTTATAGAACAGATGGAGCATTCTAGAGGAGGAGGTAGGTACCCACATTTACTGATCTAATTTGAGTAAGAATGGCGGAAAGAATTCGCGCCCATTCTATGAATGACTAACTATAAATGAATGTACTATACACACTGTCTATTGAAATAAATGTTGGGAGATAAAAATCTCCTTATGTACATAATACAAATGATAAAATATATACAAGATGGTATCTTCGGCTGAGGGAAAATCTGCTGCCGTAAGAAGCTTGAGATTTTCTGCATTCTGTACTGTACCCTCGGTCCTCAATTTTGGGTTTGGATCCTAGATCTTTAATGCAGGGCGATTTTCTCTGGAGGGTTCTGTGAATACATTTCTTTGTTCTTCTTTAATGGCGGTCATTTCTTTCATCTACCCTCGGCTTTCCCTTTAAATTCTGCCCACAGGAAATCGTCTTTTATGGGCCCCAAACCTTTGCAACAGAGGCAGCGAATTAAACGCCCTCCTGTTATATTTAAAACCTACAAAACCCACAAAAAATTAGAGAGAAACTGACTCAGGGGTAAGGAGCGGAGAGGTGCAGATGATGATGACATCGTGGACATGAATCTATAACAGGAATACGAAGAGCGGAAGAGGAAACACAATGAGGGCATTGACAAATAGACGAGATGCGGTTTTTCTACATGACACAGTGTGGAGGCGGTGACTGAAGAACGACGAACGCAATAAAAACACATATGAACACATATATATACACATATGGCAGGGAGGAATATTACGGATGCACGAGACGGGAACACGTGGATGTATGATGGATAGATGGGGGACTGACGTGGCAGCAGGGTCAACAAATAGGGGGACTAATTTCTAGCTGTCGGATCTTGGAAGATGGATTGACGGTTAGGCCTTTGTACAGGCTTTAACGTGCGGGAAGGTGGTTTCTTGGGCCCGGGTCATGTGATAACGACGATAAAAGGGGCTAAGGCCCTGGGGCTTCGGCTCAATAAATTTAATAGCGGGTTTTAAACCTTTGTATAATGCATTTTGGGCGTAAAAGGTAGAATCAAGCGGGAGCAAGAGGATTCCTGGGCCACGGTGGAAGATTCAAAATGGATTCGAATGGGGCAGCAAACCAAAAATTTATAGCCACGGGTAAATATGCACAACATCGGCTCCATCTGGGGATGGCATGTTCGTCCTCGGACATGTCGAGAACACGCAGACCGCTGAATATTTCATTCTGCTACTCAATTCCCCTGTGCTTCGTCTTCAGGTAACTGCTAGCATCCTTCATTTATAAAAACAAAAACTAAAAACCACTTATGTACAATATAATACAGTCAGGCATTTCCAACCTGGGTCAGAAATGGAAGTATGGCTTGAGAAATTGGCCATTCACA